>CM047809.1:94384562-94518043 GCA_026214975.1 Gentiana macrophylla | reverse complement strand
AAGTCACATGCATTCCTACTATAAATAGAGGTCTTTCAACTCAAGAAGAAAAAGATGAATTTTGGAATAAACTTCAAGTGATAACATTGAGGTCTAAAACACCTGAACTTACTGAGCTTAAGGTCAGCGATCTAGTTATTTTCTTCAAGTGCATTCGTGGTTTAAGCCGCATCAAGCATACACACTTGAAGACCGCAAGTCGCCGATTATATCATCCTAATCAAGTCGCAAATCAATCATTTACTTGATTCATTCTTTATTTTATAAAAGAGCCTGGCCAAGACAAGTGAAGCATCTGTTAGGTGTGAAAGACTGTTGGTTTGTGGTGGAGCCGGTGAAGAGGCAATTCTACCTTCAAGGACCAGTGGCAAGACTCGGGAGCAACAATCCTACCTGCTCTTAGTTTTCAAGTTTGTGAAGCCATGAATTATTGGTGAAGGACAAGCAACCTAGGATTCTTTGTAACAGATAACTCAAAGATTACTAGTGAATTTCCTCCAACATCACAGGAGAAGAGTGGACGACAGGGATTACATCACCTCGGAACCACTATAAAATCTCTCTACTTACTTATCAGCATTTACTTTCTCGCACTTAGTCATTATTCATATCAACTCATTGAATCTAGCAACCAAATCACACACATACATTACCGAGTATCTAATACTTAGTAACATATTTAACAACAAGTAACAAGGCTTAATTTTGATATTATTCACATTGCAAATTCAAAGAATCGAATCACCGATGACTATCATCGCTTATCAAGAGTTATCGAGGTCTCAAAGATTATCAAGTATCACGAGTCTGGTTGCAGAATTTGTTAACTCTAAAGTTTTAAGTGTTAAGTTTATTCACCCCCCCTCTAAACTTAACTAAAGCCTTTTCAAGGGACCAACAATTGGTATCGGAGCCGTGCTTCTGTTCTGAAGGAATCCTACTTGTTGTGCTCGTGAAAATTCTTTAAAACTTTCCTTCAAGTTACTGATTTTCAAGACTTGCATCATGGATAACACACAGATGCTAGAACCATGTTGATGTGCTCTCTTGATAGATTTGATGAGTATAAACGCCGAATGCGGGCATATCTTGTCGCTACTCATGATGAGATGATGGATGTACTTTGAATCCCGAGACCACTCTGAGATTACAAAGGCGAAGAATTATGGGTGACAGAATCGAGTACATTCCTAAACCAAAGAGAGAATGGAATGCGTAGAGACAGAAAGAGCAAACCTCAACAACATTGCTATTGATATCATCTACGTAACCTTGATAGCAATATGTACATGAAAGTTAAAGATTGCAAGACCGCAAAGGAACTTTGGGATAAGATTCACTTAATCTGTGAAGGCACCGATGCAATAAAGAAGAACAAAATCACAGGGCGTAAAAAAAGGTTTCAAAAGTTCAAAATGCTACCTAATGAAACCATTGAGCAAATGGAGTCCGTGATTCAATGCAATCTTAGATGAACTTACTCACGAGTGTAAGTTATTCAAAAGAGGAAGTAAACACCAAAATCTTGGAAGCTTTACCTGCAAGAGATGTTTGGAAAATGAAGGTGACTGCAATTGAAGAAATGAGAAAGCCGCATGAAGAAGACACCTTCAAACTGTTTCTCTCGATCTTAAGGCCTATGAATTTAGCAAAGGCTTTAGTGCTCTGAATCGAAAAAGGAAGAGCCAAAGACCATCGCATTGGTCGCTTCACATCATGAAGAAACATCGAGGAGGACAGGATGATATGCTAGATGAAATGCAAGAGCAAATTGCCCTACCGAGCAAGAAAATCGTAATGATGAAGACCGGAAAGGCCCCTTACAAGAAATTTCACAAAGAGGCCTATCGAAAGAAGGAAAGAAGAACCAAAGAAAGATAATGACTATCTATGCTTTCATTGCAAGAAACCAGACACTTCAGACTGATTGTCCCGAGTTGAAACAAGGCAAGGAACTCGATTATCTTTGCTTCAACCGTAAGAAGCCTCGACATTTTAGACTGATTGTCCAGGACTCATCAAGACCAAGAGTCAACAAAGGAGACATGGCAAGAAGGCTATGGTTGCCGAAGATGAATCGAGGATACGAAGTGGGATCTGAAAAAGAAATGAATCGATGACACAAAGACCAAGGTCGATATGGAGGATTATGCTTTGATGGCCAACATGGATGAAACCGAGGAGGTATACAACATCAGTATCTATAAACACTCTGCTGGAAGTGATTGTGAATCAACTTGTGCTTCAAATCCTAGAAATTCGACAACAATGAGACTTTGGATGCCATACTTAATCAACTAAGGATAATACAATCTGTTATGAGATTGTGAAGGCCAAAAAGAGGCTCTTGAGTTAGAAGTTGGAAGATTGAAAGTCAATTAAGGGTTTTCAAAGGTAAGGAAAAAGATGTTGGACAGAATCGGCATAAGTCTGCTTTAACATCCAGGCAGACCTTCTGAATCTAATTGAACCATCTTGTTCCAATATCGCATACAAATCGTGAAAGCCTTATGGAGATAGAATCTGGCTTGGATTTGGAACTCAAGAATCTAACAAGAGTGGATCCAGTGGGTTCATCAACCTAGTACTGCAATTGGTCCTAAGTTTGTGCCTCGCACTAGATCCATCTCCTAAAAGGTCAGCCAAGCGGAAAACCAAATGAGAATGCCTCAAAAGCAAAATCGAAGTCTCGTGTCAACACTCCTAGTAAAAGAATAAATCCAAAAATAGGATTGTTGCACCTTCTAAGTCTTGATAGCGACTGCTACCAAGTCTGTTTGGACTACGTAGGGAAAGAAAAAAATATTCCAAGAATAAGAATCCTAAATCCAAAAATGTTGATCATTCAAGGATACTTATCTCGGAGGAAAGGTAGACTGCTCTCACGGATAATGATTGGAATATTCCCGCATCTAATGCTAGAAACAATCAAGATAACCATACTACTAGGGTAAAACCTAGACAATGGAATCAAGCAGAGGACTTACACAAGACCTCGTGAGACTCCATATTACAGTGGTCGTTCCTAATAGACAAAGACACCTATGGTTATGCAAATGTTTCTAATAACAAGAATCATTTCAAACAAAGATTATGTACCAAAGGCCGGAAAACATATGTGGTTCCTACACAACCTACTGTTAGAACTTATGGATGTGTGGAATACATGTATGAACCAAAGTATGAACCAAAGTATGACACATTTAGGAGAAGACCTTATGGAAACATACCAAGGGTCATGCTTGCCACTGACCACTATGGACCCAAACAGATTTGGGTACCTAAAATGCATTAACTTTGTTTTGTAGGGTGTCTGGTACTTTGACAGTGGATGTTCCAGACACATGACAAAGAATAAGCACTGTCTTACAAACTTTGTGGCAAAAGATGGTCCAAGGGTGAATTTTGGCAACAAAAATACACCTGGCTATACAAGAGGATATGGCACACTTATCAGAAATGGACTTACAATCAAGAATGTTGCATATGTGGAAGGACTGGACTACAACTTGCTGAGCACTGGACAATTCTGTGATATGGGATACAAGGTCACTTTTGACAAAAACAATTGTATTGTCATTAGTGAAAGAGGTGATCAAGTTGTACTTGTTTGGTAGAAGGCAAATGAGAACATGTATGTTGTGGATTGGTCTCACTCGCGAGCCTCGAAAACTCGCCTGATTATACATACCAAATCTGAACTCAATTGGTTATGGCACAAGAAGTTAAATCATCTAAATTTTGATGATATTAATCGCTTAGTGAAGAAGAAGTTAGTGGTTGGTTTACCTCGAGATCACATTCAAGAAGGATGCTATCTGTGATGCATGTCGACAAAGGTAAACAGATAAAGACAAGTTTCAAGTCAAAGACTAAAAATCAACTAACAGAGTGTTGGAGCTTATGCACATGGATCTTTTTTGGACCAATAACTCCAACAAGTGTGACAGAAAGAAATACACCTTAGTGGTTGTGGATGATTTTTCTAGATACACTTGGGTGATATTCATGAACAAGAAAAGTGAGACACTCCAAAGCTTGCCTAATCTTTTAAAGAGATTACAAAATGAGAAAAGTTTAATGATCATAAAGATTAGATCGGATCGTGTAATCGAATTTCTCAACAAAGTTATAAGAGAATATTGTGAATGTAATGGTGTACTTCATCAACTTGTCATTGCTGTACACCTCAAAGAAAATGGGGTTCTTTGAAAGAAGAAACAGACATTAAAGGAAGCAGAAGAACAATGATTTGTGAAGCATTGCTACTGAAAGATATTGAATTTGCAAGAAATACAACTTGCTATACACAAAATAGAACATCAAGAAACAAGAAGCTTGCTCAAGACACCTTATGAGATATGGAATGGAAGGATACCTAATATATCCTATTTTCACCCATTTGAAAGTAAATGTTTTATTCTAAATCATAAAGTTCATTTGAAAACATTCCAACCAAAATCGATGAAGGAATTTTCTTAGGATATTCTTCATCAGTGAGAGCATTCAGGTAATTGAACAAAGAACAACTAAACATGAAGAAACAATCAATGTTGTGTTTGATGAACCTAAGTTTATTGGTATGGAAGATAAAGAGTGTGAACTCACTGAAAATCAACAAATCACCGATCCAGTTGTGTTGAAGTTTTGGAAAGATTCAATGACTTAAAAGTTTCGACATCGCCCCTCACCGAACATCCTCACGACAATGTTATCGATGCAACAACTGAAGCAGCTTCAAGGATCTCACGACTTCAGTAGAAGAAACTACAGTGGACCCTATCAAGATGATATTCCTCGAAAATCAAAATAACCAAAATCCACAATGGTTAAGGAATCACCTCAATGAACAAGTAATTGGCAATGTACAAACAAAGGTGTGAGGACTAAAGACAACTGAAGCAATGTTTACTTGTTTTCTATCACAAATGGAACCTAAAGTTGTTGAAGAAGCAATTTGAGATCCAGATTGGATAATTGCTATGCAAGAAGAATTAAATGAATTTGAAAGAAATCAAGTTTGGACACTAGTTGAAAGGCCAAGTCATGCAAATATCATTGGTACTAAATGGGTATACAGAAATAAACTTGATGAATCTGGTACCATTGTTAGAAATAAGGCCGACTAGTTGCAAAAGGCTATTCTCAAGCGTATGAATAGATTTTGATGAGACTTATGCACTGCTGCAAGATTGGAAGCTATCGATTATTTTTGGCACATGCTTTGCATACAAGAACTTCAAAGTATATCAAATGGATGTCAAGAGTGCATTTTTGAATGGTATCCTAGAGGAGGAAGTGTATGTTCAAGAACCTCCCTGGATTTGAAGTTAAAGATCAAGAAGATAAAGTGTATAGACTCAACAAAGCACTTTATGGATTGAAACAAGCACCAAGAGCATGGTATGAGACTCTATCTCAATTCTTGGTGGACAATGGTTTTACAAAAGGACCATTGACAAGACACTTTTCGAGAATCAAGAAGGGGACAAAGACTACTGGTACAAATTTATGTGGATGACATAATTTTGGTTCCGAGAATGATTTACTTTGTGAAAAGTTTGCAAATCTAATGAAGAGCAAATTCCAAATGAGTATGATGGGAGAAATGAATTACTTCTTGGGATTGCAAGTTAAACAGTTGAAAGATGGAATCTTCATTCATCAAACCAAGTATACCAAAAGAGAGTTGTCAAGAAATTTGGTATGGAAAATAAAGACTAAGAGCTCAACTCCTATGAGTACAAACATCGATTGGATGAAGATAAAGAAGGCAAAGATGTTGATCGACTCAGATGAAGGATGATAGGCGCCTCATCAGTATCTCAACGCCAGCAGACCTGATATATCCTTTGCTGTAGGTGTTTGTGCAAGATTTCAATCCAAACCTAAAGAAAGTCATTTAGGTGCTGTCAAAAGAGTTCTTAAGTATCTAAAAGAGACTTTGGGAGTAGGAATATGGTATTCCAAGGAAGGAAGCTTCAAGGTAATATCCTACTCAGATTCGATTATCTTGGATGCAAGATTGATAGAAAAAGCACCTCAGAACTCAATGCGTTAATGGGAAATAGACTGGTTTCTGGTTTAGCAAGAAATGTAATTCTATTTCAACTTCCACTCAAGTCGAATACATTGTCACTTTGGAAGTTGTCAGTGCACAAGTACTATAGTTAAGACAACAATTAAGGGATTATGGAATTGAAGAAAGTGGAAATTCCAATCATGTGTGACAACACAAGTGCAATTGCAATCACGTAAAATCTGCTTTTGCATTCAAGAACCAAGCACATTGATGTGAGACATCATTTTATAAGAGATCATGTTGAAAAGAAAGATGTGGTGGTTCTATACATTCCTACGAAGATCAACTTGGTCGATATTTTCACTAAGCCACTTGATAGTGAAAGATTTGCCAAATTAAGGACTCGAACTTGGAATTATAAAGATTGATCGATATTCAAAGAAATGTACTGAATTCACCAAGAGGATTAGTCTTTGCTATGTTGGGTGAGCTCACTTAGCGATTAGTCATTGGTATCAACAATTCCATGTACTTTTGTTTGAACAATTGAGCAAATGAGGTTGCCAAGGGATTGGTCTTTGTCATGTTGGGTGAGCTCACTTGACAGATCGGTCATTGGTGTTAAACTTCATCTTGTTTTATCAATTGAACAAAACAAGGAGAAAACAAGGATCAAGAGAGTCACTTTGTCGTGAGTCAATGAAGCACATTATCGCCAGATCGGCCGAGCCCACCTCGCCGAGGATACCTTTAGTGAAGGGAACTTTACTCGATCACCAAAGTTATTAAGGTCAAAAGCGCTTTGGCGGGATATTTATTTTATCCATTATTACTACAGTTAAACCATCCAACGGTTACAAACGTTATGGTGGAGTAATGGGCCACGTGTCAAGATTGAATTTATTCAGATTAATCGTGGTTACCTCAATGTATGCGTGCAAAGACAGCTTCAACTACCCACCGTCTATATATTCGCACTATCACCAAAGGAGAATCGCTACTTGCAAATCGCTTTATCATCGCAATCGTTACATCGTGTGAACACAGATTTAAGATTCAATCTTCTTCATCTCATTCTTCTCATTAAAATGGCGGAAAAAGTTGATGTACAAATTGAATCAAGCCAAAGTGTTAGAGGTTTTGTTGAAGATGCAAACAGAATCGAATCGCCATTAACATTGGTCGAAGAATAAGGAAGTATGTCGGTCCGGAAAATGTGTTAAACATAAGATCGACACAATTTCTTATACAAATGTTGTCGCTTTCTAGAGAAACATTCAAATAAAGGAAGGAATCAAGCATTTAAGATCGCCAGTAAATGGGCAAGAATTGAAGTTTCCCAGGGTCTGTGAGGAAGTTTTGGATTTGTTGAAGTGGTGGACGGCTCTGTGAATCTCAAGCAATGGGATTGGACAAATTGGCGTTTGTAGATCGACAAGACAGATGCGTAAATCAAATCCGCTCCAGCCCTCAATCGCAAACACATTGGTATTGAATACATCCTGTTGAGCAAGCTCATTGCAAAGAACATACTTGGGCTAGTGGCAGATGGACACTCTATCGTGACCCAAGATAGAGTTGATGATTATCATCTGTAGGAGCATGAAGTTTGATCAGGCTGTACTTTATTCATTATATGAAGAAAGTGGCCAAGGAAGAGAGTTTAGGGAAGAGGAAGTCCAAGGCACGCCTTTAGGATTAATGGTCCAGACTCACAAATCATCTTGGAATTCTGATGTAGCACTGTGGATATTAATCGCCTAGATACAAGAAGGAGATTGATTATGCAATTCCTGGACTTGATGATGATGAAGAAATTGGCTGGAGAAGTCACGATGATAATGATGATGGAGATGATGGTGATACTGGTGGTGAGCAGGTTCAGCAAACTAAGAAGATTTCCATCAAACCTGCTGCACCAAAGAAAACTGCTGGAAAGAGGAAGAAGAGTGCTGATGTTAGAAAGACTACAGAAGTCCTGAAATCAAAAAGAACAAGAAAGGAAACAAAGACAGATCGTTGAGTCTCGCGAGGTCAAGTGGAGGTTATCGACCTGCTGTGGCTTCAAGAAAAAGCATTGGTGAAATTCTTAGAGAACAACATGAAGGAAGCAAGTAGAAAAAGAAAATTGACGAAAAAGATGATGATGATGAACCCCATCCAAGAGGATGAAGGAAGTTGCCAAAAAGAAGAAATATGGCAAGGGAAAGAGTTGAAAAATTTGGAGGCACATAGGGCCCAAGAAGAAGCATCAAGAAGAGGAAGAAGAGGTCATTGGCCGAGCCTCTAACTATCATTCCACCAGCTTGTTATCGGTGATTCCTCCAATGAAGAAGTTATCAAGTCCACCGATGTTTGAATGTGGTGTTTTTGAGCAATCAGTAGAGGATCTGCAGCATCTTCATCGACCACGAGCCTCTTTGTAGTATCCATCAAGAACCACACAACAAACTATCGAACTGAACTCGCTGTGGTGGTTGAAGAGGTGATTGGAGACTTGGTTGAAGACCACCTGCAAATTTGGCAATAGTTCGGGGGAAGAGCGGCTTTGTCGCTAACCCCGCCGATGAGCATGTAAGTCGTGGGGACCAAGTGTGATATGAGATGGAAGTAGTAGGTACAAATGCACATTCACAAAGAACTCACCGACTTTCAAACATCTCGTAGAAGAAACCATGGATCTCGCTTGTTGGAACCTTTGGAGGTCAACAAGCTCTGAGTCGCTCTCAGAGATCTTTCATGCCATTTGAAAGGCATGCAAAAGGAGCAAGAAAATCAAGAGTATGTGGATCCCAAACTTCAAAGAATTGCTGATTATTTCCAATGGAAGTTTGGTTTCTATAAGAGACAAAAGCCACCAATGAACCAATGATGATCTTGAAGAATGGGCTTTTGGCAAACTGGGAGTGGAGAACTTGATGGATCTCGATTGATACAACCTTGCTTGCAATCAAGATTGATGGATTTATTTGATGAGCAAATGAAGGAGGAGGGTATCAAATTTAGAGATCCAAGAGATGGTCCCGATGATTCTTCCTCATCATCGATAGTAGAGGAGACTTTCCTCCGGACCAGGAGAATCAAGTGGGGCTGCACCGGCACATGAATCATCTGCATAACAAATCCACTAATCTCGTAAGTCTGCACGAGGCCAAGAGACGGAGAGATGGATGAGGATCTACTGAGGATCTCACCATGGATGATCTGGAGGCATTGATCAATGAAGGCATTACTCTCAGTAATCGTAGGTCGATCGATGAACCAAGTACATTCCATGTTGTAGAGCCTCATCGCACGATCTTTGCCGGACAGAGTGAGGATTTGGATGGAGAAAAGGTTGCTGATTTTAATGAACCTAGTGCCAGCTCTGAAGAGTCAATTGAATATCAAGACGGATTTGACATTGAAGGCACTCTGACTAAAACTGCCATCATCCTGCACAAGATTGGTCATGCTGAAGGTTTCCAAGTGGATAATACCAATATATTCAATCCACAGGAAGTTGAAGAGGAGGTACAGGTTGCTGGGATACAAACAGCACCTGGACAAAGGTTGGAACAGGAGGTACAGGCTGCTGAGTCTCAAACAGCACCTGGACAAAGGTTGGAACCTGATTTGGGTTTGAGAGAAACCCTGTTCTGATGAGGAGGTCTTGTGTAGTGGAGCTCTTTGGAGCCAAGGCCATCAGTAGGGAAGGATAGTCGCCAGATCACGTTAATGAGGATGAGCAAATCTTTGGACTATAACTCTGATGATGAAGAATTACAAATTTTGGAGAAGAAGAAGTTGTTGAAGAACCTGCACAAGATCCTATCCTTGAAGATGTTCTTGGTGCAATGGTTGAGGAAGGACCTCCCCCTGCTGGGAGAGATATGAGTAGAGCTATGGTCATCAGCAGACAACAGGCACAATATAGAGTTGAGAGCTCACGATGGATCTACCGACAAAGAGAATGGCCATGGGAGTGCCAATTGAAGTTGTCAATGAGTTAAGAACTGTAAGAAATGACATGCAACAGCTTAAGAACTCAATTGGACAGAGGCAAACAGATTTGAAGAATCTATGAAGATGGTAAATGATAATAGACAATCTATCGATACATTTGCTTCAAACTTTGCATCTACTCAAAATGCAATGAATAATTTGATACTAGATGTCAAGGGGTATCAAAGTTGGAAATACAAACAAAGACAAGTTTCTAAAAGATCAACTTGTCTCTATACATGAAACTTGACAAGCTTGTCAAGCTCCCAAACTTGCGAGCCTGTTCTTCGCACAACAACTGCTTATGCCCGATCCCAAACTCACCGAAAGGATCAACAGATCGGAGAGACCACGCAATCAAGGATTACTTCACTTGATACTAGAACCGAACAAAGGCGGTGTCAATTACACAGAGTGATAGTATCACATGAAGCTATTCATGGCCTCATCTCACGCTTTGTTGATGATGTCACTAAGGGAAGAGGGCCAATCACCGCAATGAAAAGGAGGTCGCTGGACTCTTTGCACTGTAAGAGATGGACTGATGATACAAATGCTTTTAGGCAACTCAGCACTGGCGATTGCAACTCACGATGATCTCCGTCACAAAGACAAGAAAGAGTTTCATAATGTATGAGACCTTATCGTGACATGGGATTTCATGAAGGTCTTAACTCCTTCTTGAGTTTGAAGTTTTGGGAGGCAAGGATTAAAGCCTTAAGAGCAAATACCGGAGGCGTAAGAAGTAGCGAGAGGTGAAAAGGTGCCGCCAATTACAAAAGCAAAAGATTCACCAATGAATTTAAGGAGTTGTATATGAAGTTTGGCTTGAGGTGAATCGATCAATCTTGTCCTCGCTGAAACATGGAATTGGTGGAAACAAGTCAATTCTTATATTGACTTTACACTTATTGAGAATGAATGGATGGTTGAAATGATAGAAGAGATCGAGCCTATCAAGAGCAAGTGAGAAGGCTAGACAAGAAAGAGAGAAGAGACAATAGATCGCCTACTTATCACTTTGTTTTATCTTTGTTTGTATCTAGTTGTAATAATCAGAACAAATATTTATAATGAGAATTGACTTGAATTTGTTCTGTTTGTGTTTTTATCTTTTTGCTTTGTTTGATTAGGTGAGGTAGTGGCATCATCACCAAAAAGGGGAAATTGTTGGACTTATTTCTTAGTTTTGATGATGAGTGCCATACTAGTAATTATGTATAGTGCAAAGGCAAAAAGATGTCTAGATAAAATGTATAGGTTTATTAGAGTTTGATTCATAAATAGGTTTAATCAAACAAGCATCAGTAAAGGTCATGCTGATCGCTTATCACCAGATGGTCTAGGTCGATGGGTAGTAGATAGGTCGAGTGATCGGTCTCGCAACTTTCTTCAAGACTCAAGACTCAAGGCCGAGGGTTCAAACTCAAGAAATGAAGGCTAAGGGATCAAACTTAGTATTTAATGTCAAGGATATGGAATCGATTCTAGGCAAGTCCAGTGATGACCTAAATTGATTACATATACCTTGTATAGTAAAGTCTAAGTTCCACAAGTTGGATGATGTTTGGAACTTAGTTATATTCAAAATGATGTAATCCAACTTCACAAATAAAAGTTGGATAAAAGGAATCACCGCATTATATTTTGACACATAAAATATGATATTCAAGAGATCGATTGGTTTTACAAAGACAGACTAATGAACTCGCTTGATATATGCCTCGATTAATTCAAGATTATTGGGAAGTTACATGGATAAGAACGACCAACTACCTCTCGACTTATCAAGCAAATCAAAGGTGAGATTAAAAGACGTTGGATGATCCATATTTTTATCCATTGGATACAAGTCAAAGGGTGGATGAGATCGCCTTCACAAAAGTAATCTGACAAAGGTCACCCTATGAATAGTGATGAATGCAATGAGGATGGGACAAATACAAGGAACGGTCACATTTGAATTTCAAATTCAAGTCACATGCATTCCTACCTATAAATAGAGGTCTTTCAACTCAAGAAGAAAAAGATGAATTTTTGGAATAAACTTCAAGTGATAACATGAGTTTGAAAAACACCTGCAACGAACTTACTGAGCTTAAGGTCATGCCGATCTAGTTATTTTCTTCAAGTGCATTCTGTGTTTTAAGCCGCATCAAGCATACACACTTGAAGACTCGCAAGTCTGCCGATTATATCATCCTAATCAAGTCGCTGCAATCGAATCATTTACTTGATTCATTCTTTATTTTATAAAGAGCCTGGCCAAGACAAAGAAGCATCTCATTAGTGTGAAAGACTGTTGGTTTGTGGTGGAGTGGTGAAGAGGCAATTCTACCCTTCAAGGACCAAGTGGAAGACTCAGGAGCAAAGAATCCTACACTGCCTCTAGTTTTCAGCTTGTGAAGCCATAGTTATTGGTGAAGGACAAGCAACCTAGGATTCTTTGTAACAGATAACTCAAAGATTACTAGTGAATTTTCTCCAACATCACAGAGAAGAGTGGACGTCTGAGATTACATCACCTGGAACCACTATAAAATCTCTCTACTTACTTACTGCATTTACTTTCTGCACTTAGTCATTATTCATATCAACCTTCTGAATCTAGCAACTGAAATCACACACATACATTACTGAGTATCTAATACTTAGTAACATATTTAACAACAAGTAACAAGGCTTAATTTTGATATTATTCCATTTGCACAAATTCAAAGAATCGAATCACAAGAGACTCATGTTTATCGGCCAGAGTTATCGAGGTCTCAAAGAGACTCTCAAGTATCGCAGCAGGCTGCTGAAGTTGCAGAATTTGTTAACTCCAAAGTTTTAAGTGTTAAGTTTATTCACCCCCCCTCTAAACTTAACTAAAGCCTTTTCAAGGGACCAACAAATGCAATGACAGTAAAATTTTACCGTTTCGTCTATTTGTAGCTCATTGAGAACTTTCATTATCGAGTCAACGTTCACATATGGGTAGTCTCCGAATGATTTTGCCCATACTACAAATTTCAGCATTTAGTAATTTATTGTTAGTATTCAATTTATCAAGAAGATTTAGTTTGTATGTTTTTGTTAAGTTATTTTTACTTATTCTTGTCCTTCATTGTTGTTTAACTCTTGAATTCTTTTGAACACTTCCGGAAGAATGTGTTGTCCACACTTGTATTTATCTTTGTCTTTGTGGATTATGATTTTTCCTCGAAACCTCGGATTTTGCTTAGGGATGTAGTAATCTTTCCCTTTCCCTTTCTGATCATTCTTTTGCTTTTTCTTTTTTTCTTCGGCATACTGGAAATCAGGATTCTCTTTCTTTGTCCTCTTTCTTGCATTTTTCTTCACCCCTTTCAATTGTGAAATCTGGGGTCCGTTGATGAGTACGAGGTCGTAGTCATCGTGCGTGTTTTTCAAGTTTTGTGCAAGCAGAGTGTGTTGATCTCGCATCATCCTGTTTCTTCCAAATTTTGTGTGACTCGTGAGTTGCAATGTTGTCAATTTCATCTTCTAATTTTTGATTCTTTTTCCAAATTCTTCAATTTTTGTTTCTTCACTGTATCTTCTCTTTGAGGCTTTCATTCTTCTCTTTCTCACTTTCAAGTTCAGCTTTCAAATTCCCGATTGTGGTCTCCCTTGTGAGTAATGTTTGCTCAAGTGTTCCCACTTTTTCTGTAAGCTCCTGCACCAGTTTTCTGTTTTTTTCTTCCTCTTCCAACATAGCAGCCATCTTTTTCTGTGAAGCACCTTGTTCATTGTAACTCTCCAACAGGTTGTTGATGTACAAATCCTTTTCCTTTATGTGCTCTTTTTGCCGGTTAATGGTTGACATTGCAAGCTCAATCTTCTCATTCAATTCTTTAACTTCAATCTCCAACTCAGTTTTTTCAGCAGTAGTGACATCTAATGTCTCATTGATGTCCGAAAGCTTTGCTTCAAGTTTTTCATATTTCTTCGAGATATCCACTTCTGCCTGCTTCAAGTCTTCCACTTTTGATGCTAGACTTAGATTCTGATGTTGTAGCTCTTCAATTCTTTTCTTCATCATGTCAACACATGCTTGATCACTCTTGTCTTTTGGCTGCAAACATATTTTAAAATACAATAATTAGTAAATCAAGTTCCTTCTTTATTGTAGGCATTGTTTTCTATTTGCAGTGACATTGTGTGATGCAGTGACATTATGTGATGCAGTTACATCTTGTAATGTCACTGCATTTTGGTCTTTTAGTACTTTGTAGTTGTCAATACCATGGCTTGCTTTAGTTCTGCAATTTTGATGTTTGCATCTTCTACTTCTCTTGACAAGGTGATGTTTTTCTGTTTTATCTCTTGAACTTCATCCTGCACATCCTGCACCAGTTGTAGCAAATGTGAAGTTTAAGTGCAGTGACATAAATCTTTATTGATTGTCTTTTGTGGTAAACATGGAAAAAGTAGGTTTACAATTGGTGTTGATGGTGTTGGGGTCAACAATCTGAATGGTGGAGTTCTTCCATATTTATTTGTAGGTTTGTGTGCTTGTTTAGGAGTGTGTTGTTCTTGTACCTCTTCATCGTGTTGTTGTGGTTGCATTTCTTCCTCATTGGCTTCATATTGCCAGTCACTTGGTTTTGTTTCCATTCCATCCTCTCCAGATTCGATATCATCACTTTCAGAATCTGTTTCATTCTCTTCTGATTGCACCTCTTCTTCTTATATTTCCATGGTATCCTCTGCACATTCATGTTCATCACTTTCAGAGTTTCTTTCATTATCTTCTAATGTACTCTCTTTTCCTTTTGTTTCCATGCTTTCCTCTCCACAGTCATGCTCTTCATTATCATCAGTTTCAGAATTTGTTTCATGCTCTTCATTATCATCACTTTCAGAATTTCTTTCATCCTCTTCAGCTGTCATTTCATCATCCGGATCCTTTTGACTGCTTTCTGTCTCTTGCTTTTTTCCCAAGCTTTGTATGAGGAGGAACTCGGTCAATGTTGAGTCAATTCTTCAAAGATTGAACTGCTTTCAATTTTTCATTATTAAAGTATTTAGTTATTTCTTTTATCATGGATTCACATACAAGTATTCTATGTTATTAAATAAAGAACTATAACAATAATGCAGTGCAGTGCATTTTATTGCAGTGACATGCAATAACAATGCAGTGACCATTTACTGATCTTCAAAATTTAGATAGAATGACATTCTTAATATTTACCTGATGTTCGCCCATGTTTTGCAGCTTTCTTTTTGTTAGAATATCCTGCAGTTTTCTTAGATTCCACTTTTTTATCCTTGGAATCCATGTGTGTGCCAAAGTTTTCTTTCCTGCTCTTTTTTCTTTTTTCTGCTCGACAAGATCTTCTATGATGTCTGTGTGTTCGCAGAACCAGTACTGTAGCACACCAGTAGATAAATATGGATTATAATGCAGTGACATTGGTTTCCAATTAGATTTTTGTAAAGAAACACAATTATAATTAGATGGTGAGTGAGTGAACATACCAGCAGGAACACAGTGCATCCGTTTACATATCTTGGTGCGACCATTTTCGATTAAGCCCATTCTCCGGCTTCTTTCAAGATATATGAGATGACCAATCAAATGAGCTTAAATGACTCAAGTCATCGACATAGTATAGGAATGACCATGGTATGTTACGCTTCGATGTTGCGAAGAAGACTGTTGCAAGTAGTAGAATACAAAGTAGTTTCACCGTGTCCTCAACTGATGTTGAATCGGTTTCTTTTACCTTTTCCTTTATTAGTTCTTTCAGCCCACTTATCTTTATTCTCATAACATCGAGAGAACAATCTTTTTTGAATTGTTATCTCCTTTTTTGAGTTATTGCTCATGTCCCCTACCTCATTGTTTCCATCTTCTATTGCAAATATGAGTTTCACATCATTTCTTGTTGGCATGTGATATTCCTTTCCAATCTTGGAACCCCCATTCTTTTGGTTGTATGCCATTATCAGCTCATCCAACATGTCATTCTTCTTTTTCTGCATGATAATCTTTTTCTTTTCAAATGCATCAAACAAATGTTTGAATGGAGTTTTCTTCATTACTTTCCGATGCTCTTCAGTTATACTTCCTTTTATTCCTTCGAATATCCGGTCCATAATGCTCGGTGTTGATCTCAGATTGTTCTCTAGTCTGTAAAACCAAATTAACATTGGTTAGTCAATGCAGTGACATGTAAGTTTTTGTGTTTTCCATGGAATGATAATGGATTGATTTGGTATTTGAATCTTATGCCTGCAATGCCCTGATTTTATGCCTGCAATGCCTACAATCTTATGCCTACAATGCAGTGACATTACATGATGCAGTATAAAGTGGTCTCATTATTCATTGGCATGAAATTCTACTTCTTTTTAATTTAATGACATGATGTTTTCAACCTTGTTATGCAGTGATATTCGATTTCTCCTTCGAATAAAGACACATGCTTCTAATTTACAGATATTCCTTTATTGCTTATGCAGTGACATTATACTTCTCTAGTATTTACTGCAATTTAGTTCCACTCATCTATACACAAAACATATTTGTATCACAATGCAGTGACATTAGATGAAGCAGTATAAAGTGGCTTCATTATTCATTGGCATGACATTCTACTTCTTTTTAATGCAATGACATGATGTTTTCAACTTTGTTATGCAATGACATCAGATTTCTCCTTCAAATAAAGACAGATGCTTCGAATAAAGACAGATGCTTCTAATTCCTTATGCAGTGACATTATATTTCTCTATTATTTACTGCAATTTAGTTCCACTCATCTACACACAAAACATATTTGTATCACAATGCAGTGACATTACATGATGCAGTATAAAGTGGCCTCATTATTCATTGGCATGACATTCTACTTCTTTTTAATTCAATGCTATGATGTTTTCAACCTTGTTATGCACTGATATCAGATTTCTCCTTCGAATAAAAACAGATGCTTCGAATAAAGACAGATGCTTGTAATTCGTTATGCAGTGACATTATAATTCTCTAGTATTTACTGCAATTTAGTTCCACTCATTTACACACAAAACCTAAGAAAACACTCTCTGCTATGATTTCAAGTACAGAAAATCGTATTTTTTGTTGCATCTTCAGTTTGTTTAGATACTTACCCAGATTTCTTCTTCGATTTTCGTGCTGTTGCTCTTTTCTTTTCTGTCGAAATTACTTGCTTCTTCCTCGCCATTTTTCAGTCAGTGTATTAATCAATTACTTGCTTCCTCCTCGCCAGATTTCTTCTTCTAATTTCGCTGGTTTCTGCTTGATTTTTTTTATCCGATTTGGCTTCGAATGAATGATCTTCAGTTTTGTTTGCATTTTTCTTCCGAGCGGTCGTGGGGTTCTTTCCGTTTTCCTTCAGTTTTCTTTTGAAAATATTAACTACAGAGGTCGTGGGTGCTTATTTTGATAGGGCTAAATTGGTCCATATATTAATTTTTTTGTCCTTATAACTAAGTGTTTGTTTTGAGTGTCCTTTTTGCCTAATTAAGTCCAAAAAACGTCATTTTCAATAATTGGCCCTATTAAATAATACATATTCTACCTCACAACCCTATTTATACACATTAAATATTTATTATTTTACTCCAGCAGCATCCTATCCATATCCCTATAATTTTTAATAATTAAATATGTTTAGGGCGTGAATAGTGCACCCCACAAGTAGGGATGCACTGTTCATATCCCCTAAAAATAAATAGGGATAGAGACTCTGCTGTGGAAGCTATTTTTGGGTAAACTCTATTTTTTATCATCATTTTAGAGATAGGACACCATATAGGGCTTCTGCTACGAATACCCTTATCTGATTCAGGCATACAAATGAAAAGAAGCCGGTAGATGCTAAAAATCGTCGGCTTTAATTGATATTTTATTTATTTAAATTACTCATATAATTCTTCCCTTATTAGACAAATACTCCCGTATTTATTTTTCTAACTCCCACAGGCATAACTCCCTATATTAATTCGAGAATTGCTCTCTTTCATTCCTCATGCCAAAGTCGGTTTCTCCTTTCATTTGGAGAAGAAGATGAACTTTAAAATCTATATTCGTAACTCTGTTTCACAATCATGAGTACAATTAGTGCGGAACGTATATCGTTCTAAAAGTAGTTCAAAAGAATATAATCCAAGTAATCTTTCGTTTCACAAATTTTGGCAAGAAAAACATGATTTTTATGGTTAAATTGTAGCCAATGTATTATAGATCGTTTCTCGATGTTCTCTTGATGAGATACAAACATATAATTCTTGTAGAATCGTTGAAGCCGGCGGAACTCTCTACAAAAAGTTTAGGATTTTTTTATGATTTTGTGTTCTTCGGCAGAAATCGTAAGAGGGTATTCATATTAATCATAGTTTTGTTTTATAGTGTTTTGGTGAAGTAAACTTGGTGTTATTTGATGTATTTTGGTGTATGTGGTGTGTTGGAATCGATTGAGCATTGCTTGGGGGCTGTTTTGGATCCTTTTTTTTGTGTGCAGGAAATTGTAGTTCTGGTGGCCAAGGCGCATGCCTAGCCAGGCAGAATCAAAATAAAACATTTTGATCTATAAGGCGCACGCGGCACGCCATGATCTGTTTTTCATGGAAAATATTGTTTTGTGTTTAGGGTCTTAGCTTCGGTTTGGGCCTTTCGTATTTGATCCTAACAACATGGAAAAACTTGACAAAACCATGAATAAGTTTCCGATGTGTTTAGTTCTGGCATCGGATGGTTTCTTTGACAAGATGAAGTACGGGACCGTCGAAAGATTATAATTGGCCTCGTGTTTTGATGAGTTAGTGCTCATAATTTGTTGTGTATGTGCTAGGCTTGGCTGGAGTCTAGAGGTTTAAGACGAGAGTAGAGTTGTAAGCAAACCTTGCTTGAAATAATTTAGGTGGCTTGTTAATGTTTAATAACATACATACTTCACTAGATAAAAGGCTAAACACCTTGATATTCTTGGTAAGGCATAATACAATATCACAATGTGTAGATGGCTAGACAAAGTGGACGATTTCCGCCGGTCACTCACTAACGGGACATATTTCCGGGATTGCTAGAGCGACTCTCTAGTGGGTTTCAATTAGATGTGTTCTGGTGCACCCTGACTAAGCATTGTGCCCTTGTAATTCCTTGTGTAACATATGTGAGTTAAGCTAGTAACCCTTGGAAACTCATGACGTGCTATGAACACAGAATGATAGTTAGAAGTAAGGAATATTTAATTACGGCCTTTATATTAATAATGTTGTTATTGCTTCCTTTTCACTATAAAGCATGTTGATCAATAACTTCTACATGTTACTAAGTACTCAATATCTTAACCCATTTGCATGTTTGTATGTTTGCCTTCCCGAGAAGATTGTCAGGTTGATGCCGATGAATACCTCTATGGGGATGAATGAGCTCGATGGCTTTATGAAGCTTATTATCATGTTATTTAATCTATACATGTTACAACAAAATAGCCTCTCTCTCAAGATCAATAATATCACACCCGTATTTCAATTTCCACAATTGCTTAACCCTGTAGGCAAGACCGTTAAGAGAGACATACTTTCCCAAGACACAGAATAATTAAAACCCTCTTCCAAGGGTCCCATGATTATTTGTACAGAGATAGGTCAATGGCTACGTGCTTAATAGAAGGTGGCAGCTCCGCCATTTTGGCTTCAATTTCTGGAAGTATGCGATTTAATCCTTCCTCATCCTCTAGCTCTTCAACCTTCCTTGTGTAATATTCCAAAATCGGCCCCGTACCAAAACGTTCAGTAGCCGGACAAGCCCCAAGAAGATACCTTGGGTGGAGCCTCCGTCTTTGAAGAGGGTGTCACCATAACTGGACACTTTTCCATTGGACAAAAAGTAGTGATGATTGATTGGTACACACATGTTAAGATTTTATTATAATTTTCAACTTGAACTTATGCATATCCTATGTATATTGGAAAATGATGTTTGTATGCTGCTTATGCAAGCTAACATATAAGATAACTATATATTATATATTTAGGTTCATACATTAATGTGTCTCTAACACACTTTTAAATCATTATTTATTGAGTGAAGTATATCAATCAATATGTCACACCATTATAAGCGGTTATATATTGGAAATTATTGCATGGTCCATACCTTTCATGTGGAGAGCCCATTTGGCTTGATCCCTACCATCAGTTTTACAACTAGATACAAACTGTGTGGTTCTGATCGTTTCATCCGTCACTTCATCATTATTATTCTCCATGCAATAATTTCCCGTTATATATGTGTGAAGATGCAATCTTTTGACATACTGACACAGTGACAATATCAATATCAGTATACTAATGGGAACTTGGCTAAAAAAATATAAAAAAAGCACCACATAATAATTCACCATGATCATTTGACATTCAAAAAAAAAATTTCAAGCCCCATGATTATTTTTCGTGTAACGGTGCTATCACGGAAGTTACATTTCAAAAATTACATTAGTGGAAGTGACATTATTTTTACAGAACAGTGTCGCCGTTGAGTAACGTAATCCACTGATGTTACATGAACAAAGTGATAGTCGGTGACAATGACGTTAATGTGTGGTGCCATAAGTAAAAAATAATAATAATAATAATAATAAATCAAAAAAAATGTGGTGCTGAAAGTAGTTCTGTGGTGCCACTAGAACCCGGAAAAACAAAACCACCACCGCCAGAAAAATACATATTAAGTACTATTGGGCTGGTGGTGTTTCTCAAACACCAACCATCAAATATATGTTTGCTGACAAAGTTCACAACCTGAGTGACTCGATACAAACGCATAGCACAATGAAAAACGTCTCTGTGTTTGAGCCTAACTCATGAATCAAAAGGTAAGTAAACAACAGTACCACCCGACTGAATCGGGGTTCTGTGGTTTTCCAGATACAAGAGGTCAATACTGGAAGGAAAGAAAAAAAAGTGACACAAAGTTTTCGAGGATGCCAACTCCACACTGAAAGGCTTATCTCTCCTTGTATACTATGTATCTACCAACTTAGTTCATCACAAGTTGGTATAAATCCAAGTATTAATCACAATGGATTACTATGTACAAGGAAGCAAAACAGATGAAGGTCACCTTAACCCTTCAAAAATCGCCGAATAGCTCCTGAGGATATTGTACTTAATCAAGGCCACACATTGCATAATCAATCAAGCAGTAAAGCCGGAACTGGGATCTTTGTGGGGAAGCACCAACACCCTGCATATATATCAGTAAAAAGGCATGCATCAAGGTCAGTCCCTTCCCTAGACGACCCCACACAGACAGGGACGCTTTCGTTCGCCAGACAGCCATTTTTACGCATCAAGGTTAGACTAAACCATATTACCACGTAAAGTGGACAATTAACTCACACGTGCTATTGGTAGGATTAAAACTCGAGGCCTCTATGTCTTCGGCAAAAGGCGGATACAGAACTCTACGAGCACAAAGGAAAATTGGAGAGGCACCGGGGCATAAAGAAAAATTGAAGAGAGGTATTGTTCTTAACCCCAAAACGAAATCGTTTTAATACATATACTTTTTTTCAAATTTCACCAGGGGCACTGCCCCTGGTTCCCACCTCTACTTGGAGGCATCCACTCTATTTCTTTACTAGGCCTCATCAATAAAGTTGAACAAGGAACTTGAGACTAAAGAATCAAAAGAAAACGTAGTCTCAAACGTTTACCTCAGTTCCATGTGCTTAGCTTGGTAAACATATGGCTTGTTCAATTCGTTTGATCACAGTGCTCAAACTGCTTCCAGTTTCCAAAGCTTTGATAGCAGCTCTATGGGCTTGCTTGTGCAATTTAAGTAGATTATAGGACTGCAACACGGACCACCTCGCTTGATTTGACATCTATACAAGGGAAGCAATTAGTGCACTTACATTAGAGTCTCTTAACATATTCTCTATTTTATAGACTACAAAATCTCTATCCGTAATGAAATGAATCATACACAGAATTGAAAGACTTTATATTTCACGAAACTGATTCTGTTGTAGATGGATTTTGGTGGTTCTGAAAGGTTTGAATTTCTACTTCACATATTTACTTTGCTTTACAGACATTAGTGCAAATGCTCTAAACATGGTAGCATTCAGAAAAAAAAAATACCTGAGCAACAGATAATGGGGGGTCCAGAAGAACACATATGCCCCTGAAAAGATTTTCATCATTTTCACCTCCTTCAGCTTCCCCATAGATAAGGGCCTCAGCAGCAATCCCAGCAAAGAGAACCATGCAGTACCTGACCATTTATAACAATAGCATTTACCCACCCATGACCAAAGAAGGTCTTCTAACGCCTGACAGGTATAAGAATTGACATCAATCCCATTGATGTCGTTGTGTGTGTGAATCTGTTTCATCACATGAAATGATTGTATCGTACTTCTACAACGATGAATCGTTGGAAACTCTTTAAAGAACTTACGGTAGATACCATAGAAATCCACAAAATCATCAGTAACAGAATCTTTACTCAAATCCGTAGAAATCTAAAGTTACACACTACATGGTATTGCACAAAATACAGATTCTCTATTCAAATTACGTGTTGTAGAGATTCTCATGCATGTCACACTAAATAGATATTCTATGAAATAGAGAAAAATGATGTTTGATTCTGTAAAATAAAGAATTTGTTAAAAGGAACTACTCATGTAAGTGCTCTTATGTGGTTCGAACTTCTAAAGCAAAATCATGCACTAAAACCTGAAATGTCCCAGTAAAATCAAAGGACATCAACACATGAAATGAAACAAAGCAAAACAAACAAGCAGAACATGTGATTTTTCTTCACCATGTCAAAAAAAACTGAAAATAATTTTCATGTTATTATTACTTTTACTAGCTCAATGAATTTCTGTCATTCTTGCTGCAATACTAAAGACTTGAACAATGGTTTCCCTTTCAATGGCAATTGGGCATTCTATTCACTAGGGCATGCCTCACCTACCTATCAAAGGCAGAAGCACTCAGCCGGCCTTCAGCAAGCTCATTTTGCAGCTTCTCATCCCAAAACTGAGTTCCTGCCTGCAAAAAATATAAACCCATCATTTCTCTAGAAGATAGGACGACTACAAACTGGATCATTTGTAATATTACAAAAGAACAAGTCAAAAGAAATATTAATTTGCATAGCTCATCATCAGACATATAGAGAGCATAACAGTGTGTGTGCGATTCGCCGATTACCTTGTCAATATTTAGAAAACACAGAAGTATGAACATAAGGAACCCAACATAAAGGGTGGTTAAAAACACTACTCTTGACCTTGTATCCGACATTTGAAACAAGTGAAAACATGATTACCTGACCTTGGATGCCCATCCTCAGTGCAACAAATGGGTCTAATATCACCCCACGAATTGGACAACCCATGAGGTAAGCTGCAATTCAAATGGAAAAGTAATTACTCACAAGTTTCAGAGATGAGATGGACATTGGTGAACAAAAAACCCGAATGTCTCAACATGTTGCAGGCAAGGTAATTGATGACTAAATGTAGATTTATTTCCAGTAGTAGCCATTTTTTAGCGCATATCTTAAAATACTATTGAGAACCTAAAAGTAATGTCGATATTGAACTGTTCCAAACATTTCTTTGACAGAATCACACTTAAAACAAGCGAGAAGATTTCTCAGTAGATGCAATGACAGGATTTACCTATCAGAAGATGCCCTGCTTCATGGACCAAAATTCTGCGTTTATATGGAGGCCAAAAACTCGAGATCAAAGCCAAGCAGGAACCACCAAGAAATATAGCATCTGTAATAGTCAATCCTAGTATTGCAACAAGGTTTGGTCTAATGTCGATTCCTTGATTAAGCAAGTAAGATACTCCGGCCAGTACAGCAATCAAAAGTACACTAGAATTTCCAAAGAGGCCCCATTTCTTCGGCGAAAGCTTTGACACTATCACAGCAAAAGAATTCCATTGATAAAATAAGAAAACAAAACGCAGCACCAAAATCACCATATTCAATTATATGTTTGTGTAAAAGAAACGCCTTTTAATTCATATATAAAGAGTTTGTATCTTCATTAATGAATAGGTACTGCACCTTCTAAACCAGTGTTTGTCTTCAAAACAGTTGGAGTAATATCCCGAGGTCCATCTAAAACTGCAGCCAGCAAAGATAGCTGTGGGTATTAAAACACGATACACAAACATTTCAAGCAAAAGCTTCAATACAGAGAAACAAAATCACAGAAATTTCAACTAAAAAGTTAAAGTAGGAGGCAAAGATTGTACAGTAATTGACCGAAACAGGCATAAGGGATGAGAAATTACCAATATTTCTGTACTTGCCGAAACTTTGGAGTAGACCCCTATCCTGAAGAAAAGCATAGGCACTGCCAACAAGCCTCATGTCATCAGCATTCAAGCATGTATCCAATATTTCCCAATCCCTCTGCAATTCAAACGAACCCAATTCCCAACCACTATTGCTCTGTCTCGGAGAAATAGTAGTTTCCGAATTGATGGTGAAATTCTCCAGCAAACGAAGAGCTCGAGCAAGGTCTTTGTCCTTCACAGCTTCCTCGTATTCTTGCCACTCTCTCAAAGCTCTTGTTGTTATATGTTCCCGGTTTTTCCTGATCAATGCTCGGTTTAGTCGAACGAGGTTAGCATGAGGACCGGCAATGGCGTTTTGACCGGGACTGGCATAGATGTAAGGGAAATTTGAGGAGATGGTATTTGAGAATCGCAAAGACGGATAACAGAGGGGAGCGGCCATCATTTCTCCATTACTGACCAGAAAACTACAACTCCTATTTCCCAATTTTAGAAGAGTTGTGCAGGAAAAAATTGTTTTTATTTAAGTAGGTCGGTCAGGCACTTCTTTGTTTCATTAGATCTCCTTCAAGTACTCTCTTTTCTGTTAGTCATTTTTTTTTTTGAAAGTTGGATCTTTATTTATAGCCTAAACAACAAAGTATGTACAACAAAATATGTACATCAATGTTCTACCGAGGGAGATGTAATAGCTATGAACAAGCAAACAAACTAGGTTGCCCAAGTTATCCTCAACTTTCTTGCCTTCTCAATCGTTTGTTTAATGAACACTTCCTTCAGGAGGCGATGGATCTCCGTACTATGATTCACTTGATTACGCCAATACCACGTTCCTGTGACGATCTCCCTGAAGAGGATCTTCCATGAGACAACATCACCTTCTCACGAGAGGTCCTCTGTTAAGCAGAAGTCCACCCAATCACGTGCATTCTCAGTTATGAAAAATTGCCGTTGGACATTTGGCAGTATTAGACTCTTCCACACAGCATTAATCCACCCACAATCTCTAAAAGCATGTAGTAACATCTCCTCATGAGTCTGGCAAGTCGAGCATGTATCGTCCATTAAAACATGGCGGCATGTTAGCAGGCTTGCCTTGGGCAAAGCTTCCCGTCGCAGTAGCCAAAGTAACATGTTATCTCGTTGTGGCGCTTTAATGGACCAAATAGACATCCAGTGCTTTTCCTCCTCTTTCGAACAAACGTTGCTTAATTGTACATGATAAGCACTTGCCACATCGAATTCTCCCGAGGTTGTAGCTAGCCATTGTATTCTTTCTTCCTCATTTCTTTGGAATACATCCCGCAAACAATCCGCCGCCATACAAATATTTCGCTACATGAAAGAGCAGGCTGGCTTTGGTTTGGATAAAGGACTCCTATATTTGGCTTGCAACACCTTCACCCAGATGCTCTCTTTTCCCACAAGAATCTGTCACGCTAGTTTTGCTAAGAGAGCCATGTTCATGTTTCGAAGCAGTCTAACTCCCAAGCCTCCACATGATTTTGGTTTACAGATGTCCAGCCAAGCAACATAATGCATACTTCGCCCTTTTTCATCTCTGGCCCAAAAGAAGCTACGGGCCACCTTTTCCACCTCATCAACAATTGCGCAAGGTAGCCGAGTCATACGCATAAAGAAATAAGTAATGGTTGTGAGGGCCGATTGAATAAGGATATTACACCCCGCACGAGACAGAATTTTGGCTTTCCGGTGTTGAAACATGGTTTGTACTTTATCTAGAATGAAGTCAGTTCTCATTTCTTGTTTTGGCATATAGAGGGACATTCTAGTGTTGATGATGGAGTATTTATAGATGATCAAGTTAAGTTACATGGTGTTGTTCATGGAGTATTTATATATGATACTCCTCATAAGTCGGTTAAAAGTAGTTACAATTGGTTATAACATAAAGTACATGAGTTTTCTTCAGCTTTACGCTCTCAGCTGAAAATGCTCAACTGAGTCTTCAGGTCCTCGGATGAAAATGCTCAGCTAAGTCTTCAGGTTTGAAATTTGGTCATCTGGATTCTCCACTGTTGATTCGTTTCACGTCTATTTCTGTTCAGCTGACTTGTTATAACAAATGACAAGCAAAGAACAAACACATAAGCAATCTCACATGAGAAAGGTATAACGGAAATCAACAAAACACAGAAACAAGAAGAACATGGTGATTTAATATGGTTTCTGGCGTTGTGCCGACTACTCCACGGACAGAAAATGAGATATTTATTATGCACGAAAATTCAGAAAGATACACATTACATTGATTACAATCATTAGGTATTTATAGCTTTGAAAACCTAACTCTAACTGCCATTTAGGTCATCTGTCGGATTTCCCATAAATGCCCCCCCAGATGCGACTCAACTTAGCTGAGTTACAAGCTATGTAACCAAGTATCCCAGATGTAGAACTCAACATCATTCCACAGACTCAGCAGACTGCTCTGCTGACAGACGGATACTCAGCTGAAACTTCAACTCAGCTGACCTCCCAAACTTTAATACTCATGATCAGCAGACCATCACTCAGCCAACCCCAGATTAAGTTCCACCAGACGTATAGATCAATTCACATTGGACAACAAATATCCATCTTGACTTGAGCTCTCGTTCAACCAGATTGCATAACTAGACATTCTGTACCAGATGCATTCGTCAATGCCAAATGTACTGTAATGGACTTCTCCACTGAAGCACTCAGCTAGTCAGTTGACTTGGCCTCAACTGAGTCTTCCAGATTCAGATTATAAGCTTTGCATGTTGAGAAAATCTAGACACAATTGAAACTTGCTCTTCTGCACAGACTTAGTGAGCATATCAGCAGGATTGTCATGAGTGCTGATCTTTATCACTTGGATTCTCTTCTCATTCCTTATGAGATTATAGCTCACATTTATATGCTTCGTTCTCTTGTTATGAACATGATCCTTAGCCAAACATATTGCACTCAAACTATCATAATATATTTTAGCTTGATCCTGATGTAGACCCAGATCACCAACCTATCCCTTTCAACCAAATCCCCTCATTGCCTGCTTCAGTATGAGTCATGTCTATGTCTCAGTAGTAGACAACGCTACTGTTTCATGTAGGGTTGCCTTCCAGCAGACCATTGAATTCCTCAAATTGAAAACATAACCAATCATTGGTTTTCTGCCGTCCACATCACCTGCATAATTGCTGACGGACCTTTTCTAGGCTATACAGATCCTAACCGGCAGTGTACCGGGTCAAATCGTAGTGCTAGTATGATGAGTCAGGTGTCGAATCCTCAGGGAACTTGGTAATTTCTTTTACGTGTGGTTAAACACCAAAGAGTTGTTATTAACTCGATCTAAATCGCAATTTTATAACACAGATCACTACTATTCTATTCAACATAAAATAAATACGTAATTTAAAAGTTATTCTAATATAGTATATATAGATATATAAATATATATAGATGTACATAAATTGCAAAGTATATATATAGATATAAATATATAGGTACCAAGATATTAATAGATAATTTTAGAATCACCAAAACTTATATAATTGGTTTATACGATCTTTTCGATTAATTGAAATGTGTTCGATCTCTCCTTTTATTTTAGGTCCAATTGAGTAAGTGAAACGGTGCACTCCTGAGGTAAACAATTCCTCCTCACACGAGTGTATGAAATTGTCATATGTCCATTGTCATCAGTCCAAGATCCACAATCATTACGGTAAACTAATTAATCTAAACAGTCCTTTAGTACAAATCTACCTTTAGATAAAAAGGAGTCATTCCGTTCGTCAAACGGTCAATTTTATTTTAAAGGCTCCGGTTGTCAAAGCCGTACGATTCAACTTTCCGGTTTAAGTTTCAATTAAACTGATGATTTAACATTATTACGATCTCGAGTACAAATTATAATAAAATTCATTTCTCCCAAAACAAATTTACCCCGGTTAGAAATCGGATTCCGTTATCACGCTTGTTCACACGGCCAATTTTACCCTCCGGTTTTTCTATCTTTTATTTCATATCCTCGACTACGAGGCGTCAATTCATAATTAGATTATGAATTCCTCAGATCTATTAAATATGTCAATACGAATATGATCAAAATAGAAAAAGATTCAATTAACTCAATTTTAGTCATTTTAACTTAACAACATTTCTTTAACGAAAAGATCGAAATAAAACCGATTACATAGTTTTGGCCAAGATTATATTTAACCTAAAAACATTATCAACGAAAAATACAAAAACAAACATAAATACTTAAGAAAAGTTACCCTAATACGGCAGTTGATTCGAAATCGATATCTTCCGGACATTACAACTTCTTTAGCAAAACCGACTTCCGAGATTTTCTCGAGCATTACAACGATACTAAAACTACATTATTACGGCGTAAGGCCTTATTTACTACTACTACTAAAAAGAAAAGAAGAAGGAGATATATATATATATATAGATCATATATATATATTTTGGTACACTCGAATGATCTCTCGATGCTGCTCTTTATATAGGAAAATTGGTAGAGGCCGGACTGTCCGGTATTAAGCCGGCTCGGTCCGGACTAATGATGATCCCCACTAACTTGATCATTCCAAAGATGCGTAGGAGATATTATTTTTATATATAATTATTAAACTTCTAAAATTCATATCTCGAGTTCGGACTTCCAAAATTGCAAACGAAATGCCAAAATTAAGATCTCGAGAAACTCTACAACTTTCATGAAGGACTCTTCTCCAGATAACGCTTTTTGATGACCTCGTGTTCCTCCGAAGCTTTTACGGGATTTTTCTTAATCCAAGTCGATTAGCCACTTGATCACTGTTTAAGTTCTAGACCTCCAATCTTCATAATTTAAATTGCATTGGAACACTCTCGGAAAAATCTACAACTTTCGTGAAGAACACTTTTTCTGAAAATATCATTTTGATGAGCCATTCGTTTGTCGAAGATATTTCTATTATTACTTATCCAGATTGATTGCTTTCATTCACTTGCCTATTCAATCGACCATTTAAGCTCGTGGCACTTTCTAAATCATTCCAGATATGATTAAACTTCAAAATGTCGATTCTCGTGGTCTTGGTTTATAAATCGCAATAAAACATCACAAATACCCACGAAATCGACATTTACACCCGATTTACTAAAATCGGTACAAAATTACAACTTTTTTATTATTATTACTAAATACTCTAAATTATAAAGACTAACACTTTATACCATAATTTCATATATTTTATATAGAATTCGTTGATAAAACATAATAATATAACGTATTTTTAATCATATAAAAATAATACATCAAATTACTCCCCACTTAAATTTTGATCGTCCCTAAAGCAAAAATAAGCGGTGAATAAAAGATAGTATAATTTTTCAGATTATAATATACTTTGTCAATATTATAAATATATTATCTATCTTAATTTAAAATCTTAAGAAGATGTAAAGAAAGATATAATCAAATAACTTAAACATTAAATATTATTTAGATAAAATTATATATGTAATACTTAAGAAGTATAAATAAAATATCGAATTATTTTTAATCGCAACTATTATGAAATTCGGAATCGGAAATTTCAAGAAAGTAATTGACAAAAATGGCTTATAGAGTTTAGGTTCAAGATGTTGGTTAATCTGGAAAAGGAAATCAAAAAGAGAAAAGATGCATAAGACGCATTCACATCTTCATATTTTTGAAAAAACATATTCTTAAAGCATCTTTTTTCGATTTTCTCTTTTTTTTTTTTTTTTTTTTTTTTTTTTTTTTTTTTTTTAGAGATTAAGAACTAAAAGCGTGAGTGTGTGTAGAAAATCAAACTTACAGCATTCTTCATCAAGATTGATCGAGTACTACTCTTTCGATCGAAAATTACAAGTCCGGTTTCTTAAACTTGTAATAATTCCCGAGATCTTATGATTCAACTTTTCCTCTTTCAATTTATCTCTGTGCCTTCATTCCCAAAGAATAGGACATTTCGTGATAATACCTTAGCCGACTACTTATCATCAAAAGAATCGGGAGCTTAATTACCTCATAGTGATATAGGACATTTCGTGATAATACCCTACTCACTCCAATCATTGGTAGCTACATCCGATTTGTTCTTTTTATTTTTAAGTTGTTAATCACAGATAAGGAAGATACCTGATATTTGATTAATTCACAATAAATATGGTGCTTCGTTCTTAATTTTTTATAGAATATTAATATATCCGAACTTATTACCAAAATCGGCTATGTTGCAAGTGTCATGAGGTAGATCGAATATACTACTACTTATCTAATTTTTCCAATCTCAAAGATATACCAAAATTTAGCTTTTATGTCACCATCTCTTTTTTATAAGACGCATAAACTTGCGGTATTTCAAGGAAATGTAGACCAAAATAGCTAAAGCTCGGTTATTTAATCACAATTGACAATTTCGAGTGCGGTCTTGATCACTCTAATCAAGGCTGAGGTAAGTTATTTGGCTATAGTTATATTTTTGTGGTGCCAAAAATCAATAAACTTAATCCAATTCCAAATTCATAATTCGTATTGAAAATGATTCTAAAAATTTTACTTATAAATATCAATCATACTTATATAATTTTATAAAAACAATATCTAATATTAATTACTCCATTATATAAACTTAAAATCTTCTTAAAATCTAAATTAGACATATAATATAATTATATTTTATATTTATTATTATTTTTTTTTTTTTTTTTTCGAAAATTTTAATGAATTTTCTAACCTAACTCTACTCCCCACTTACGAATTGGCATCGTCCCGATGTTCAATAAGTAGTAAAGAAGTGGGTTCAAAATAAAATTAAAATTATCTATCAACGTTATTTTTCCGATTTTATTTTAGCGTATACTAATTATATCATTAAATAAAACAAACAACTTAAAAACTAAGACATATATATTAAACAAGATACATTATTACAAACTTAACTAAAGAACTTCAAACTTAACTTAATTTAACTTATTAAAACTTAAATAATACTAACAAACCACTAACAACTCTCTGTGATGGTAGATTTAACAACCCGTGTATCAACCGGTAGCAATCCAAACCGACTATCTCTAGACGGAAAAATTTCATCCGTCTCAAAATCTTCTACTCCATTCGTAAGAATACACAAACGTGATATCAACCAAGAATTAGGCATAGGTTTCCCTACTACCTCTCAGCTATTGCAAAGTCCGACAACGCCCTTTGAATCAATATACCCCAATCAACAAATACACCGAATGCCAAAGCAAAAAGTAGAAGCATTTCATTCTCGCTTAAACTTCCAAAATCCCAGTGGGATAAACTCGAGAATTTATAAAATGCTTCCACGCCTTTAGATGTGGAAGTAAAGCTCGTGTTGACATGTCGTGATTTGTATCAAAAAGCGAAACAGACATTGGAAAGACTCGTGTACTTTATTCAAATGATTAGAGGATTTTGTAGTCCCCATTGCATTTCAAAATGTGGCATAAACTGGTGGAATTTCAAAAATTTGGTTGATGATAGATGAAGAGAAGGGAACAGCCACTCCTCTCTTACAGAACAATGCGGTAGACTCTATCGCTAACGTTGAAAGTAGGGCGAATAAAATTCCTTTACAACCGTAATATTAATTCGCCTCGTGGTGTACTTACAAATTTTTCCAACCGAAACTCCTAATGAGAGTTTTACCCACTCGATCAATTTTATCAAAATTCAAACCTTTCTTCAATAGGATTGGAGAATTAGCAAAACGAGGTGTAAATTTATACTCTCATAGAAGCTTATGATTCCGGATGATCCGGTGTATTAGGCTCGTAAGAATTTGAGATGGTGAGAGTGGTTCGACATTTTAAAACTTGATAAAAATAAAATTACAGGTTGGAAGTAGATAGGCGATGAAAGAAATGGTATCCTTTCCTCATTCCCTGGCCTCCTTTATATATAGATAGAAAGTAATACATACGTGGATGAACGAGATGCACTCAAAAATGAGTCATGTCGTTTCCCTTCACGGATCGGGCGAGTATAGGCGGACCGGTCCGGCCTCATCCTCGCTTTTTTGAGGGACAGAGGTGAAAGTCAATTTGAAATTTGGTTATTTTTACTTCACGTGCCTATTACTAACTCTTTCCTCGAAGATACATTGTAAAAGTTAATTTAACTTGATACGAACGGATAAAACGACACATTATATTTTGTAAAATGACGTAGTAATTATACGAAAATTATTTTTGGGTTTTTTTTTTTTTTTTTTTTATATAGTTTTTATAAAAACTAAACCGATTTAAAATGCAAACCAAATTTTTATAAAATCGATTGTAACATCAAAGTAAACGAAAATTGAAAACAAACCAATAGTTAAATGACAAAAGTCGAATGCAATAAAATGTGTAGTAAACATGTTTAATCAATCATTAAAATTCAATCTTCATCATAATCTTCCTCCGGATCAACTTGAAAACTCGAACTCGGAAACGACTGAGAAGCTGATGGATGAGCTGAAGTCGTGGTCCTGACTGAACTATCAAGACCCATCGAACTCATGCCAGACGTGACATGTGCATACTCGAAATCCTCCCAACTCGACATCGCCGGTCTCTCGAACACTGTCGAAAATACACCGCCTCACTAGATTGGCTTCCAAAAGGATATGACGATGGATGAAAGCTCGATTGTGGTGGAATAGGTGTTTCCCATCGTGGTAAGGTATATGGATGGATCGGCACAAGGTGGATAGGCGGATCATCAAAAGTAGGATTACGAAGCAATCGCTGCGTTCCTTCTTAAACCTCTACGAATATCATCACACCACTTTGCTTAGTACTTTCAAATAATAAAGCCACATTGGCTTGACCACGCCGCAACATCCATCACTAAAGATTGAAACATGTCATATGTGATAGTGTTGGAGAAAGGAGTTTGTTGAGGTGACTAGAAAAAGATGGAAAAGAAGAAGATGTAAAACCGGGTGGAGTCGGGCCGAGTTTGACGCCTTCTAAGCAAAGAGCTAATACTACCATCCGGAAGACTAGTCAAACTAGGTCCAATCAGATTTCCATCGGCCGGAGATAACTTGTCATTAGCAGAAATGGTACTCCCAACCTACGACATAAATCGAGATAAAACAAGGGAAGTAGAGATGACTCCTGTCCAGCGATGACAATACTCTCAAAAATCCTTTTAAACATGATCTTTCCAACATCCACTCTAACATCATTTACCATAGCCTGCCGATACATACATCTTCCTTTCCAAAAGCAAGATGTTTACTAGAAGGATAGAGATTATGGCTAATAAATCTTTTAATTGCCCTTAAACCTCTAAAACAGCCTCCGTAATTAAACCGATTTTCAACCCACACCGCGGTCGGGTCAAAAACACCTGGCTCTCGAGGCGATCGCTGCAAAACTAGCAGGATCATCTAAATTATAGACTACCCCGTAATCCTCCTCATCGTGAAAAACCTCAACTCCTAAAATTGCATTAATGACGGCAGGTTAAAAGGAATATTTCTCGCTCGTAAAGGCAGATTTCCGATCGAGTAAGTCGTTTTCTTCCGACATAGTAGATAAAACCGAATAAAACTCAGGCTACTATAGTCGTGTTAATCTCACCTTCCTTCCTCGTCGCTAAATCTAACCACCGACGCTTCTAAAGATATTCTTGACTTCATCACCTAAGTCATCCAAGTCTAATCCTTTTTCAACCGTAACATCACACTTACTATAAATTTTTGTATACGCTTTCTTAGCCTCGGGTGATGCGGTTCTTTCAAAACTTACACCTTCCTCCTCGGGTGATAAAATTATCGTGCTCTACGACGGGAGTTGAAATTGGAATTTTGATTTTCTCTTTAGAGACTCTAGTACTCGACTCACCCATTCTACGACGATATTGGTAATGCCAATCAACAACAAAAACAACAACAAAACAAAGAAAAAATAATAATGTCACAACACACTCAAAAATCAAAACAGTTGAAATTAATCTAAAAAATTATGAAAAATACGAAATTAACAACTAAATAAACTAGATTATACCTTATAGTGTAAAAAACGTTGAAAAGTAGGCCGGAAAAGTGTTAAAGTCGCTTTGAATGAATGGAGCTTGTTCTTGACCCTTTTGAATTTTCCACTTTGTTTTGAAGAGAGAGATAGAATGATGAAGATATCAAGTAGTGGTGTAGTGTGAGATGAATTTTGTTTTTAGGAATTGAAAAAAAATTCGAGTGGTGGGGTTTGGTGTGTGGGGCGGTCAGAAAGAAAATTAGGAAGAAGAAGAAGAAGAAAAGAAGGCCCCGTCTTTTTATGTTTTTAGACCCCGGACTGGTCCCAGATTAAGCCGGATCGGTCCGTGAACAAATTTTTCTTTTTTTTCGATTTTTATGATTTTTGAATAAAACTTATACAAATTCTAATAAAACTTAATTAAAGTCTTAAAATAAGTTTATAAAATTTTCTTAAAATAAAATTTAAAGGAACTTTTATAATTTTATAACAATTTCTAAAAATTTAATAAAATCTTTATAACACTTTAATAAAAGCTTATAAAAATTTAATAAATTTATATCAACTCTTATAAAACGTTAAAGCTAAAAAAAAACTTTTATAAAATTTTTATAAAACTCCTCAAATTTTTATAAAGATCCATTTATAAAATTCTCGAAGTTATGTGAAAATTTATAAAATAAAATAAAATAAAAGACTCAAACTTAAGGGTTCCTCGATTCTTCGATTTCTAAATCTTCCAAAGTTACGATATAACGCTTCGATCAACCTAACTCCTAAAAACGAGGCATTTGAATTATCTCTCGAATTCCATCGATTTTCGGATAACCACCTAATCGCTCCTTCCTAACAATATTCAAACACTCATCCCGGATCTGGTTGTGTTTTTCCCACAAATGTCAACATGTTCACTTTTTCCACAGATTCTCGTGATCTCATTAAAAACTTTGCCCTTCTTTTATATCACTTCTTGATGTTCCATTACATACTTCTCTTAATCTAATCTCTCTCAACAATTTCTTGTTTTGTTCAAAAACTAAAGCTTCTATAAAAACGCGACATCTTTATCAAGGCCTAATTTCAAAAGTAAAATAAAACTCCTATTCTATCTAAAAGACATCCAGTTCTTTTACGCCTATCCGGTAAAAGACGAAAAGAGTTTAAACATAATTAAAATTACGAAAAAGTAGAGTAAAGATAGATAGCACCTGGTATTTGGTGATTTCCGCTCGCTTTTTTCAGTTTTCATTTTTTTCTCTCTCTGCTTTTCGCTTTGTCGGGGATCAATCAAGAGCATTATTTCTTCTTTCAAAGGTGATTCCTTCTCCTCTACAAATAACTTTACTCTGTGTCCATTGGCTATAAAAGTTGTATTTCCATCGCTTAGTCCAATGACTCAGCTTTGTAAACCCGTGTTACTTTAAATGGACTCATCCATCTTGATTTAAGCTTACTCGAAACAACTTTAAACGTGAATTGTACAAAAGCACTCGATCACCTACATGGAACTCACGCTTAAAGATTCTCTTATCATGGAAAGTCTTCGTGCGTTCTTGTGTAGATTCGAGCGCTTTCATAAGAATCGAGACGAAATTCTTCTAGTTCTCATCAATTGAAGCAATCTATGATCACCGACACCTTAGGATCGAAATTTAGAAATCTAATAGCCTGTAAGGCTCGGTGTTCTAACTCAACCTGAGATGACAAGACTTACCAAAGACTAGCTTATAGGAGAACAACCTATTGGTGTTTTAAAAGCTGTTCTGTACGCCCATAACGCATCATCTAATTTAATTGCCCAGTTTTTACGATTTGAATCAACTGTTTTTTCCACGATTCTTTTGATCTCTCTATTTGACACCTCTACCTGACCACTGGTTTGCGGATGATAGGGCGTTCCTAGTTTATGTGTTACACCATATTTCTCAACTAACTTAGTAAATGGTCTATTACAAAAGTGTGAACCTCTATCGCTAATGATCGCCTCGGAATGCCATATCTAGTGAATATGTTCTTTTAAGGAATCGTATGACAACCTTGGTATCATTAGTGGGAAGAGCTTCACTTTTCACCCATTTTGAAACATAATCTACCATTACAAGAATAAATCTTTTTCCAAACGATATAGGAAAAGGTCCCATGAAATCTATACCCCAAACATCAAATAACTCGCATTCTAAAATAGGTTGCATAGGCATTTCATGTTTTTAGATACATTTCCCCATTTTTGACAAGATTCACAAGATTTAACATATTTATAAGCATCTTTATATAATGTAGGCCAATAAAACCACATTGTAAAACTTTAAAAGCGCTTTTCCATCCTCCATGATGTCCTCCTCGCCTCACGATCATGACAAAATGATAAAATACTTAAAATTTCATTATCAGGCACACATTTTCTAATTATCCCATCCGAACATTTACGGAAAAGGTCCGGTTCCTCCCAAGAATAAAATTTTAAGTCGTAAAGAATTTCTTTTTCATTTGCCAAGTCCAATGAGACGGAACATAATCACAAAGTTAAGTAATTAATGATATCTCCAAACCAAGGTGAGATTTCCTTAGAGGAATTCTATTTTTAATAATTGCATGGTTGAAGGAGTATCTATTCTAAATAGTTGTTCATCGTGAAATGAATCTTTAATTTCATTCCCTATCTCTTCCTCGCCTCCATTCTACTTAGATGATCCGCTACTACGCTTTCACTTCCTTTTTTATCTTTAATTTCAATATCAAATTCTTGTAGTAGGAGAATCCATCTAAGAAGACGTGGTTTCGCATCCTTCTTACTCAAGAAATACTTCAGAGTCGAATGGTCCAGTGTAGACTATTACCTTAGAACCGACAATATACGATCTAAACTTATCTAAGGCAAAAATCACACCCAACAGCCTTCCTTTCAGAGTTGCATAATTTAGTTGAGTCAATGCGTTTAATGTGTGGGATGCATAGTAAATAGCTTTGAGAATTCTATTGTACCTTTGACCTAAAACAGCTCCTACAAATAAATCACTAGCATCACATATAATTTCAAAAGGTAAATTCCATCTGGTGCTACCAAAAAACTCGGTGCAATAATCAACTTCGCTTTGTGGTCTTAAATGCTTCCATACATTTACTATCAAAGTTAAAAGGTACTTCTTTTCAAGCAAATGACTTAAAGGCTTTGCTATCTTTGAAAAATCTGCAATAAATCTCCTATAAAATCCTGCATGTCCAAGAAATCCTCTTAGAGTCCTTAGATTAACTCGGTGGTAATTTTTCAATCACCTCGACTTTAGCTTTATCAACTTCAATTCCTATTTCGTAGATTCTATGACTAAAAAACAATTCCTTCCGATACCATTAAATGACATTTTTCCCGCTTTAGAACTAAATTGGTATCCTCACAACGTTGTAAAACTCTTTCTAAGTGCGACAAACACTTACCAAAAGAATCTCCATAAACACTAAAGTCGTCCATAAAAATTTCTAAGAATTTCTCAACCATATCGTAAAATATAGACATCATACATCTTTGAAATGTAGCAGAGCATTACATAAACCAAACGGCATTCTTTTATACGCAAAAGTTCCATAAGGACATGTGAAAGTAGTCTTTTCCCTATCTCCTTTGCAATGAAGATCTCAGAATAACTTTGAATAACCATCTAAGAAACAAGAATACTTATGACCACTTAAACGCTCCAACATTTGAACTATGAATGGAAGTGGATGATGATCTTTCTTAGTATGATCATTTAGTTTTCTAAAATCAATGCACATTCGATATCCTGTAATTTCCTTGTTGGAATCCATTCATTCTTATCATTCTCTTTCACCGTGAAACCTCCTTTCTTTGGTACAACTTGAGTTGGACTCACCCATTCACTATCTCGATATAGGAAAGATTATCCCCATTTCTAATAGCTTAATGACCTCTTTCTTGACGATTAATCAGAATTCGGGTTGAGGCGGCGTTGCGGTTGAATACAAGGTTTAGCATCCTCTTTCGAGAATTATCTTATGAACACAAATCTCGTAATAATACCTCGAATATCGGCAAATCGTCCATCCAAAAGCTTTCTTATGCTTTCTTAACATTCTTATTAATTGATCTTCTTGTTTGCTCGCTTAAAGTAGATGAAATAATAATCGGTAATAGATTATCGCTTTCTAGAAAAGCATATTTCGATTTAAAGGTAACGGTTTCAATTCCAGATTCTTTGGCGGATCTTCTATTGATGATTTAAGAACTCGGTCCTTCTAGTTCTAACTCCAAATACTTATGCCATGGTGGCTTAAAAGTAAAGCTTCCTTTATCTAGAGAAAGGATTATCTCTTTCATTTCAATGTCTTCCTCATCTTCTTTATAGATAGATTGAGTTAAGCATTCTTCTAACTTTGTCTTCAAAAGTTGGTAACTCGATTATCATAGACAGTAATGAATATCTTCTATAAAAGAACATGATTCTCGTGTGATGTATATGGATGGTTCATAGCTTTAAAAATATTGAAAGCAACTTCATCTTCATTGACTCTCAAAATTAACTCTCCTTTATGAACATCGATTAAAGTTCTTCCCGTAGCTAGAAATGGACGACCTAGAATAAGAGGCGCCAATATCCTTCTTCCATTTCCATAACTACAAAATCTAACTGGAAAATAGAACTTGTCTACTTTTACCAAGACATCCTTAATCATTCCTTTAGGTACTTAATTGATCTATCTCGCCATTTGCAGAGTCATTTCACTCTTAGTAAGCTTTCCTATGCCTAGCTTTTATAATCCTCATAAGACATGAGATTTATACTAGCTCCAAGATCACATAAGACTTTCTTAAAAAGAAATCCTCCAATTTCACATGGAATCGTAAAACTTCCAGGATCTTTCGGTTTAGGTGGTAACTTATCGCAGCGACTGCGAACATTCTTCATTTAGGCATATATTCTCATATTCCTCTAATTTTTTCTTATTTGATAGTATCTCTTTCGAAAACTTTCCATAGGCGTATATTAATCGAGCTTCAATAACGTGGATATTAACATGAAGATGACGAAAAGTATCAAGGAAACGAGCATACTTCTTATCGCTTTTGCCTTTTGATTTGATCTTTAGGAGGGTAGGTAAAGATTCTAAATCTATAACCTTTGGCTCCTTAGTCAATTTCTCTTTTCCTTTTCCTTAAACCTTTGAGTATTACTTAGTCGCCATGTTTGAGTTCTTGAATTTTTTTCTTTAAATTGTTCCACTGAATCAATCTCTGCTTGATTTTTCGATTCTTCCTGTTTCTCATTTATTCTAACATGTTCCTTGAATAAATTCCTTAAATCTTTATCCATAGGGTCTTTCAAAATCCTAGGATTTTTACCCAATTTTCACCTTCATTTTCGTGTTCCAAACTTATTCCTTTTCAAGAAATTATCTATAATTTCTTCTTCCTCGTCGATGAATTCATCTTTATCTTTAGTTTCATCATTCTTTCCATCTAAATCATTTTCTACTTCATTATTCCCAAAGTTTTCTACTCCATTGCTTCCACTAAGCTTCCTACTTCTCGTAACCACAACATTTACCTCTCTTGGGTTTCATGCTGTTGCTTGGTAATCCTCCTGGGTCTACTTGTTGTTACGTTCACCTTCCCTACTCAAATGATCTTCCATATTCCTCAATGAGGCTTCTATTGTTCTCATTCTCGTATCATGTCCACTCATGAATGTTTTTATTGTACTCATATCTTTAGTATTGTATGCCAATAGAAGTCATCATTGTTTCCATATTTTTAGCTTGAGTAGATACTACACCCATCATATTTTCCATTAGTTTTTCCCATTTTTCAACTCCTTCAGCAGTTGAGTTGAACTCGAGTTCTTGGTATACTTTGAGTGGTATGTTGAGGATAGGATCTTGGTAATGATTGTAAATTCGATTAGATGTATTTTCTTGATAAACTTGGTTATTATTCCTATATGGGACCGGATATGGCGGTTGTCCTGGCTTACTAGGGTTTTCGGACCATCGATAAGTAGGATGATCTCTTCTAATGGCATTAAACGAGTTTGAGTATGCATTGTTCAAATTCTATCTTCTTTGAAGAAAACTCACCTCCTCTCTTGAATATCCCGTTGGTTCTTCACTCCCTAACGCCACATTATCATGACTTGAGTATTCATTTGGTGTACTATTTTCAATTTTGGTTCTTATTCTCATTGTAAACCATCAAATTTCCTACTCAAATTCTCCAAGTGTGCTAGAACTTCCGTGATTAGACGTACATTCTCTGCAAAAGCTACTTTTCTCGGTGCTAGAACCGGTTTCCACATTCTGTTATTTTTGGAAATCTTTTCATAGCATCGTAAACTGCTTGAGCTTCACTCATCATGAACGAACCACCACATGCATGATCTACATCCGCACGTGAGTCTTTTCTCAATTTACTGACGTAAGAGTTGAATTTGCATATCTAAGGAATAACCATGATCGGGACACGCTCTTAACAATTTTTAAACCTTTCCCACGCATTCCCAAGAGTTTCCTCGGATCCTTGTCTAAAGTTAGCAACCTCGACTTTTAATTCCAAATTTCGTCCAGAGTGAAATATTGTTTCGAAATTCAGTTTGAATCTCCTCCCAACTAGTAAGTGAATGATGTGGAAGAGACATAAACCAATCTCGGGCTCGCCCTTTTAAAAAAAAGAAACATAGTCATTCTCGTTAATTCCTTATGAGCACCACATGACTTTTGGTCAGTATTGCACGCGATTCTTCAAAAGATAGAGATGATGATGTGGATCTTCATCATCCTCTCCTAGGAATTGGGCTCTTGCGTCAATTAAACCAAAAGATGAGACTTAATTTCAAATTATTCGCTCCTTCATTAGGTAAAAGTATGGGATTATTAGTCCGGTTTCTTCTACTGCTTGATCACATATAGGTCTCGGGTTTGGTGGATTATTACGATTATTCTCGGTTCCGATTTTGATTATTTCTATTATTATTATTATTAGGGTTAACAGGGTTTTGTCCATGCCCTAGAGCATGTTCCAGCCCTTGTTCAGGTGTTTCATCACTGATTTCAGCCATTCTCGTATTTCTGTTTGAAGATGATTCTTGGTCGATTTCCACGACTAGTATGACCGCGTTTACTCTCTACTTTAATCGCGCCCGTGTAAGTGTTTATGTCAGGCTTATAAGGAACGAGAGGGGCCTTACCACTTCGGTCATCAACTAACGAAAATAGAAAATAACACTTAAATTGATAGTAATAAAAATTGGTACTTTTCCTAAAAGGTAACAACCAACGAAAAATAAAATAGAAATGAGATAAGAAAAGTGTTGACTTATTCTCGAGAATTTTAAGCTAATACAAGTAGTAACCATAGACACATAAAAAGAAATTAGCGACGTTCCCCGGCAACGGCGCCAAAATGTGCTGACGGACCTTTTCTAGGCTATACAGATCCTAACCGGCAGTGTACCGGGTCAAATCGTAGTGCTAGTATGATGAGTCGTGGTGTCGAATCCTCGTGGAACTTGGTAATTTCTTTTACGTGTGGTTAAACACCAAAGAGTCATTATTAACTCGATCTAAATCGCAATTTTATAACACGTATCACTACTATTCTATTCAACATAAAATAAATACGTAATTTAAAAGTTATTCTAATATAGTATATATAGATATATAAATATATATAGATGTACATAAATTGCAAAGTATATATATAGATATAAATATATAGGTACCAAGATATTAATAGATAATTTTAGAGAACTGGCCAAAACTTATATAATTGGTTTATACGATCTTTTCGATTAATTGAAATGTGTTCGATCTCTCCTTTTATTTTAGGTCCAATTGAGTAAGTGAAACGTGCACTCCTGAGGTAAACAATTCCTCCTCACACGAGTGTATGAAATTGTCATATGTCCATTGTCATCGACCCAAGATCCACAATCGTTACGGTAAACTAATTAATCTAAACAGTCCCGAGTACAAATCTACCTTTAGATAAAAGGAGTCATTCCGTTCGTCAAACGGTCAATTTTATTTTAAAGGCTCCGGTTGTCAAAGCCGGACGATTCAACTTTCCGGTTTAAGTTTCAATTAAACGATGATTTAACATTATTACGATCTCGAGTACAAATTATAATAAAATTCATTTCTCCCAAAACAAATTTACCCCGGTTAGAAATCGGATTCCGTTATCACGTTGTTCACACGGCCAATTTTACCCTCCGGTTTTTCTATCTTTTATTTCATATCCTCGACTATTTCAATTCATAATTAGATTATGAATTCCTCGATCTATTAAATATGTCATATCTGAATATGATCAAAATAGAAAAAGATTCAATTAACTCAATTTTAGTCATTTTAACTTAACAACATTTCTTTAACGAAAAGATCGAAATAAAACCGATTACATAGTTTTGGCCAAGATTATATTTAACCTAAAACATTATAACAACGAAAAATACAAAACAAACATAAATACTTAAGAAAAGTTACCCGAATCACGCAGTTGATTCAAAATCGTATCTTCCGGACATTACAACTTCTTTAGCAAAACCGACTTCCGAGATTTTCTCGAGCATTACAACGATACTAAAACTACATTATTACGGCGTAAGGCCTTATTTACTACTACTACTAAAAAAAAAGAAGAAGAGATATATATATATATAGATCATTATATATATATTTTAGTACACTCGAATGATCTCTCGATGTTTGCTCTTTATATAGAAAATTGGTAGAGGCCGGACCGGTCCGGTATTAAGCCGGCTCGGTCCGGACTAATGATGATCCCCACTAACTTGATCATTCCAGCGTATGCGTAGGAGATATTATTTTTATATATAATTATTAAACTTCTAAAATTCATATCTCGAGTTCGGACTTCCAAAAATTGCAAACGAAATGCCAAAATTAAGATCTCGAGAAACTCTACAACTTTCATGAAGGACTCTTCTCCAGATAACGCTTTTTGATGACCTCGTGTTCCTCCGAAGCTTTTACGGGATTTTTCTTAATCCAAGTCGATTAGCCACTTGATCATCTGTTTAAGTTCTAGACCTCCAATCTTCATAATTTAAATTGCATTGGAACACTCTCGGAAAAATCTACAACTTTCGTGAAGAACACTTTTTCTGAAAATATCATTTTGATGAAATAATTCGTTTGTCGAAGATATTTCTCTATTATTACTTATCCAGATTGATTGGCTACTCATTCACTTGCTATTCAATTGACCATTTAAGCTCGTGGCACTTTCTAAATCATTCCGGAGATATGATTAAACTTCAAAATGTCGATTCTCGTGGTCTTGGTTTATAAATCGCAATAAAACATCACAAATACCCACGTAAATCGACATTTACACTCCGATTTACTAAAATCGGTACAAAATTACAACTTTTTTATTATTATTATTACTAAATACTCTAAATTATAAAGACTAACACTTTATACCATAATTTCATATATTTTATATAGAATTCGTTGATAAAACATAATAATATAACGTATTTTTAATCATATAAAAATAATACATCAATAATCAGCATCATAGTACCATGTAACCAAACCTTAGGAATCACCTCATAAACGAGTCCAACGTCTGTTGTACTCTAAGGTACTGAGCATCCTTTTCACAGATTTCCAGTGTTCCTTTCCGGATTGAGCCGTAAACCTCGACAACACCGATCGTATGCGCCCAAATCAAGCCTAGTGCGCGGACCATGACATACATTAAATTGCCCATTTGACTAGCATAGGGAACTCTTGGCATGTAGTCCTTCTCTTCAACTAATTGTGAAGCATAAACATATAAATGAGCGTTGGATGCCATTGGAGTATCTATTGGCTTAGCAGCTGACATGCCAAACCTGGCTAATATCTTCTGTATGTAGCCCTGCTGAGACAAGAACATCTTGTTCTGACTCTTTTTCATCTCAAATTCAGCACTGAGAATGTCCTTCCGGCTCTGAATATCATACTTCCTTTCAGCAGCTATCAACATGTCATCCAAATAAAAGACAAGATAGATGTATGATCCATCTCTCAACTGACTGTGATAAACACAACAGTCATATGAACTTCTGTCATAACCCAGTTGGATCATGTAACTGTCAAACCTTTTATACTACTGTCTTAGAGCTTGCTTACATCCATACAAGGACTTTTTCAACCTGCAAACATGTCATTCTCTGCCAAAAACTTGGAACCCCTCTGGACGAGTCATGTATATCTCTTTATCTACCTCAACCTGTAGAAATATTGTTTTTCACATCTAAGTGCTCAAGTTCAAGATCCTGTTGTGCCACAATTGCTAATAACACTCTGATGAAAGTGTGTCTGACCACTGGTGAGAATATCTCATCGAAGTCCACCCCTTCATTTTGACTAAACCCTCTTGCAACTAAACGTGCCTTATACTTGATTCCCTCAGCAGATGTCATTCTTTCTTTCTTCTTGAAGACCTATTTGCAAGTGACTATCTTCCTATCGCGTGGCTGTTTGACCAGATCCCAAGTCTGACTCTTCAGTAATGACTCTATCTCATCTCCCATGGCAGTAAGTCATTGAGATTACTCAGAACATGTCATTGATTGCCTGTAAGTATATGGTTCAGAACCATCCACTTCTTCTACAACTTGAAGTGTATATCCACCCATATCCTCAAACTCATACCTCTTGGGAGGCCTAACATTGGTCCTTCTAGCTCTGCTAACAGCTATACTCTATTGACCAATATCTTTTGTTTGAGTATCAGCTAACCCTCATTCAACTGACTGGCTTGGATCCCGCTCTAGTAGATGCTTTACCAGAATAGATGAGAGTTGATTGTGATCAGCTAAGTGTTGATACTCAGCTGACTCCACCTGAAGCTCCACATCTCTATCGACTCTCTCAGATTCAGCTCAGGTTTCAGATTCAGTAGACCCCTCACTAATGAGATGAGCATAGAATTCTCATCGAAGAACACATCTCTTCTGAGTATGACCATGTTCTCTGCTAATGACCAAATTCTATAACCATTCACCCCATCTTTATACCCTACAAACACTCTTTTCTTGGACCTTGGCTCTAGCTTACCCTTACTCACATGATTGTAGATTGTGCTCCCCAAAACCCTTAGACCTAAGAAATATTCAAGCTTGTCTGACCACATCTAAAATGGTCTTGAGATTGATCCATGTGTGAGGTCCTCTGTTGATTAAGTAGCATGTTGTGCTGACATCCTCTGCCCAAAATCTCCTTGACAAACCAGAATTAGAAAGCATGCATCTTGCTCTCTCCAGAAGAGTTTGATTCATTCTCTCAGCTACACCATTCTGCCGAGGAGTATTTTTGACTGTATGATGTTTGGAAATACCCTCATCCTTGCACTTATCAAACTCTGACCAACAGAATTCCAGACCATTATTTGTTTGAAGCCTCTTGATCTTCTTCCCTGTCTAATTCTCCAATAGAGCCTTCCACTGCTTGAAACTACTGTATGCCTCACTCTTGTGCTTCATCATCACCACCCTATCAACCTTGAACAGTCATCAATAAATGACACAAAATACCTGTGACCACCCAATGATTCCACTCTTGATGGCCTTCAACAATCAGAATGAATATAATCAATTGACGACTTTGTGTTGTGTATGCCTTTTGGAAACTTGCTCCTGTGTAGCTTTCCAAACACACAATGCTTACAAAAGTCCAGATTCTTGACCTTATATCCCCAAGAATACCTACTGAAGAAAGAACATGCATCTCACCCACTCATATGACCCAGTCTCATATGCCACAACTTGGTCAGCTGTGACTGGTGAACTGGTGATGATGCCACAAAGACATAGCCAGATACAGTAGATCCCTGTAATACATACAAGGTTCCCTGCTTAACACCCTTGAGGACCACATCTGAATCTTTGTAGACATTCAACACTCCACCTTCACAGTTGAAATTTAACCCTTGTTGTCCAGTAGACAAAGAGATATCAAATTCTTGGTCATCTGTGGAACATTTCTCACATCCTTCAATGTACAGAATCTACCATCCTTTGTCCTTAGCTAAACAGATCCAATCCAGCTGAGATGATTCAAATATGCTGATGCTGACTTGAAGTGATTAGCTGAGTAAAGAGATCAACCAAGTAGACAAACTTCAACATAATACACTTCAGTTGAAGAACATGAAGCTGAACTTAGTTTTATGTTATAACCGTTTGTAAGTTCCTCTAACTATTTTGTGAGAAATATCATCTATAAATATTTCATCACCAACCACATTGTAACTTAACTTGTTGATTATCCTTGATTATTAAGAATTTTTCATTATATTTTGTCTTGTGTGTTTTTAGTTTCATCAATTTCAACATTATCACATCTTACGAGACTTCGTGATTTGAGAAGAAAAAAACTATATTATTCTCGGATCGTGGCCGAACGGTCCATATCCGGATTTTCAAATCTGGTCGTCACAGTTTGCAACGGAATTTATCATGATGAGTTTAAATTGATCACGATGTAAATCAATCATGACCGACACTACGAAATTCCGTTTTGTCATCCGTTGTGACTCGTAACACAACAATTATGCAAACATTAAGGGAGCGTGAAAATCATCGAACATCTTGGACCTCCCCTCGACGATAAGACCAATCTCTCTTGGCTCCTCATCTACCTCATTTTCTTTTTCTTGCGTCCTCCAAATCAATCCACCTCCATTTCTTTAGCCTCCATTTTCCCCCATACCCCTCCGCCTTCACCCAATCTGCATCGTCTCTCTCTGTACACTTCACTTTCAGACGTAGTTATACGACAATGGCGTCTGCGGCAGCACCCCACACCCTCTGCGCCATTCGTACAGCTTCTTCCTCCTCCTCCTCAACTACCAGAGCTACTCTAAGTGCCCCCATCACTCGTTTCCTTCTCAAGACGCCAGTCCGTAGCCTGGGATTTTCTGGAGTCGCCGCTGATCCACTTTTCGGCCAGCATGTAGCCACTAAGCTCCGATCATTCAAGTCGACCGGCAAGCCCGTGAGGGGCGTGGCCTCCATGGCGAAGAAGAGTGTAGGGGACCTCACTGCTGCAGACTTGAAAGGCAAGAAGGTTTTCGTGAGGGTGGATTTGAATGTGCCTCTTGACGATAACCAGAACATCACTGATGATACTAGGATTAGAGCTGCTGTGCCTACCATTAAGTACTTAATTGCTAATGGTGCTAAGGTTATACTTTCCAGTCACTTGGTAAGTGGGTTCCATTTACTCAGTGTCCCTTCACTTTATGCTCTGTTTTCTTGGATGTATATGATTTGGGGTGGGAGAAAAGGGGGTGGAATTGTTACTCCAGCTTGTTCATTTGATTGGCAGTTATGATGCAAAGCCTCTTTCCTCAAATTGTTAGTTTAGTTGATAAAAAACAAAAGGGGGGGATTAGTTCAGAATGCTACAATTTGTGGGGTGTTAACTATGTGCAAAATTTTCAGGGGCGACCTAAAGGAGTAACTCCAAAGTATAGCCTGAAACCTCTTGTTCCCAGGTTAACTGAATTACTTGGTATTCAGGTATGCTATTCATATTCATAAGGAAAAAAAGAAACAAGAAAAAAGACAATACCTCATGATCTAACTGAATTTTGACTGTGAATGGTGAAAAGGTTCTGATAGCAGATGATTGCATAGGCCCAGAGGTGGAAAAATTGGTTGCTTCAATTCCTGACGGTGGTGTTGTTCTTTTGGAGAATGTGAGGTTTTACAAGGAAGAAGAGAAGAATGATCCTGAATTCGCGAAGAAGCTTGCCTCTTTAGCCGATCTATATGTCAATGATGCATTTGGTACAGCACACAGGGCACATGCCTCTACCGAAGGAGTGACAAAGTTCTTAAAGCCATCCGTAGCTGGATTCCTTTTACAAAAGGTTTGCTAGCATACAACATTCACCGTTTTCTTGGGAGTTGGATTTTGGGTTTTTTTATTAGTCCTATAATGAATGATGACCTGTAATGCTGCTTTCTTAGGAGTTGGATTATCTGGATGGTGCAGTTTCAAACCCCACAAGGCCTTTTGCTGCTATAGTGGGTGGTTCAAAGGTCTCCTCAAAGATTGGAGTCATTGAATCACTATTGGAAAAAGTTGATTACTTGCTTTTGGGAGGAGGAATGATCTTCACTTTCTATAAGGCTCAAGGTCTTTCAGTTGGATCATCTTTAGTAGAAGAAGACAAGTTAGAACTTGCAACGACGCTTCTTGCAAAGGCTAAGGCTAAAGGGGTTAACCTTTTGTTGCCCACCGATGTTGTTGTGGCTGACAAATTTGCTCCTGATGCTAACAGTAAGGTGAAGATGCTAAAGATTACCAAACATCTTTGTTGTTTGTTATTGATGCAAAGCGAAATATAGTTTCGTAACGTATTTTGCTTGAAACGGCACAGTTAGCTAAAAGTAAATGACTTAAATTGCCTCAGATTGTACCGGCTTCTGGTATTCCAGATGGCTGGATGGGATTGGATATTGGACCAGATTCCATTAAAACATTCAGCGACGCCTTGGAGACAACTAAGACCGTAATCTGGAATGGACCTATGGGAGTGTTTGAGTTTGACAAGTTTGCAGTTGGAACAGAGGTAAAAACAAAACACTGTCCTTAACTTAGGTTTTATCTTGTTTTTGCCTACTGGTGTTTCATGGCATTGTGCAATGAGTCATTGGTGCCTTACACACAGGCATGTCAGGTTATGTTTGGATTTGTGCTCTTTTTACCAGACATTCTTCAACTGTCCACATAAGAGGAAGATGGACCATTGTTCATAGTGGGACCGACCCATTATAAACGGGTCACTCAGTATGATCAATGGTCTACAACACAACATTGTGACACGTGTGAATATATGACGTATGTTACTTGCAGGCCATTGCAAAGAAGCTAGCAGAACTAAGTGGGAAGAATGTAACAACAATTATAGGAGGAGGAGACTCAGTTGCAGCTGTGGAGAAGGTGGGAGTTGCCGGAGTTATGAGCCACATATCAACCGGTGGTGGTGCAAGCTTAGAGTTGTTGGAAGGCAAGGCACTTCCTGGAGTTGTTGCTCTTGATGAAGCTGTACCAGTCCCTGTGTGAGAACTGAGAACATATATTGAAAAAATCCATTTAGCTTCTTTATACTATTTCCTTTTGGTGATTTCGGGTGCCATTGATATTGAGGAATATATGGATGGTGACTTCAACTTGTAGAGTTTGCTTCTTCACCATTTGTGAGATGTATTTAAGATCCATTTAATATTTGCTCAGATCATCTTCTGAATAAATAGCCAATTTTTATTGACCCTAGTCAAATGTAAGTTTAATACAAACTGTTTAATCATCAAAGTACACAGACATATAATAGGTTACTGGCAAAATTGGGCATATAATGCCAAATAAAAGAGCCTAACATGTGAATAAACAAATGAGGAGGCCAAATTGACAAAGAGATTTGAACTTGTGCTTTGATATCAAGTTGAAAAGAATAACATATTGTATTGTTTTGTTTTGTACACTAACCACAAGTGACATGAATAAGATCGGTCACCGTATATATGACACTCATCAAACACAACTATGAGTATAAGACCATATCACTATATGGGTTGAGCTGGTCCTCATTCATTATTGGTTTCTATTTCAGCTAAGGGTCTGAACTTCCGCAACAGATCATCTCTGTTCTAGCATCCATATAAGCCGACTTGGGCTCAGCTCAATATCGGGTCTCTATCAGAAGACTTATCGCTGATATTGCACATGTCGTCATCTGTCCCTTATATTGACAACGTGTAGGTCGTCTTTGTCCTTAATAGCGCCTTCGGTCTCCTACAACCGACATGGTGCATGTCATCCTCTGTCACAGGCGAACGGTTATGCACCATTAGTGCGCATCCCAACCATGATCCGTGAATGGTCCGTAACTGCTCCGTAGATTTCGCCATATTACAATAAGCATGCGGATATCTCCTCCCACGACATTATTGCTCGATAACTCACCATCTCCATGATGGAATGCTATAAAAATGAGTCTTCCTCCTCACATACATGTTAGTGTACCTTATAGTATACAAAAATTCATTTGTCCAAATACTTACTTGAGCGTCAGAGGGTTAGGAAAACTTCGTGACCCCTAATGCTTTGTGTGTTTTGCAAGCCTTACCATTCATCATTCGGAGGCACGATTACCCGTTCAATCATTCAAAGTCAACCCGGACGATCCCGGGTATTGTCAATTAGCGTTAGAAGAAGGGCCTGACGCTATTTTCTTCAAAAAAAATTGAGTTCAACAGTTAGCATGGCCCATGCCAAAAGTAAAAAACAGGAGAATATAAAGGAATTCAATCAAGACCTCTCATGCAAGACACATAAGAGATAAGTATGCAAGCATGAAGAATATCAACCGTGCAGGACACGATTAAGACAATTATATCCATTTCAGAGAATCAAAAGACAAATATTGCCATTGATCAGATAGCAGGTCCTATCTTCACCGAAGCTGTGATACATAGGCATATAGTTAAACGCGTTGATCGAGTTGAGGGCATCTGTATCTCTTGTTCACAACAGTATGAAGTTTCCCGCCTCAGAAAGAAGCGTGGAGGTAGGAGACGATGCAGAAGCAACCGCTGTCAGACATGATAAGAAAGAGTCGGCTCAATAGGTGCTAATGGAAGAGCTCGTCCTTGAAACTCAAGAACCTCTGAAATCAAAAGATCCAACAAAGGGCATAAGTTTATGGGCATAAAAGCCGAAGCAACCGATCCAGGTCGGATCCTAGATACCTCGGGCTGAAAAAGCTTAGCTGAGGAGATTACTACAAGAATACAAGGAAATATTTGCCTAGGTGGCCACAGATATGCCAGGAATATCTACCGATCTGTCACTTCATCGACTCAACGTCGATCCTGAACGAAATCATGTTCGACCGAAAAACGTCACTTCGCTCTCGATAGGAACAAAGCAATCGAGAAAGAAGCAGACAAGTTGCTCGAAGCATAGATCATCAAAGAGGTGCATTACCCTCCCTGATTAGCAAAGTCAGTCGTGGTCAAAAAATCAGACAGCAAATGAAGGATGTGTATAAATATCAACGACCTCGACAAAGCCTGTCCTAAGGACTACTATCATTTGCCTAAGATCGGCAGGCTAGAGGACTCAAGGGTTTTGTGGTATCCGATTTCCTAGATGCCACCTAGAAAGGCTACCGTCAAATTACGATGGTTGAGAAAGACACAGACAAAACGCCTTTCATCACCAAAGTTGGTATATTGCTATATAACCATGCCATTTGTCCTAAAAAATGCCGCAACGACCTACCAGATGTTGGTCAACCAAATCTTCTATTAATAGATCAAAAAGTGCATGAAAGTTTACGTCGACAATCTACTGGTCAAGAGCAAGACACTGATTGATTATTTGAAAAACCTACGAGAGGTCTTCGAAGTGATTCAGACCACAAAATGCGTCTATACCCTAAAATATGCACTTTTGGTGTCCAATCTAGCAATTTTCTTATCTTCATCATTTCTGACGAAGGAATCTAAGCCAATCCAAATAAAGTAAACACTCTTATCTTTTTGACTCCACCAAAGTCTATCAAATAAGGACAACGATTAAATGGAAGGATGGTTGCACTGAGTAGATTTCTGTCCATTTCAGCAACGAGCTCTACCTTTCTTCCAGATACTCAATAAAAGCAACATGTTCAGTTGGTATAAAAAGTGCCAAAAAGCATTTGACAACCTAAAGTCTTACCTAGTTGAGCGGCCAACACTAGCTTCTCATCAGGAAGAGGAACAATTTTATCTATACGTGGCAGTTTGCAATGAAGTCGTCAGCGTGGAACTATTAAAGGAAGAAAAATGGTACCAAGACCCCCCATTGATTATATGTGCAATGCCTTACATAGGCGCGAAGTCAGATATTTGGATGCTGAAAAAGTTGGCCCTTTCACTCGTTCGTGCCGCAAGAAAGTTATGTCAATACTTTCAAGCTCAACCTATCATACTCAGACAAAACTTAGTTCGGCCCGAACATTCAGGTCGGATAACACAAGTGGGTGGTGGAGCTTGCCTAGTATGATCTTGATTCCAGACTTCACACTCAATTAAAACACATGCACTAGCTGATTTTCTGGCAGAAAGAATAGCCATCTCAATCGACCAGCTTCGATAGCACTCTAGTTCGGACCAACAGATCATATGTGGATAAAGCTTCGAGAAACAAAGGCTTCGGAGAAGGTCTCCGAATCATTAGCCTTAAATGGATGAATTTTCATATGCCCTCGATTCACATTCCTTGCAACAAACAATGAAGCCAAATATAAAGCTTTGATAATGGGGATGAACAAGCAAACAAACTGGAGGCAAGGAATATAAAGGCATACATCGACTCCCAGATGGTGGTCAACCACTTCAAGGGAGAATATAAAGCAAATGAAGATCCAATGAAGAAATACATGGAAATAGTTAAGCAACTGGCTGCTCAGCTCGAAAAAATTGAGATCGAACAAATACCTTGGTCAGGTAATAAGAAAGCAGATGTTTTATAGCTTCATCATCCATATCTGAATGGAAAGTATTAGTAGAGCTCCTATATGAGCGAAGATATGCAAGCTTTGATGTTCTACTGGTCGACCAAATCCTGACCTAGATGAATCTCATAATTCAAATTATCAGAGATGGAATTACACCTACAGTCAGAAACAAGGCGAGAAAGCTCAAATTGTGTTCATCTCGCTACACTCTACAAATGTATTTGTCGCAAATCATTTACCTCACTGTGGCAGAAGTGTGTCACCGAGGAGTGAGGACGATGTAAATTACCTCATTTGAGAAATCCACATCGGTATTTACGGAAATCATTTAAGAGCTCGTGCTTTAACAAGAAAATGTAAGCTATTTCGCTACTTCTGGCCTACGATGCAAAGTGATGCAAATGATTTTGTCCAATCATGAAGATCTTTCAAGTTAAATGATTCAATCTCACATTAGTCATCTCAGGAAATGATCCCGATCTCAAGCCCATGGCTTTTTGATTAGTGGGGAATTTGGTTAAAAATGTTCGAAATAATATCCATACACAGTGTTAATATTATTAGAGTGATATACTAATAATTTCGCACGAAATTTGAGTGGGGCCATGGACCCCACCCTCACCATGTTGGGTCCGTCCATTACCCCGCCACCCACTCTACTCCATCATCACCCACCGTACCATATCTTACCCCGCCATACCCTACCCCATCCTACCCTATCATACCACCCACCCTACCATATCTTACCTCATCACCCACTTGTTTTGTCGTCTTTTATTTTATTATTTCATTGCATTCCATTTAATTTTAGAAAAAATAAAAATAAACACTTTTCATTTTATTGAAATACAATTTAATTCCATTTCATAACTCATAATCATACACAGAATGAAATGAAAAATCATTTATTATATTTCATTCCATTCTCGCCTAAAAAACATGTCATAATAGAAAAGAGCGAATATAGGTAAATGGTAATGAATATAGCATTGACAAAATAGAATCACGAAGCTCTGAGGAGGTGTAAGTGTTGAAATAATTTCTTGCATTGCGCTTTTTACTGAATAAGAGTTGAATTTCTGCAGACATGATATGAATCGAATTCCGAATATCAGTTGGTTCCGAACACCGAAGACTTTAAGAAAAAAAAAAATAGAAATACGAAGGAATGAATAGCGGGTAGTAGACCGCAGAAGATTAGATATTAGTAATTTTCTTTTTTCTTTTTTTCTTGAGGGGGAAGATTAGATATGAAAATGAGCTTTTCAAGCATTTCAAGTCCCAGAGAGGGGTAATTGCAAAGCAGAAGAAATTAACTGCGGTGATCGTCGACTTTCCCGGAGCAAAATCAACGAGCTCACACCACACCATGGCCATTGTTCGTTTGCTTCCAACCTATTTTCAGCTCAATCCTTCTTCAATCTTCAGTCACAGAGCGTCGAGGTTGGTGAGGCGCAAATTCAAGTCCTTTATGATTCATTCAATGTCCTTCTCGTCCTCAAATACCATCAGTAGAAATTCGTCAGCGCCTGTGAATTCTCCTTCTCCGTCATCATCCGACTATTCTCCTTTCTCAGGTATCGTTCTCTTGATCATTGTTCTCCGGAGCTTATGCTTCAATTTTCTTTTGTATTTGAGATTTCTGATATGTTCTTTCACTTCAGGAATGGAGGACGTGATGATGGGATATGTATTTGGAAAGAAAAAGGCCACAGAAGTTGTCCATTCGTAAGTGTATATCCTTTGATTTATGCTGATTTCCTTTTTTTTTTCTTTTTTCTTTTTTGAATAGCCTAACTGAAAAAGGATCCTAAGCAAATTGAAAGATTCCTAGATTCACACTCACTCAGTTGGATGTTACAAGTTGATTTAATTAATCAAAGGTGTGAGGGAAACTTGCTACTGATTGATTGAGACTAGCTAAAAAAAATACAGGTAATATAGGTATTTTCAAGGCACTGTGAAGTGTGAAGTTGAAGTTACAAGTTCCTTTTAAGAAACCTGTGACTATCATAATCTATGAATAATGTGCAAGGTTTACAGTGATTGATTTGAGAACAAAATTTGAGTACTTTGGATCCCTGCACTCAGTTTTTTTTTTTTGGTCTGGTTTATATTGTGGGTAGCTTATTTGTCTTCAATATGTACAGCATTCCTCAATTTTTTTCGAATCCATTCATCTGCTACTTTCTTCACTATGTTGATCATTAAAATTCAGTCATCTTATCTCCAATGACACAAACTGCGAGTATAGTTGCTTTGTATTACTTGTTGTATCTATGTGAAGGGACATGTTCTAGGTTTGTCACCAGTGCCTTTGTCTTTTTTACAGGTCATGGAGTCATGTTCTTCGCAAAGGAGATGTGGCTATTGATGCCACATGTGGTAATGGTTATGATACATTAGCACTTCTAAGAATGGTTGTTGGTGAAACGAGTAGAGGACATGTTTATGCTATGGACATACAGAAAGTTGCACTAGAAAGTACTTCACACTCTCTGGACCAATCTGTTACTCAAGAAGAGGTAGAGTAAACACATATCTATAAATTGTAATTTTCAATTTCAAGCGGTGTTCGGTTGCCTACACTACACTTTCTTTGGTGCTAATTCCTTCGGTCTCCAATGCTTGGCAGTAGTAGGATTTAAGAAAAGCAAAATTCAGCTGAGTTCATCTTTTCCTCAAGAACCAATACAGGGAATCGCAGGATTGGTTTATGTACTGTATTTGTCTTAAAGTTCATAGGAAATTCTTGGCTGTGTGTAGATAGAATTAATTTAGGACCCTGGAGTATGCCTGGTGATAAATGCGTTCAAGAGATAGACAGTGATCATCTTTCCTGACATATTCTAGCATGATCTAACGTGGCTAGTCCATTCCACTTGTTAAGCTAACAGTTTATTTGAACTTTTTTTTAACAACTAAAATGCCCAATGCAAATTCCTTTGTGTGTAGAAATGTTCTCACGGATAACATAGAGAACCAGTCCTTTGTGTATCTTAGTTTTTCTGATTTTCTACTCAAACATTGATGTTTTATGGAACACAGAAAGCGTGTGTTGATCTGTTTCTACTGTGTCATAGCAAAATGGAAGAAGTTGTTCCTAGCGGAGTAGCTGTGCGGTATGACTGCAACTTAAATATGTATTAATCAATTATAAATCCGGATTGCATTTTATATCTCTTGCATTTTGATCCTGCATTATCTCTGATTTAGATTAGTAGCATTCAACTTGGGCTACCTTCCAGGAGGGCGAAAAACTATATTAACAAGGCCCGAAACAACATTGCCTGCATTAGAGGCAGCAGAAAAAATACTTGCACCTGGAGGTCTTATCACCGTCGTGGTTTATGTCGGGCATCAAGGTGGGAGGTAAATATTTTATAACCTTATTTGACAAGTTAATTGTCTTTCTGTACACTTTTTGTCTTGTATGTTTGTACACTGTTATGTATTTGTTTGCATGCTTTGGATAATTGTTTGTAAGCTTAAAAAATACTGATTGGTGTGGTGATTAGAAATCTTTGATTTGAGCAATTCCTAAATTGATCAATAAACTTTAATCTAGAAAAGCTAGTGCGATGGCAACGCTTACTTTATTGTAAATGATAGCAGAAACAAATCTGTGGCTTTTTGCATGACGAACTTCTGACGTGCTTGATCGTGTTTGTATAATAGGGAAGAGCTAGACACGGTCCAAGCCTTTGCTTCCAAGCTGCCAGTTGAGAATTGGACTTGCTGCAAACTAGAAACGCTAAATAGGCCATTTGCTCCTGTAATTATCTTTTTACATAGAAGGTGTAAGGACATCAGCATTCCCTTGGTGTAAGAATCTTTTCTTGGGATGGTTTATTTCTCATTTGTTATAGTTTGGCCATACAAGATGAAACTCTTTTAATGATGCTATTGAGAGGCTTCCAAACAATAGTTTTAGAGATTTCATTTTTTTTCCCTTGCGAGTAATTTATTTTAGTATTGGCTGATACATGTTTAGTGCGGTGAAAAAATAGCTTTTTGAAGGTTTTATTAGGATAAAGACAAAGGGAAAAGAAAGTAGAAACTTAATGATGCTTACATCTTACCTTCGCAAAAAAACTAAATGCTTTAGAAACTACATCTCAAAAGGAGGAAAGCACCAATTGCTATGCCTTCTCATTCTCAGTTGCCTGAGATTATTTCCTTAGTCTTATATCGATAGTAGACCCTTTTTTTCTTGAAAATTCCATTCTCGATAGTAAGGACTAACTTCCCAGGTTCCTTAGGTTGGAAAGAATTGCGTATAGGTTCTTCTTGTAACGCTAAGTAACTTGATCTCTTGACTATAAGTGCATAAGAATTCTCATCTGTTGGAACAAACTCCTCTTTGTAGGTAACATCCCATCCTACAATTGTGAGGTCCCAGACAATTTTTCTTCCAACCTTCGTTACACAAAAAGTATTGAATCAAATTCCAGCTAAATGATACATACTGATATTTATTATCCAATAGGGGTAATGTTGCTTTCCATTTACCTCTGGTGCTGGAATTTCGATTGTTTGGGCTGAACCGGCATTAACCACCACCTCAGAAATTCCATCTTTAGTGGAGAATTCGGGATCATTTTCTCTTTTGAGCCCTCCATATTTGGTTGAGATTTCCTCTGCCGCGATATACCTAAGGCAACAGCCAAGACCGAGTAAATGATCATATTTAAATGCATCAGTCCAAATAGGAATATGAAACTACACTTACTTAAGAAGGATTTCTGTAACCTTAGTTGCTCGAGCAAATACAATTTTGCTTTTGGTCCTTTGTGTCAAGAAAGGATACCAAACTGTATTGACAGCATAGTACCAGAATGGAACATTGATGAAGATCTGCATTCAATTGTTATGATGTAAATTTCCAGGGAAACATCAAAGTGTAATGCATTTTTTTTTTTGTATGACTAGCAGGGAAGTATCGAAAAAATGCTTACGTACATTACGAACAACAAATTCAGGATAATTATCTTGAAGAAGCTCCACAACCTTTCTTATGGCCATGCGGATATCTTTCCTAGTAGGGCCAAGGGTTTCCTTAAGATCATTTATTTGGAGCAATGAGGATACCCCACCAGGAGAGAAATCAAGCTTTTGAATCTGCTTCTCCATCAACTGTACTCGCCATCTCAAGAACTTCTCTCTGCTCTCTGTGTTTCCAAAGGTCTTGCTGTACAATTCCTCATTAGCAAATATTCCATACAGATTGTAACAGACGAGGTGGCCTTCTCGGTCCACTCCATCGATGAAGGCCACCGAGTCCAGAAAATCGAACCCCAGATCTTCTTGCAGGATGGAATCTATGTTGTTCTCCAACCTCCATTGCAGTGTGTTTCGTAACATGTCGAAAGCATCATTGGCCTTAAAATCTCTTGCCCTCAAGAACTTGACAAGTACAACATCTGTCCGCTCATCTCCTCTACTTGGCAATAAGGGAACGCCCCACAGGTATATCTCCTCATCCTTACTTGCCTTCTTATTGTTGTCCTCAACTACTTTGTCGCCGTCTTCTCCTTCAGCTACTATTTCTTTTCCTTTATCTTTGTTGCTGTTATCTGCACTCCTTTGATCAGAGACTTCCTCCCGATCTTCTTGTTGTTGCTTTTCCTTCTTTTCCTCTAATTCCTTGTTTGGTGGATCTTGATCTTGATCTTTATGCCTAGTATCCACATTCGGTTTTTCATCTGTTGTAATGTTTCCCGTTTTAGAGTTCTCTTTATGCCTGTATATTTTCTTCAACAAGATGGCCTCCTCAACCATTGATCTGAATTCCAACAACTCTGCTTTCTCACTTTCTTTCAAATCAACCAATAGCAGATTGGTTTCCCGGCTAGTTGAACAATCTCCTTTTTCAGTAGTGCTACCAGATAGAGATTTAGTCTTGGTTTCGTCCTCCTCTTTCTTCATATCTTTATCCGCAACACTTAGATTGTTTTCACCCGGGCTCACTTCCGGTAGTGACTTGTTTGATATCATTTTCTTTATCCGCAACATTTGCATTTTTCTCTATCTGGGGCTCACTTGTAGCAGAAACAGCCTTACTTTCATGCTGAGAGGTTTCTTCATTGGTATCCATTTTTAAACACTCTTTTGCATAACAAAACAGTTTTTAGTTGAGAGTTTTGATCTGGTTATTATTATTTAGCTGTGTATTTATCTGCTCACTGTTATGTAACCACACAATTCACTGTGTGTATTATTGTTTCCTCAGTTTATGCAAACCACACAAAATGTGATCGGGTGAAATTAGTCAAGAGAAAAGAGTTGGAAGTGTTTGTAACCATTTGCCCCCTAACTTTCATCACTTCCACAAGCGTTATTTAAGTAACGATGTCGACTTATTAACAGTGGTTGTACCCAAAAAAAATACATAAATCGTTATTATTATTTTTTTTTGTTACAAATTTTTTTTTGTTTTTTGGCTCCATTGATTTTAAATAACCAATTAATTATTGTCTTAACTGATAAAAAAAATATTACTGTCTTACAGTTCCGTGAAAAAATTGTATTTGTCTTATAGAAATATCATTCATTTTTAGTTTATGTATATATAACATCCTGTTCCCGGACATCGAGTCGTTATCTGAAAATGGTGTTCACGATACGTCACTAAAGAAATTTCCACGAAAGTAAAAATTTGCGCAAACTCGGGAAAAACACCCTTACTTCGACTTGAATGGATTCCGGAGAGAGAATGTGAAATAATGATTATAAAGTTGAAGTCATGTTTTAAAATTTGTGTAGATGAAGAAATGATTGGTTAGAGAAACTTTAATGAAGTACTATTACAGTATATTGTTAAAGTAATGGTTAAATAGTTGGAGTAGATGAATAAAGTAAATTGATTAACATCATTTTATTTGTTGATCTTGAAATAATTGATGAGAGAAATAAAATAATATTAAATAATACAGTGAAGTGAATAAAGCTCCAACCGGACGGGAATGGATCTGTATCCAAAAACAAGGGGTAATTTTCGCGAAAGTGAAGCACCAATGCACCATAGAAAAAACTATTGATGTCAATTAACTCATAAATTCCCTTCAAAAAAAAATTATCTCGTATAAATAACTAAAACATAACTACAAAACCCTCATTTGCAACACATCCAAATGGAAAACTACTAGGGCATAATTTTTTATTTTTTTCTTTGTTGCTTTTTTTTTTTTGTTTTTTTTTGATAATACTAGAGCATAAATTTGGCTCACATGCTACAAAGAAGGAAATCAAATGAACAATTACCTAAACTAGAATGGAATGACCACCCATTCATCCTATGTATGCTTGTCAGAGAGGTCAACATATCCTTTATAACCCTGCTAAGCCTTCTCAAGCAAAAAGGAATGAGTGATCTAACGAATAAGCTCAGTAAGAGTAGAGAATCAGAAAATACGTTACACAGAAAAATCATGTTACACGGACCGATTCACATAGGCTTGACAATTTGTTCTACGGTTTTAGTCAGGTTGGATGATTTTGTTTGATGGATTGGGAATCAAGCGAATTACGGAAGTGGCGAATTGGGAATGTGTTTTTTTCCTCTGAAATAAGAAAATATTTTGGTAAGATAAATGATTGGGAATGAAATAAATATATATATTACAGAAAACAAAGTGTGTGATTACCAGGGTGAGGTTGTGGAGGGGGTAGTTTTGCATCAATAAGGGGTAGGAGGGCCGTTGAAAGAAACGATGAAACAGTTTTGAGGTTGGAAATACAGACACCTAGACTACGCATTTAGAATCTCATAATTCCACATAAACTCAATCATGAATTGACATGTGAGATCATGGTGATTATTGAACAACATAAAATTTATGATGTATGTATTCTTGTTTTTTTAATAGTCGTTTAAGAAATAATCACACAGATTAGAAAAATGATTAATGTGTCTGAAATGTATTGTTTAATTACAAGATTATCACTCTGTTTATGGTTTTAAATATATTCTCTACCCATTAATATTGCTATTATTTTTTATTACGATATATTATGATGTATTTTATAATTATATATTATTAAGGATAGAGTGGTAATTATTCGTATATCGCGATACCCTAGATTGTACTATATATACTTGACCTATATGATTGATGAATACAAGGAAAATTTTCCACAATCTTAACATGGTATCAGAGCGAGAGACCTTGGGTTCAAACCCGCTCTAAGCACAGTCACTCAAACAAAAAAAACAAGTGTTGGTCTATCTAAAAATATAATATGCCACACTTGAAGGGGGGTGTTAAATATATAAAATATTTATTATCTACCTCCCTATCAGCTTAAGTTTTTATGAGAGATTGTAGTTCAGCATTTTTAAGTATTCAAAAGTTGATTCCCACTTCTCAAAAAAAGAACAAAGACCCCTAAAAAATAAGAAATTATAAATTCGCGCCATCAGAACACATCTTATTTACGTATCGTCGTGTTAGACTGACATTTTTTTGTGCTACCCGTGCAAAATTACTCAGACCCGTGCAAATTTGCACAGGCCCGTGGGAAATTCAACGGGGCTTAGATGTTTGCACGTGTGGTGGATAAGCAAACTTAGAAACAAATATAGAGAATGGAGACCGTTGCTTTTTGAACAGGGATGGTTCTAAGCCCGTGCAAATTTGCACGGAATTTAAAAAAATGCTGCAATCTGACCCGACCCGATACGTGAAATAAGTGCTATTCTGATGTCGACTAAAATATAATTTATGTCCAAAAATACATGACTAAAAACGAAACGCGGGTAGGACTAGTAGAGCATGGGCGGACCCAACATGGGGAGGGGGCCATGACCCCACTCAAATTTCTATGTTAAATTACTAGTATATCCCTCTAATAATATTCCAAAACCGTGTATGTATAATATTTCGAACATACCATAGTAAAATTACCTCTTTAGCTCAATTGATTAAATACTTTATCATTGTCTATAAGGTCATAAGATCAATCCATACCAAATGATTTTTTTTTTTTTTTGTTTCTCCCTTTTTAGCCCTTTTTTGTTTTCTCTTTTCTCCTTTCTAGCCTTTTCTTTTGTTTCTCCTTCTCATTTTTTTGTTTGTGATTTTTTTTAGGGTATTTTGTTTGTGATTTATGTCATCCCCTTTTTCTTATTAAGATTGTTTGATAGCATTTTCTTATCTCGTTACAGTAAAACCTCTATAAATTAATATAGTTAGGACCGGAAGATTTTATTAATTTAGAGAGGTATTAATTTATCGATAAATTAATAATTATTAATTTATAGAGAGTTTTTTATATCAAACAATATTAAATTTTAATTATATAAATTTAAATAGAATGAACTGTACTAATTTATGTATTATACTTAATTCAATGTATATTAGTTACAAATTCAATGTACTGTACCAAAAATTCGTTCGACAGATGAAGTTTCAAGCAATTTAAATGAACAAACGACTACTGAAAAAGACATTCAGGAACTTGAGGTCATGATTAATGATCTAGGTTATCACAATTAAATGGATGTCAATAGCCTGTTAGATTATCCGGGTGAAAATGACGACGCTCGTAGGTCCGCACTTAGAAGAAATTGCAAATATCATTCTTGAAAATAATGTTGAAGATGATGTTGAAGACGATACAACACCTTTGGAACCAGCTTTCACGTAAAAGAAACACTCAACGATCAAATGACTTAACAACTTTTGATGCACGACTCAAAGCACCACACCCGAACTTTTGGATGCAATAAGGAAGATTAGAGTTGAGTTTCAAGCAGATTTAAACTTTAAGAACAAACTGACAACAATATAATCATATTTTACAAAATTGTAACATATATATTTTTGTGATTATGGAGAATTATTAATTTATAATATTATTGGGACTGTATATCTATACAGGGATTTTCTAAAATTATTATCTTATTATCTTATCGAAATTGGTCATTTTTTGAACTCACTGTTCGGAATTTAGAAAAATATTATTTTAGAGAGGTAATTAATTTAAAGTATTAATTTATAGAGTTTTACCTTTGTTATACGGTCTCTATACATAAAAGTTTTATTACATGTCTATTAATTTATCATTCTAATCATAAACATACATAATTAGTCTATTAGACTAACACACATTCATAAGGTCACAGGATGTGTGCGCCTATTAATTTTTTGTATAAAGATACGCGTGTCTGTTGTTAGTATTAAATAAAATATACGCGTGCATGTTCATATAAAGACACGCCTATTAATTTTGTAATTTGTCGGCTTTGTAGTATAATTTGTGCCCCCACTGAATTTTTTTTCTGGGTCCGCCACCGTAGTAGAACTATAATCATGATGGTTCCAATTTTGTTCGTATCGGCAATGATATTTTTGATTTCATTTGTTATTATGCATACGAAAAATATAAAACTTTGTTTTAATTAAAATTAGGGGAAAATGGAAAAATAATAATTAATATTGTATTGATATTGTAAAATAACAGATATATATATGACAATAATTGATATGGTCCGTAATATGGAAAGATTTTGAATCGTGAGGCATGCGGATTCCCTACTGTACAAAGCTGGCAGTACTCCATCAGGTGCATCATCTCAGCTACATCTTTTGTTTTCTTCTTTTTCTTCTTTTATTTTTTTATTTTTTTTAATATTTTAGTGGTAAGAAATTGTTGGAACCATTTTTTTTTTCTTTTCTTTCTTTTGCATCAAAAAATTATACACATGTTGAACGAACCACATGAATACGACGACATACTTGTTTTTCGAATTTTAAAAACTCGACACAACAAATAGTGAAACAATTATATATTTGTAAATGATAATAAGTTAAAGAAGATATAGTACTTTATAAATTATAATTATATTTGTAGTGCTGCCACGTCACTTACAAAGCATCTCAACCGTATTTTTTTTGGGATGTTGTTTACTGCGCCATATCCATATCCATTTTCCTTTTATTTTTTTTATTTTTATTATGTATTTAAACTTATAAAACACTGATACAAACACAGATATATCGTGTGATACGACGCCACACCCTAATTTCAAATTTTAAATACACTACACATATTAAAATGCATATATAATATAAATTAATGCTACTTGTGTGACAATGCCAGTACCCCCACAGATGCCCAAAACATTATTGTTAAATAAATTGGAGGGTGGGATCCAAATTGCCTGGCGATCATCATTACTTTTATCGCTTGACAATAGAAGGGGCACTATAAAAGGCCCTTCTTTCCTCCGCATCATGTTTATACACCCAATCTTTAAATCCCTGAACACAACCCTCTTTAAATCCCTGAACCCCCTGAAGCCTTAATGTTAAGTTATTCCTTAATGATTGCAGGCGGGGGAGAAGAGGGATGGTCAAAGTGTTCTAGTGGGATTGTCATATATTCCTTAACCCTGAACATGATGATCTGGGTTTATGACAACAGTTAACATTAATGTTTTAATTTAACATTCGTTAATTCATGAACTAAGGCCTGAATGAGAATCGATACCACGATTATTAATACATCCCCCTGAAGCCTTAATGTTAAGTTATTCCTTAATGATTGCAGTGTAAAATTTCAAGACCCTCCTTAAAACCTTGAATCTGTCTGTCAATTCTTCCTTAATCATTGCAAGTAGTGGAGAAGAACGGTGTATTTCCTGTGAAGAAAATAGTCTGATGGAAAATAAATAAGGAAATTGAAAAAGGACAAATGAAGTGCTTTTCTCAGAAATTGGGAATTAAAATATATTTATTTTCCAGGTGGCTACAGTAGTGTGTGAAGAGAGAAATTAAATCTGTTCTTGTTCATGGAAATTCAAATTCGATTTTCTCTCAATCTAACCGATGGATCATGGTGATTTCAAGGCCTTCAGCACGCAGCACGCAAGACTAAGCGGCGTTAGTGCAAGCGACTAAGGTCTTGTGAAATACCCCCCATTTGGAACGAATGAACCGGACGGATCTTTGATCGGAGGTCGAATCAAAATGTTGACTTGTCAACGGTGAATAGTGAGAAATTTACATTGGAGAAAAATAGTAAATAAATTATATAAAATTATTTACTATGAATTAGCCTTAGGTTTCAACTACAAAAGTTCTTAGAATTCTTCACTGAACAACATATCAAAAGTTTTTTTTTTTTTGAGAATAAAAAATATTTGCATTAAATTTATGCATTTACGAAGAAGAAGATGAAAAAGAAGGGTCATGAGCGGCTACGTAACGCCTCCGGCCCAACCCCTACGCCTCATGACTAGAACCTTCAGGGCCAACACCAGCGGGCAAAACCAGTAATATTATATGGTTTTGCTTTAGTCATTTGGGCCGCCCACCTTGTGTGTGACAAATGATGATGATGTGACTTCACGGATGCCCAAAACATTATTGTTAAATAAATTGGAGGGTGGGATCCAGCTGTCTGGCGTCATCATTACCTTTTACTGTTGACAATAGAAGGGGCACTATAAAGGTCCTTCTTTCTTCCGCAACATGTTTATACACCCAATCTTTAAATCCCTGAACACAACCCTCTTTAAATCCCTGAACCCCCTGAAGCCTTAATGTTAAGTTATTCCTTAATGATTGCAGGTGGGGGAGGGATGGTCAAAGTGTTTTAGTGGGCCTGTCATATATTCCTTAACCCTGAACATGATGATCTGGGTTTATGACAACAAGCAACATTAATGTTTTAATTTAACATTTGTTAATTCATGAACTAAGGCCTGAATGAGAACTGATACCCTGATTATTAATACATCCCCCTAAAGCCTTAATGTTAAGTTATTCCTTAATGATTGCAGTTTAAAATTTCAAGACCCTCCTTAAAACCCTGAATCTGTCAGTCAATTCTTCCTTAATCATTGCAGGTGGTGGAGAAGAACGGTGCATTTCCTGTGAAGAAAATAGTCTGATGGAAAATAAATAAGGAAATTGAAAAAGGACAAATGAAGTGCTTTTCTCAGAAATTGGGAATTAAAATATATTTATTTTCCAGGTGGCTACAGTAGTGTGAAGAGAGAGAAATTTGTCTGTTGATGTACACTGTTCATGGAAATTCAAATTCGATTTTCTCTCAATCTAACCGATGGATCATGGTGATTTCAAGGCCTCCAGCACGCAAGACTAAGCGACGTTAGTGCAAGCGACTAAGGTCTTGCGAAATACCCCCTATTTGGAACGAATGAACCGGACGGATCTTTGATCGGAGGTCGGAATCAAAATGTTGACTTGGTCAACGGTGAATAGTGAGAAATTTACATAGGGAGAAAAATAGTAAATAAATTATATAAAATTATTTACTATGAATTAGCCTTAGGTTTCAATTACAAAAGTTCTTAGAATTCTTCACTGAACAACATATCAAAAGTTTTTTTTTTTGAAAATAAAAAATATTTGCATTAAATTTATGCATTTACGAAGAAGAAGATGAAAAAGAAGGGTCATGAGCGGCTACGTAACGCCTCCGGCCCACCCCCTACGCCTCATGACTAGAACCTTCAGGGCCAACACCAGCAGGCAAAACCAGTAACATTATATGGTTTTGCTTTAGTCCTTTGGGCCGGCCCAGCTTGTGTGACAGTGCCAGTACCCCCAGAGATGCCCAAAACATTCTTGTTAAATAAATTGGAGGGTGGGATCCAGCTGTCTTGCGTCATCATTACCTTTTACTGTTGACAATAGAAGGGGCACTATAAAAGGCCCTTCTTTCCTCCGCAACATGTTTATACACCCAATCTTTAAATCCCTGAACACAACCCTCTTTAAATCCCTGAACCCCCCTGAAGTCTTAATGTTAAGTTATTCCTTAATGATTGCAGGCGGGGGAGAAGATGGGTGGTCAAAGTGTTCTAGTGGGCCTGTCATATATTCCTTAACCATGAACATGATGATCTGGGTTTATGACAACAATTAACATTAATGTTATAATTTAACATTTGTTAATTCATGAACTAAGGCCTGAATGAGAACTGATACCCTGATTATTAATACATCCCCCTGAAGCCTTAATGTTAAGTTATTCCTTAATGATTGCAGTTTAAAATTTCAAGACCCTCCTTAAAACCCTAAATATGTCTGTTCTTCCTTAATCATTGCAGGTGGTGGAGAAGAACGGTGCATTTCTTGTGAAGAAAATAGTCTGATGGAAAATAAATAAAGAAATTGAAAAAGGACAAATGAAGTGCTTTTCTTAGAAATTGAGAATTAAATATATTTATTTTCCAGGTGGCTACAGTAGTGTGAAGAGAGGGAAATTTGTCTGTTGATGTACATTGTTCATGGAAATTCAAATTCGATTATCTCTTAATCTAACCGATGGATCATGGTGATTTCAAGGCCTCCAGCACGCAAGACTAAACGACGCTAAGGTCTTGCGAAATACCCCCCATTTGGAACGAAGGAACCGGACGGATCTTTGATCGGAGGTCGGAATCAAAATGTTGACTTGGTCAACGGTGAATAGTGAGAAATTTACATTATGAGAAAAATAGTAAATAAATTATTTAAAATTATTTACTATGAATTAGCCTTAGGTTTCAACTACAAAATTTCATAGAATTCTTCACTGAACAACATATCAAAAGTTTATATATATATATATATATATATATATATATATATATATATATATATATATATATATATATATTAGGTTTTTCGTAAATAAAACATATAAGAAAGATATACCATTTATTTCATTAAGTCATAATCGCATCATTAAAAACTTGTCAAAAAAAAGATTTGCCGTGTCAAGTTTTTAAAATTCAAAATAAGTATATCGCTGTATTCATGTAAGTTCTAGTTTAGGTGAAGGAAGTATGACTGCCCTACCAATAGTTGAACGCATGAATCGGGGAGATGTTTACTTATATCCCTACTGGAGTGTAATTGCTTTAAAACATATGTATAAAAAAGATTTCATTTAGTTATTTCGACTTATATCCCTACCAGTGTAATTGCTTTACTATAACTAGTTATTTTGGTTTTCTACTCGCGGCTTTAACGATAATCACCGCTCTGTTTATCGTTCAAGATGTGTAGTATAATCTTTTGATGCAAAAGAATGAAAAAGAAAAAATTGGGTCCCACAATTTCTTGCAACTAAAAAAAAAATAGAAACGAAAGATGTGGCTGAGATGATGCATCGGATGGAGTACTTTGTACCGTAGGGGATCCATCGATGTATTTAAAATGAAATGACTCGTGAATTAATCGGATGTAAACTGCAACTCACCGATCATTTCAATCCACGTGGTGTGAGCACCCAAAAAACTACCTTGACATACTTCTAATAATAATAGTATTATTGTTAAAGGTATGAATTCTTTTTTGAGGGTAGGTATGAATTGATAATGTGAAGAAAAATTACAATAATTTCAAAAAAATAAAATTTACAATATTTTATCCTGACATTAAGAAACATTTGCCTTGTCGATCAATACTCAACAAAATCGTTACGAAATAGGGCTTAAGGAGGGTTTTGTAGAACATCCGCTAACCGGCAGAGCCTTCCACTTTATCGTATCCCCAAAATCGTTGTTTTCGTAAGGGAATCCTGGTTCCTTGCGTATTATCCCACACAAAATCGAGGAGGACCCTTCCATTTCCGGATTGATTTAGCTGTGTTGCTTTATTGGGATTTTCTGTTTCGTTTGTTATTGGAATTCTGTGTCTCGGCCTCAAGGTGATAATCGAAAATGGAGGACGATAAAGAGTCTTTAAAGACTTTCAAAGATTTGGGAGTTTGTGACGATTTGGTGAAAGCTTGCGCCAAGATGGATTGGACAACACCTACTAAGATACAGATCGAAGCAATTCCTCATGCACTCGAAGGTCAGTGGTAACAATTCCGTAAGCATTATTCATAAGCATAGGTTATTGCATTCTTAGGTAGCGATTTTTAGATATAGCTTTTCGTGGATAGATGTTAACAAAAAAAGTGCAGAATTAGTGTTGTGAAGGCGCTTTTGATTCTCAAAGGATCATGAAGTTTAAGCATGACGAAGTTGATAATGTTGGAACCTATGGGTGTCATTAACGTGACACAGAGAAATCTATAGAACGTTGAATCACTCTATTAAACTTATTGAGTGAATAGAAAATTAATGCTCAAAATAATATTAAAGTCATAAACGTCGGTTATGGTTACCGCCACTACCTTGCATGGAATGACGGAAACGGCAACAATCGTGGGAAAAATCCATGCAAAATGGCTGCATAGTGAAATAGTAGTTACTTTCCTACTTTGGTATAAATACCCACAGTATGGAGGCTCATAAGACATGTAAAGTTTTCACAAAACACTGCATTCATTTCAATTGTAGTGCTGCTTTGAACGAATGTACGACCGTTGTATCTTGGGAGACGATTGCGGGTACCGTAAGCACCGTAGCGGCGCAATATCGTCTTAAGGATAGAGCGCTGGGCTCGCCTCGGTTTTAGTTTTCTATTATGTTTCCTTTCAATTCGTTTTTTTTTTCCAGCACTTTTGAGTTGCATGTCTGTGGTGTATATGTTCAGTTTGGCATCTTGTTCTACTTTAACAGAGTTAAGGGAGCAACAGATGATCAATGTTATGAAATTCGTCCTGTAGGCAAGGATCTTATTGGGCTTGCCCAAACAGGTTCCGGTAAAACTGGAGCGTTTATAATCCCGATACTTCAATCGTTTCTGGAAACTCCACAAGCTTTCTTTGCTTGTGTGCTTGTCCCTACCAGGTTTGCAATCCATTTTTGTTTTAAATCTATTTGAGGATGAAGGAGAGTTGTTTTAAAATTTCCGGCTTAGCTATTGATATATCAAAACGACGACATTGTCTTTACACAGAGAGCTTGCCATCCAAATTTCTGAACAGTTTGAAGCTTTAGGATCACGCATTGGTGTTGAGTCTGGTGTTAAGTCTGTGGCGGTACGCATTTTTTTTTACGTTCTCCAGACTTGTTCTAGTAACATTGTCATTTTTGTCTTGGTCCTTAAGTCCTTTTTCATGCTAAAGCGACGCGATTGTTGAGCTAGTGTCGTCTGGCTTTGGGGGCAAGTGAGGAAATTTCAAAGTGTCTGCCTTTTTCTCAGTACTAAAGAGGATATAAAGGTTGATTCTGGCTCCGGGTTTTTCAGTAGAAGTGAATGACTCATATCACATAAAAGGAACTACTTTAAGACCCATTTCTTTTACTTGTATTTTACATATAATTAAAATGAAGGATGAACGAATTGTGGCGGAATTATTATTTTTAGATTAGACTTCAAACACTTCATGCTTGTCCTTGATTAGGTACATAATTTCCTTAATTTTTTGTGTGCGAGTTTTTTGGGCATGTGTTCACCGTAACATTACCTTCTTTTTGTAATTTCCTTATGCTTTTAGGATTCTGCAGTTTTGTATAGCATGTTTTTTCTCCTTAGTATTGCCTGGCATGGACTAGTGTCGCCTCCTCATTGCCGAGGCGACAAGCAGACCCATTTTCGCCTTGGTGTCCGCTAGCGCTTCAACTACTGTGACGTGTTTACAGTTATAAATAAGCACTTTAATGAATCTTTTTTCCTAACAACATAAGCTATTGTAAAAATACTTGCATGAAATCGCACACGTCTTCAATAGTAATACCTGCTACTTTGGGTTTGGGTATTTGTTCAAACTTGTCACGCTCTCAAATCGCTATAAGTTTGTGTGTATCTCATGATGGTGTATAAGCTCACCTTCATTATGCAGTTTTCGCTTTTCAACAATGTTCAAAGTGATATTAGTGTTTTTGACCTTTTTCTCCAGCTTGTTGGAGGCATATCGCATGTGGACCAGAGCCTTGCCCTTGGAAAACGACCACATATTGTTGTGAGTTACTTCCCACCAAGTATAGTTTTCTTTCTCATCATGGACAATTTTCCTACTATGTGTGTCACAAGAGTGAGTGGGTATTAAAGAAGGGAAGCTGTTGAGTGGGTATCATAAATTATATTTTCTGAATTCCTTTAAATGCTTGATTTTTTAAACATGATTATGCACTCTGTTGTTGTCCTTTTGTTGATGGTTACTTTTGGGCTTGTTCCTGCTTTAGGTGGCAACCCCAGGCCGCCTTGTGGATCATCTTGAAAATACTAAAGGTTTCTCTCTTCGTTTGTTGAAGTATTTGGTGAGTAGCTTTGTCATAAATTAGAACACTTGTGATGTTCTCTTTTCACTTCTATATTTTACTGGAGCCATTATGTTCTAAGGTAGCTAAATATTCATTTTTAAGTCAATTCGTTGTTACTGCATCTTTCTTATTATGAAGTCATCACAGGCATTGGCCTCCTCTTAAAAAAAATTGTTTTGTTTTTGTTGGTTGATATCTTGTGCATGTCTTCACCATACTTCTAGGCATCTAGGCATAGATAGGGTGATGATCTTGAAATTTATGTCGAGAGATATCTAACTTGTCAACAGATGTCTTTTTGGTTAAGAAATTTTATTTTTTCCTTGGAGCAATTTCTGTCATTCCTTAAAAGAAATACATGGTTGTGGTGTTGGCTGTGACATGCTAGATGTTTCTTTTGGGGTCATCCAATACGATGCTATGAAAAATGTGTGATGACAATGATATTGTTGATCTCATACCAAATCACATCAACTGAATGATTTTTTTTCCGATAATACATGTTACTTTAGCTATACAATTAAAGCGATCTATTCATAGGAAGACAGAAAAATTTGCTTGTGGTTGGAATCACTGGATTGATATGAAATAGAAGCTCAGTGCTAGTTCAGTGTTTCTTAAACACACATATAGTCACATGTATGTGCATATTTATAAAATTAATAATTTTGAGATATTGCGTTGTCATTGTATGACAGGTATTGGACGAGGCAGATAGGCTGCTTAATGAGGATTTTGAAGTAAAGCTTAATGAGATCTTGAATGCCATACCCTGCCAGAGGAGGACATATCTATTTTCTGCTACCATGACAAAGAAGGTGTCTATTTGAAGTTGTGCCTATTAATAATGTTCGATTTGCTGTGGCTGTGTTGGCTGCTCCTGCCTATGTAGTCTTGAATCATAATCTCTATCTTGTTGCATCAGAACCTTTTGATTTATCTTGGTTTGTTTGTGCTGCAGCTAGTACTGCAAATCAGGTTTAATAAGCGATAATGTAGATCTTGAAAATCTGCATTCACATGCTCGTCTTTTATTATTCATTTGTGCTCATTAGTTATAATAAACTTGGGGGCATCTGGAGAACTCCGTTGAAATCTATGCTTTTGCTTTTCATCGCATGCTTCTCATGTCTACCCCTCCCATAACTTTTGCTTTTCATTGCATGCTTTTCATGTTTACCCCTCTCATTAGACATTAACGTTTTTATAGTGACTTGTAATAGGTTTTTACTTCGCTAGTTATGTTATATGCATAATGACATAAAGTGTGGAGTAAAATGCCACACTTATGATCGTAGTACAAAACACCTTGTTTTTTTGCGAATGCTACTCGATAATGAATATTCCATTTTTGCATGACAGGTTAAGAAACTTCAGAGGGCCTGTATGAGAAATCCCGTAAAGGTAAGCTAGTAACCACCCGTGTCTTCTTTTTGTATTGCTTTGTGACTGGGGCATTGTTTTTATTTTTTTGTATTTTGTTTTAGATTGAAGCTGCATCAAAATATTCCACTGTGGATACATTGAAGCAACAACTTTGCCTTGTTCCATCAAAGCACAAGGTTTGCCCATTTCTTCAATTTAGTTTGTTCAAGTATACAGCTTTTTTGGTCTTTTATTTTCAAATATTTTTCCTTGACATAAAACTTGTCAATGCACAGGAGTGCTATCTTGTTTATATACTCACAGAGTATTCTGGAAGTACATCCATGGTGTTTACCCACACATGTGAGGCTACTCGTTTGTTGGCTTTGATGCTTCGAAACCTTGGCTTAAGGGCTATTCCTATTAGTGGTCAGATGACCCAGGTATTGACATTTTTACTGGATTATGTAAGGTATTCTTCCTAGTGCTGCGTGATTTATTCATTAAAAAAAAATCCCTTTTCTTATTTGTTGTGTAGGCAAAAAGACTTGGAGCGTTATACAAATTTAAAGCCGGAGAATGTAATGTTTTAGTATGCACTGACGTGGCCAGTCGAGGGCTTGACATTCCTGCCGTAGACATGGTTATCAATTATGACATTCCTACTGATCCAAAGGTTATTCTTTCATCCCTCTTGTGCCTTTGATTTTGATATTATGTCCATAGTTATCATTGATATTTTTTACCATATTATTAGTTCAAAGCTTCATTACTTGATTATTTTTGCTTGTAGAACTATATACATCGAGTTGGAAGGACTGCTCGGGCAGGACGATCAGGGATTGCAATTTCGTTGATAAATGAATATGAGCTTCTGTGGTACATACAAATAGAGAAGCTTATAGGTGGGGGATAAGAGAGCTTCGGTCATATAATTAGAGTCCTTAAAAAAATTGTACATTTCATTGCTTATGTTTTAAGTTTTAACCCATCATTATTTTTCAGGGAAAAAGTTGCCTGTGTTTCCAGCTCAGAAAAAGGAAGTTTTGCTTTTGTTGGAGCATACAAAAGAGGCTAAAAGAATATCTCAAATGGTATGAATTAATTACCTTATTATTAAAAACAAGTGTGATCTTGCATGGTAATAATAAGTTGATCTTACCTTACCGTAAAAATGTGATTTTTCCGTGTATAATACTGTAAAAGACAAATACCAGATTCGTGATTTGCTGCGACTGGTATTAATCTTATACAAAAATTGTTGCATATGTCGTGTCCACGTACTTGTTATCGCAGATGAAGAACTCAGTTTTGTTGGACACTTGTGGAAAATACAATCTCATTGTTATTTATTGTGTGGCACACTTTACCTTATGTTGCTGGTGTCATTTTGTTGTAAACGATTACTTACGAATGTTAGATTATTTTGTGCAGAAAATTAAAGAAACGGGTGGAAGGAAGAAGCGAAAGGGGGGAGGAGGAGGCGATGAGGATGAGGATGAGGATGAGGAGGAAGGTGATAGATTTTTGAGGTCAAAGTCCTTAAAATTTAATAAGCAGCATAGGAGGCACTGATGGGAGAAGGTTATGGAATTTAGAATATCAAACTAGAAGCTGAGCAGAAATGGAAAAGCTTAAAAACAGTAAGGGAAGGAGAGATAAGGAGGCTAATAAGTAGGCAAGCTAGAGATGGCATTTGAGATCGATTATTTTGTCATATATATATATATACTAGTGTCCTGTTCCGTGCGATGCACGGAAGGACCCTCGTTCCGGGTTTGTTTTACATTTGAGTTGTCATCGGCGTGTATGTCCGTGTTATTTACAATATGGGATTTGCGGTACACGCCTAGCAAAAAAGTCATCGGACCATTGTATTATATGCATTGAAAGTAACCAGAAATACTCAACCCGAGACCCCAAACCTTTGGCTACCAGAAATGCTTGAGAATTCAGACCATAACATCATTGTGCAATATATATATTTCAGTATATTCACTTTCAGGCAAAAAATGAAGAAACAAAAAGGAATTAAGCCTAATGTATATATACAAACTCATAGCCTCTCTGCCATGTAAGGGTGCATTGCATCGTGCTGTGATTTCATCAAAACAACGTTGTTTTACGCCGGGAGGCGTTCCACCCGATGCTAAAGCGTGGGTGTTTTGTATCCATTGAGCAAAAACGGTTTACCTACATGTAAGCTACTTGCATCAAGTCAGCATGCTTAAAGCATTTCATTCCACTAAGGAAAAAAAGGAAGAAAACCTTCACCAAAATCAACATCAAGAAATTATATTTGAAAGTTGAAACAACATACATTAATAAAAATAAAAACCTTTCCTGCAATCTGTATAAATGTACTTCGCCCAAAGGTCGCAGAGAAGCAAAATACAAGCGTATAGCATGTCAATCTGTTTAGAAGCGTTAACTATAGTAGGTTTAAAGATCATATTATAAAACCGACCATATAGAGCCACTTGAAACCAACTTACTATGGTATCAAAATCGATCTTTAAGAAGTCGAGTGTTTACATCCAAGTCGAATATAGCCCACATAATCAACTTTTAAAAGGTCGATTATGGTCTTTGTATAGCAAGGTCGATTATGGTGCATTAAAAGGCCCACATAATGAAATCGAGAGATGGCGAGAGGAATACCTTGCGAGTTTGTCATCACTCTCGAGTAAATTAGATGCCGGAGAAATTGGAAAGGAAACAATTCATCAACCCACTCTTGTTCTTTATTGATTGCTTTACCAAAGAGCTTAAGGATGCAATTTGAATAATCAATACATGTATAGGCGTAAAAGCAAATAGAATATTACACGGCGCTTGTTATTACTAATCAAGGAAGCGCAGAATCTTGATGAAGAATACAGGAAAACAGTAATTTTCCACACAAAAGTTCTTTTGACTCGCCGAAATGCAACAATACAAACTTTACGCACCCAATACAACAGCTATTATTCATTGGCACATACAAGCGAATAAAATTCGATGTGGTAAAGGCCATTGCAATTCCTAGTACATCTAGGGTTCAAATTCCCGCCACCCCATTAAAGCCCCCTTTCCCATTCCCACATGAGATAAAGGAAAAAAAATAACCAAAGTGGAAACTAAAGAGAATTTTGAGTAGCAGGACATATTAAGCTAGTCTCACGTGCTTTTCAAAACTGCCTGCTAGTATGAGAAAATTGAACTTATAATATAGTTCACGCGCAACTGATATTTTGTTTCCCATTCCAGATCTTTGCTTTTATCGAAACGGCAAAGGTCGAACAACGGTCATTTGCGTGGCTAATCTCCTATTGCTATTAGCCTAATCACCAGAAACGCGTTGAAGCCGAGAATAAAAGCACCAGAAGGACAAGTGAACAAGAGACACAACACAGTAACAGCACCACAGCCGCCGTAAATAAATGGAAAAGTACATAACGTGACAGTGCTGCAAGACGGCCATGGGCTCGTGAAACCTAAGACAACTACCAAAGACGTATTCGAAATGGGAAAGGTCGAGTCAGATAAGCGTTCTTTTGTTGTGCTGTCTGATGAATCAGACAAAACCAAACCACAAGAAGTACCCTATGTTCTGAATAGGCAACCTTCTTTGCCGAAACGATTTGCGCAAGAAGCAATGTATTTACAGATTCATCAAACTTCAACCAATGAAAGTTCACAAAGCTTATATTACTGTGCTAAATAACACTATAAAGGACACCCTAGGTCATTCCGCATCAATGGAGCAAGCGATCAACCAGGCAACGAAAACAAATGCATGCATTGGTTAACTGTCGAGCTTAGAGGCGACGTATGACCTATTTATTAGTTTATTCCCTAGGAGCTTAGCCATCTGTAAGCCATCTCCTCCTCTGGGTCTATGGAGTTTTCGAGAAAGCATATTTCAGACCATAGACATTACGGACAATACCTACAATGATAGTTCTGGTATACCGCACCCAAGATAGACGGAATGTTTGCAAGAACCTCGTTGGTTTGGCCTGCTGGGACGCTAGCCGATCTGGCTTCAGCAATGATTGTATTTTCTTTTAGCCATTCGTTCATGTCGTTAATCACCTCTTCAATTCAACTGCAAATTGACATGTTCTTTAAGCCTCGAAGCCTAGCTCTTTTAGATATATAGTAGCTGTAAATAAAAGAAGTAACGTTATTACCTCGTGCTCCATTGCGTGCAACCAAAGATAGAGCAATGTAGAAGCGAGTAATCTCTCTGTGGCTCTGTCATCAAATCAGTGGCTCGTAATAAGAACACTACATAAATTTAAAAAATCTGACACATATGCCGGTCGAGGTAGAGGTTGAGTAAACAGATTCTAAGAAAAAGATCAATATAAAGCATAAAAATTAAACGAAAAGATCAATATAAAACATATTAAACATTACGAAAACCAAAACCCTACCCTTTGTGTTCTTAGAAGTTCCAGAAGCAATGTTTGTGAGAGCGGAAGCACCATCAAACTGCATGTGTGAAATTGGAAACATCATCATGACACTCAAATATCAATCCTTAAACCATATGAAAACAATCCAAACAATTAGCTCAAGAACAGCCCCAAAATGGCTCATATATGAAGGCACTTAACAAGGTTATAGACGAAACCTTGTATCCGCACATAATTATCAATGAAGACCAGCTGTGTATGGTTGTATCTAACAAACAAATAGCTCGATATCATACATGAATGATTTGGAAAATACCATGTTGTTTATGCAAGTCCACAAAATGTGAGGTCGAAATCAAATCCCTCCATCTCTTCACAATACATTGACATCTAAGCTCGTCTTTGGGTGGGAGGCGGCTTAGTATATTGATGACGGTTTCATCCGGAAGGAATGATTCCCACCTTCTTTTGACGTATGGTTATGGCATTTAGTAAAGAAAAATCAATCCACGATGTTAAGACTCTAATTACACATTACATCTCTGCCATATCTACAATGCCACAATACTTGTAGGCCAAACAAAAACTAAACATGATTTTATAAGTGAAAAAAGAGACCCTCTTATACTCGAGAAATAAAGCTTAGGTCGTTGTGAAATTCTGAATCCACAAATACCAAGCAAAGAGGAACAGCCAATTAAACTTTGTTGTTCAACCAAAGGAATGAAATTTGGAGATTAAAATAGGGAGTAAAATAAATCGATAAAAACAATCCAAGGAAAAATGCTGTCCACTTACAAATTCGGCTGCTTAACATTCTCGGCTTGCAAACTGCACTTGAAACGACGGAAAAGTTAAAAGATCGCTAATGACTACAACTGCAAACTGCCATTGCTACCGCCACTGTTACCGCAAAGGTTTGACTCTGCAAAGCAATGAAAGAGAAAGAAAAAATCTATCTTTCACCATAGAAACAAAGCGAGACACATTTCCAAACTATAAGCAAACTAAAAATTATCAAAAAACAAAAGAATCAAACCGTCGGACAACGTACGAAAAAAATGTGACGGAACAGAAACAAAATCGAGGAAAAAAAACGATCGGAGAGTGAAATGATAAGTACCGTTAGGATCGTTGATTAGTTTCTTGCTATGAAAAACCATGGCAGGGCGACTGAACTCTAGAGCCTCCGTCCCTTTCTCCGGCTCGTTTCCGAACCACAAAAAAACCCTTCGATGAGAAGAAGGCCATCGGCTTCCACCATTGCACGGTATATATACTGGGAATAAAGCAAGCGGTGGTGGAGCGCCCACTAACCAGAAAAAACGCAAGTGGCAATGTCGAATGCTCATTGGAGAAGGAAACAGTAGTGAAAGAAATAAGCTTAAACGTCGTCGTTTCAGATTCAACGTGGAAGAAAAAAAAACCGCAAACGACAAAATTGTCAACCAGTTATCCGTAAATAATACTATGCAGGGAATATTGAAGATATATATATATTTTGAACTGTTACTCTGTTTTCTTCTGAATATAATTTTGGCGATTACAGTGATGTCATAAATATTTTGAAATATATTTCCTAAAAAAGTTAAATATTTTGAAATATGTTTGAGTGCTATTATTATTATTTGAGAGCATCTTTTCATACAACACACACTATATGGAACTAACATAACTCAGAATGTGGTTGATTATTATAACTAAAGTGTTTTCTTGATCCAATTCTAGTCAAAAAGCTTATTTCACATATTCTGACCTAAATTCGTGCAGGAAAAAATCAACATTTTATTTAAATTCGGTACGCGCGTCACTGATGTTGGTTTTCAATACCAATGTCAGACATTGATATTATAGTTATAAATGTATCATTACGTCAGTGGCACTGACGCGTGTACCGTGGTGCCGAACAACAATTTGTGGGTGGTGGTGAAACAAATGAAAAATAATATAAAACAATTGTATCAATAGTAAAAATGTGATGTCAATAGAACTTGCTTATCTTTCCTTATACGAAGTGAGAAGAAAAGTTCAAGAAAAAAGCCACGTCCCCTTTTTCTCAACATTTTTTCCGTCTGGGCTTTTATTAATTTTTTTGTAGCCCAGCCGTTTGGCCCACCTAATATCCGGCGCTTGTGTGTCATTAGGTATTCCACTTTTTGTCGATCGCTTCATTTGCCAAAAAAAAAAAAAAAAAAAACCACATATCATGTGGTGGATTGTGCGGGCGGCGGTGGGTGTTGGATTCTTTAGTCTCTTCCACTTCTCCGGATGTTTCTGGTGTTCACCGGTGGAGCTGGTTGCTTGGAATGACGTTTGGCTGGCGTGGTACTGCTGCAGACGTGCTTGAGCGTGTCGATTTGTGAAAAAGACGACGCCTTTATAGCTTCTGAAGGCTCATGCGTCATGGAGTCTGGATAAGCATTGGTCTTCAATTGACAGATAAGAGATAAGGATTCATCCTCTTCTATTTCGGTTTATATTTGGTCTTGTAGGCATTTCTTTTTAAAGAAAGTGTAGAGCTTTCTTCCATGTCAAATTTATTCATACACGTTTGTAGGGGTCATTCATAGGTGTTTCAGGAAAGAATAAAGCTTTTTACCCAACGGATTATACTCGACTCTTGTACTTCTGGTTATTGCACTGTTGCATGCTTAGATCTGCTGAGTAAAAGAATTTCGTCTGCCAGTAGCTTGCACATATATACTCCTTTTGCTCCTCACTCACTTTAAGCACATTAACTGCTCTCCTTTTCTTTTTCTACTCTCAACTGGGTGAGATGTTCTGAATGTGTGTATCTATGTAATGAATTTTGCTTGTTGCGGTCGTATGACGAGCTAGCATTTATTATGCATTTAATTTTTTACCCCTGCAGTTTTTTCTTAGTCATATGTTGAAGAATGTTTTTAGTGTTCAAGTCTACTAAATGCTCTCGGTCTTGTAGAACATCTGCTAAATGCTGATGCTGTAAACGATTAAGCTGTAGAATATGCATATGTCTGCTTAACACAATAATATGAACAGCCTTTGTTGTTGCACATTAAATTTGCTCCGCTTTATTCTCTGCTCAGGCTTTGGTCATATTCTTTGAAAAAATAAGTGTTCAGGATGATTGCATTAATATGAACATGCTCTCCTTTTTAGCATTTACTTCACATTAACTATTTACAAGTGGAATATAATACTCATGTGTCTTCAAATTTCTCTTTCTTTCACAAGTTTCATCTGTTCATCTTGCACTGTTTTTGGCCTTCAAAAGTATCATATTTTTTTTGGCCTTCAATATTTATTCTGGTTTTTAGATTTGGTTTACTTATTTACTCATTCTTGCTTATCTTTTCAGTAATTGACTGCTCCTTCACATCCTTTTGCATATCAGGTATGCCTATTTCTCTCTCAAGTCCTATCATGGTCTACTTTCACACCTAAACATGTTTTTCTCTTCTATTGTTCTGCTGATTCAATACATAATTTGTTCTTTCGATTCTTACCATTTCTACTTTCTTTGTTTGGTAGGTTTTATGTATCATTGTTAGGTCCTTCATAGTTGTCTACCATACTTGTTCATGGACTTTATTTGCATGCCTTGTTTTTGTCCATGTCACTTTGAAAACATAAATTGTTAGTTTTAAAAAAATTGACTGATATTGTTGCATTCATATGAGCCTTGAGTATTCCTGAAAACATATTATTGCATTGATCATTGCTCCCCTTCTTCATGGCCTTTTTTTCTCTTTAGTTTCAGCCTATGCTTTTTCTTGCACTTCTTTTCTTTACAGAAAATACTTGTTTTCTCTTCTGTTGGGTCTTATGGTGTGTTTTTTATAGGTGGTGCTGCCTAGAGTTTGGAGTGCAATCTGCTTTTGGAGTTCAGCAACAGGTATAGAGCTTCTTTCAGATTGCCTTATGTGTTTCTGCCTTTCTTTGGAATTAGCATGTAACTTCCTTTTCTTCATGTTTGAGCATGCATTAGGCTTTACAGTTCTGTAGGAGTTGCACTTTCTAACTCTCTCAGAATAAAAGGTCTTCATTGTACTTCTTCTGGAGCCTGTCTGTATCTTTTAGGTCTTCCTGTACAGTTCAAGAGGTTGTATGTAAGGTTAATGTTTGTCTCTCTCTCTCTCTCATAGGTAAAGAGGTTCACCTTTATGTGATTTTCTAACCTGGGTTTTACCTAAGGTAGTTAATAGTATAAGATGAGAACTAAGGGTAAGGCAAGGCCTAGGCCAGGTTCTCTGGTTCAGGCCTGCAATCTTCCCCGATATAGCTTATGTATTGAAGCTAAGGACCCTAAAGGTGAGAGGAAAAGAATGTTCAGTAAGTCTTTAAATTCTTCTGCAAAACACAACACACGATTAACCAATTCTGCCACAAATGATCTACCATATCGTCCTGTAAACACATTGCATGAGTACATGACGGTGGGGCAATTACATGGGGTTGCTAATAATCGTTCTAGTGTACCTACGGTTCAAACTCATGTTGAATATAGAGCTATGGCCGTGTTGCGCTTTAGGTGTAAATGTAAGATAGGTAGATTGTATTATGCAGATAAAATAAAGGATTGTGCTCCTCTTCCTCCTAAGAAAAAAAAAAAGAATCATTAATGGTGTTCATCGCTTGAGTTGCATACCTGAGTTTTATGTCATGCAAAAGCCGGTGCCAAATTGCCAACACTGTGATGCTATAAAGTTTAGTCATGAAACAACAAACCTTTGTTGTTCAGATGGAGATGTTACTCCTAACCAGAGTGCTTTACCTTCTAAATTAAAGGCTTTACTGTTAGCATCAGATTCTACAGATCCTAGGAGTTTTAGGGTTATGATCAGAGCATATAACAATCACTTATCATTCACATATATTGGTTTAAAATATGATAAAAAAAAAAACTAGCAAGAAGAGATAAATGAATTTACACTTTTAGAGTTCAAGATCAGGTTTATCATTGGATAAATGACCTATTGCCAGATGAAGGTATGCCGAAAAATCTGCAGTTCTACTATCATGACACCGATTATGAACTTGAACAGCGTTTATGTAGCACTTCTTCTTTAGATCAACAAATCTTGAAAAAACTTATTCGCATCTTATGTATTAATCCGTATGCTAGATTCTTTCGTGGACTAGCATATATTCCTGAAATAGAAAATAAACAAATCATCTTAAGGCACAACCCTCTTGTCAATCAAAAAAGATATGCTAACCCTATTGTTTCTCAAGTTGCGGTGTTATTAGAGGCTGATGAAACTAATAGTGAAGACACACATAGAGACATTAGGGTTTACAAGCATAGTGGAGAGTCAAGAAGCATTCAGTATCATTATTGATGCTATGATCCATTGCAGTACCCACTTATGTTCCCGTTTGGCGATCCTGGGTGGCACCAAGGAAAACCCAAAAATGGTGTGAAAGCCAAAAAAACGTGTCTCTGTACTCACGGGTACAACTACACACATGATTTCACCTTCAAGATCCTCGACAGCTGAACAGTTGTTGCAGTCTGAAGAGCTAGGTATGGTACATTCTTTAGATTTTTGTACCTAAGGCTTCTTTCATTGATTTATTAGCTGACTGTCTTTTCCTTATTACCAGCTGCATCTGATTTTCACTCCAACTATGGGTGTGTATCTATGAGAGAGTTTTATTCGTATAAGTTTCAGGTTAGAGTTAATGATAATACCAATATCCTCCGTTTTGGTAGACTATTCCAGCAATACTATGTAGATATGTATGTCAAATTAGAAACTCAGAGACTAGACTTCTACTGAGCTAAATCTAAGCAAGATGAAATAAGACAAGAATTCTTGCAAGGGATTGTAGATGCAGTTGGTTCTGGCGAACATGAACCATCAAATATAGGACAGAGAATTGTTTTGCCTGCTAGCTTCATAGGCGGCCCTAGGCAAATACGGTAGAAGTATGTAGATGCAATGACTCTTGTTCAAAAAATTGGAAAGCCTGACCTATTTTTAACAGTTACGTGCAATCCTAATTGCCCAAGATCGACCAGACCTAACTGTTAGGGTTTTCCATACTAAGATTGAAGAAATTAAGATTGAACTTATTAAAAATGAGATTTTTGGTGAGATTGCTGCATACACATATGTAATTGAGTATCAAAAAAGAGGCCTTCCACATGCACACTTTCTTCTTATACTAAAAAATGCACATAAGCTTTACGATCCAACAGAATATGACAAATTTGTTTCTACGGAGCTTCCAGACAGAGAGACCTAAATCCTTGGTTATACCAGTCAGAAGTGAAACACATGGTCCATGGACCATGTGGAGAATCTGAATCCGGCAAATATATGTATGCGTAAAGATAAGACGAGCAAAAACTCTTACCCTAAACAATTTTCTAATGAAACAAAATCATCTTCTAATGCATATCCAACATACATGAGCGGAATTATGGTAAGCAAGTTAAAGTCCAGGTGCATGGGTCGATAATAGATGGGTAGTACTCTCATACACCTTATGTAGTTGCTAAATTTGACTTTCATATAAATGTAGAGATATGTGCTTCGATAATATCGGTTAAATATATCTATAAGTATATATGGAAAGGTAGTGATATAATTCTGTTCCAGTTGTCTAATACAACCGAGCAATCTACTATCGTTGATGAAATAGAGTGATTTGTATCAGCTCGTTGGGTATCACCGCCTGAAGCACTTTGGCGAATGTTTAGATTTCCCATGAGTGAAATGAAACCTCCTATCATTCGTCTTCCATTGCATCTAGAAAACTACCAGACTATCTCATTTAGAAATACACAAACTTTGCCTGATATTCTTACAAATCCACAACAGTTGAAAACAATGCTGACTGATTTTTTGTACATGAATAGAACATACACACATGCTCAAAGAATTAAATGTACATATGCTGATTTTCCTACGCACTTTGTTTGGATTCCAAGTAAAAAAACAATGGACCTTACAGAAAAATAGAGAATATATAGGTCGTATTATGACTACACATCCATCCGAGGGAGAGAGATTTTACCTTAGAATGCTTTTATCTTATGTACAGTGTCCGACATCTTATCAATCCCTTAAAATGTTTGACAATAAGGCTATTGCCACTTTTAGAGAGGCATCATAGCTTAGAGGGCTGCTTCAATATGATAATAGTCAGGAATTGTGCATGGAAGAGGCAACCATTTTCCATATGCCTTTTCAACTTAGAAGGCTTTTTGCTACTATATTAGAATATTGTTGTCCCAATGATCCAAAAAAACTTTTTATGACATTTGAGGATAGCATATCTGAATATTTTGTTAGAGATCTGAGCCTTCATAAAACTGAGATTAGGTGCAAAGTCCTCTTACAAATAAATTCATATCTTAAAACTATGGGGAAAAACTTGAAACATATATTACCACCCTTATGTCGGATATTAATGAAAGCCCTGAAGACTTAACAAGAGAATTAAGGACAGAGAGTAATATAGTTGTTATGCCTGCTGAGTTAAGTCTAAAACATATCCTTAATTCAAAGCAAAAACATATATTCAAAACATTAATAGATGCTGTCTATACCAATAAATCAATGGATTTTTTCATCGACAGTCCTGGTGGAACTGGTAAGACATTTTTATACAGAGCATTGCTTGCAGAAATCAGAAGGAAAGGCTTTTATGCATTAGCTACTGCCACATATGAGATTGCAGCTTCTATCTTACCCGGCGGTAGAACTGCACACTCTAGATTTAAAATACCACTTGACAATTCTGAGTTCCCTACATGTAGGGTTAGTAAACAGTCTTCCCTTGCTACGCTAATAAAAGAAAGTAGGTTAATTATTTGAGATGAAGCTCCTATGGCAAAAAGATCCTCAATAGAAGCTTTAGATGACATGCTTCAAGATATTATGTCAAACTCTGAATTATTTGGTGGGAAGGTTATAGTTTTAGGAGGAGATTTTAGGCAAACACTGCATGTTGTTCAAAGAGGAACCAAAAAGGAAGAGCTTGATGCATGTCTTATAAACTCTCCTATGTGGCCAAAAATAGAGAAGTTTTATTTGACTGAAAATATGAGAGCTAGGACATATCCTTATTTCACATCTTTCTTAATGCTTGTAGGAGAGGGCAAGAACCATATTGAAGATACTGGTTACATTCAGCTACCTAAGTCTTGTGTAATAACTTCCACTAATAATGAAAAGGAGGATGTTTTAAAGTTAATCAAAGCAGTATACCCAGGTATAGATGACACAGAAACAAACACACTCTATGTTAATTAATAGAGCTATACTCACAACTAAGAACCAATTTGTTGACGAGGTCAATAGCATGATGATTGATAGATTTCCTGGGCAAGCAGTTCAATACATCAGTTTTGATGAAACTCAAAACCGTGATCTTCAAGGACAATATCAGGACTTGCTAAATAGTCTAACGCCAAATGGATTACCTCCACATAAATTGACCTTAAAAGTAGGTGCTCCAATCATGTTGTTGCGTAATCTTAATCCATCTGAAGGCTTATGCAATGGAACACGGTAAGTCTGCAAAATCTTAGTTGTAATGTCATACAAGCTGAGATTTCTTTAGGTGATTTTGCCGGAAATGAAGTTTCTTACATAGAATTCCACTTCAACCTCCAACAAATGAAATGTATCTGGTTCCTTACAAACGTGTACAGTTTCCAGTAAGACTATGCTTTGCGATGACAATAAACAAAGCTCAAGGTCTGACCTTAGACTTTGTTGGTATTTATTTAAAGGAACCGGTGTTCTCTCACGGGCGACTTTATGTTGCATTGTCACGGGCAAAAACATCGCCCCTCTATAAAATCTACCGCTAGGAAAGATCAGTAATGATAAAACATCTTCACTTGAAACCAAAAATATAGTTTATAGGAAGTCTTGACACAACCATAGAGATTGTATCTAAAAGGTAGCCTAACAATACGCATCTTATTTGTCGCCCTTCATATTTTTTTTTTTCTTCCCTTTTTCGCTTTTTTTTTTACTATTTGTTATTAAATTCCACCTACGTCTACTCTTTTCACTATGACAACTTATATGTAGGACTAATAATATTTTTCTTTATATATTGTTATATATAATAAAAAATTGAATCATCAAATACATGTTCTCTAATGATAAAACAAAGATGGCAATCATACCATGCAGGAAAATGTTTACTATTTCAGAAATCAACCGAGACAGTACAGACTGGACTGTTAGAGTACAAGTTGTTGAACGCCATCGTGAGCAAACTGGGAAAGGAAGTAATGGGAAATCTGGGAAACACAAAGGAGTTATGTATTGGTTGATGAAAAGGTTTTTCTACTTTTCAGCTAACGTTTTAATTGGCCATGTATGCTGAATTATATCCTCTGTTTATACTAAATCTGTACCATTTCTTATGAACAAACAGGGAACTAAGGTGTCGGCAATCGTGTACGAAGATGCTATCCGCTATTTCGAGCGCACTGTGCTGCCGTTTAAACGCTACGACGTTTCCATTGCTAAAATACTTGAAGCTGTATCTTTCTTCAAGGTGGGACCTTACGCCTTCACATGGGTTTTAGACTACAACAAATTGATGGAGTTTGTTGATGAACAAATTCCCCCATTTCTGCCAGTCACATACCCTGTTCGAGATTTTACTGACTTATTTAGGCATGCGGCCATCGAAAGCTATTTCTGTAAGACTTCTGCATATTTAACCATTCTTCGTACTCCTTGGATATGATTTATAATGTGAGACATTTTTTCCTCAGATGTCAAGGCGCTTGTCATTCATGCAATGCCACGTAGGCAAGTGAATAAGAAATCAAGTCAGCTTGAGATAGTTATTATCGACCAAAGGTAACTGACATTAGCATGAGTTAAATGTTGTTAACTTCATTGAAATATAATATTCATACAATCAATGATTTAATTTTTTTAACAATCTCATAACTTATGCATTAATGCCTGATCAACTGAATATAATCTATCAATTATCATATAATATATACTTATGGCTGTAAAGATAAAGGTTTTTTTATGCTGGCTGTTTTGTGCCAATAACAGGAAAATTCCGATGATAATGACATTGTGGGATGATTTGGAGATGTTGAAGGCCTTGAGTTAGCACATGCTTTACCTGGTATCTCAATAATTATTGCAACAAATGTAAAAGCAACAACATTTCATGGTAAAGATATACACTTTTAAAATTGTGATCTTCAGTTTAATCTATTGTTTTTTAAGTGCCACTGACTTTAAACCTATACTTTCGTAAGGCTATCTCTCTCAACCCAAATGTTCTCATACTTCTTGATAAATCTTCCGTTGACTGATAAGGACGCTATGCTAGAATGGTAATCACAATGACATGCAATAAGTATGTGAGTATTTGTTGGACTTATTTTAAGTTTCAATGATGAGTGCCAGACTAGCTGTTATAGAGAAAAGACAAAAATATGTCTAGATCAAATCTATAGGTTTATTAGAGTTTGATTCTTGTATAGGTTTGATCAAACAAACATTGTAATTAGGTCAGTTGACTTTATCAGCAGACATGTTTAGGTCAGTAAGGTTACTGAGTCAGTAGACTAGCTAGGAACCTGCTGAAGACCGAAGGCTGAAGGCTGAGGGTTCAAACTCGGTTATTGAAGGCTAAGGGATCAAACTTAGTATTTAAAGTCAAGGATATGGAATCATAATTTTAGGGAAGTCTGTGATGACCTAAACTGATTACATATACCTTGTGTACAAGGTCTAAGTTCCATAAGTTGAGTGGTGATTGGAACTTGGTCATACTCAAAATGGTGTACTCTAACTTCACAATTAAAAGTTAGATAGAAGACAGTCAACTGTAGTGTTTTATAAACACAGTAAACTCAAAACAGTTGACTGACATGAAATTCAGCAGACTAATATACACATGTATTTGCTGAATGTAAATCTCGATTTAATCAAAGGTTACATTGGAAGATTACAAGGATAAGGGAAGATTGCAAGTCTTGATTTTGTCAACAAATCAATGGTCAAGATTAAAGGGACGTTGGAAAGATTCAGAGCTTTATCCAATAGACACAAGTCAAAGGGTGGACAGATCGAAAAGCACAAAAAGTAAATCTATCTGTGTCGATTACTATATGTGAGGAGACGAGAATGCAAGTCAAGATGGGGACAAATCTGAAACGGCTATGCTTGAATTTAAAACATAAGTCACATGATTCTCAGCTATAAATAGAGGACTCCTGATTCAGATACAAGTGATGAAAAATAACAATCTACTTTGAGCTATCAGATTCTTATCAAGAAATCACCCTGCTGACATTACTGAACTTAAAGCTACTGATCCAGAAAACTCTTCAAGTGTAACCTGCTATCAAGTTACATCAAGAATACACACTTGAAGACATCAAGTTGCTGATCATTTCATCTTGATCAAGCTGCGTAAAGCCGAATCACTTACTGGATTCAACCTTTCCTTTACAAGAAACCCGCCAAGACAAGTGAAACATCTTTGGGTGTCAAGGATCGTTGTTTGTGGTGGAGTCAGTGAAGAGGCAACCCTACCCTTCAAGGACCAAAGTGGAATACTTTGGAGCAAAGAATCCTACTGCTTTCAAATATTCGGTTTGTGAAGCCATAGTTATTGGTGATGGATGAGATGACTTAGGGATTTTTGTAATCGCAACCTCAAAGATCTCTAGTGAATTTCCTCCAACGTCACAGAGAGAAGAGTGGGTGACAGATTACACCACCTGAACCACTATAAAATTTGCCTACTTACTTTCTCGCTTACTTTCTGCATTTAGCTTCATGTCACATCAACCTATTGAAACTAGCAAATCGAACTACACACACTTACACTACTTAGTATCTAACAGTTAGTATCATATTTAAACAACAAGTAATAAGGCTTAAATTGAATATATTCCGCTGCAACAAATTCAGTAAAATCTATTGTCGTGAGACTATCGAAAGCGGCAAGAAAGCATCGACCTTGCTTGAGTTGGTTAACTCCAAAAGTTTTAAGTGTTAAGTTTATTCACCCCCTCCCTCTAAACTTAACCAAAGCCTTTTCAAGGGACCAACAATTGGTATCGGAGCTGTGCTTCTGCTCTGAAGTAATCCTACTTGTTGTGCTTGTGAAAAAACTTTGAAAACTTTTTCAAGTTTCTGATTTTCAAAGCTTTGCATCATGGATGACAACCAGTATGCTAGAACAATGTTGATGTGTTCCTTAGATCATTTTGATGAGTATAAACACCGTATGCAGGCTTATCTAGCTGCAACACATGATGAGATGATGGATGTACTAACTGATGGACCACTGGAAATCACAAAAGCCATAACTGTAGATGGTCAAACTCAGTATGTTCCAAAACCAAAGAGAGAGTGGAATGCTGAAGATAGAAAAAGAGCAAACCTCAACAATATTGCTATTGATATCATATATAGAACCTTGGATAGCAATATGTACATGAAAATGAAGGATTGCAAGACTGCAAAGAAACTTTGGGATAAGTTACAACTAATCTGTGAAGGCACTGATGCTATCAAGAAAAACAAGATCAGTGTAGCCAAAAAGAAGTTTCAAGATTTCAAAATGAAACCAAATGAAACTATTGAACAAATGGAGTCAAGGTTCAATGCTATCATGGATGAACTCACCCTACTGAATGTAGACTATTCAAAAGAGGAAATCAATACAAAAATCTTAGAAGCCTTACCTGCAAAAGAAGTTTGGGAAATGAAGGTTACTGCCATAGAAGAAATGAGAAGACTATATGAAGAGGACACCTTCAAGTTATTTTCAGATCTCAAGGCTTATGAATTCAGCAAGAAACTTGCTTGCACTGGACTCGAAAAGGAAGAACCAAAGACTCTTGCATTGGTCGCCACACATCAAGAAGAATCTTCAGGAGCTCAAGATGATCTCTTGGATGAGATGCAAGAGCAAATTGCCCTACTGAGCAAGAAAATCAGAATGATGAAAACTGGAAGGGGTTCTCCAAGGAATTTCATAAAGAAATCAAGTGAAAAGAAGAAGGAAGAATCCAAGAAAGACAATGGTTATTTGTGTTTTCATTGCAAGAAACCAGGACACTTCAAACCAGACTGTCCTGATCTAAAACAGAAAAAGGAACCTGATTTTCTGTGCTTTAACTGCAAGAAACCTGGACATTTCAGACCTGATTGTCCAGACCTATTGAAGAATAATAATCAGCAAAGAAGACCTGGCAAGAAAGCAATGGTTGCTGATGATGAATCACGCTATGAAGTTGAATCAGAAAAAGGAAATGAATCTGATGATACTGCACTTGTTGCTGATATGGATGATTATGCTTTAATGGCAAACATGGAAGCAGAGGAGGTATACAATTCTGTATCTACAAATACTCCTGTTGAAAGTGATTGTGAATCAACTTGTGGTTCAAATCCTAAAAATTCTGACAATGAAGAAACTTTGGATGCCATCCTTATTCAACTGAGGAAAATACAATCTGGTTATGAGAGTGTGAAGGCAGAAAAAGAAGATCATCAAACAGAAGTTGAAAGGTTAAAAGCTGAATTAAGAGTTCTCAAAGGAAAGGAAAAAGATTTTGAGCAAAATCAGCATAAGTCTGCTGTACATTCAGTAGCTGCTAAATCTGTTGAACAATCTAGTTCCACCACTGCATTCAAATCTGGAAAGCCTTATGGTGAAAGAACAGGCCTTGGATTTGGAACTCAACAATCTACTAAGAGTGGATCCAGTAGGTCACCAACCTAGAACTGGGTGGTCTTAAGTTTGTGCTCGCACAAGATCCAACTCCCAAATCAAGTTCTTCGAGGCGCAAGTGAAGCCTACTGAGAATACTTGAAAGAGGGCAAAATCAGAAGTCAAAAAGGACATCAGTACTTAACAAAAAGGGTAAATCCAAGAGTATGACTGCTGGACCTTCTAGACCTACTGATAGCAGACCTGCTGCCAAGTCTGCTGGACCATAAAAGGGTAAAAATCAGAAATTTTCCAAGGATAAGAATCCTAAACCTAAAAATGTTAATCATTCTAGGGATACTTATCTTAGGGGTAAAAGTAGATTGTTCCTTACTGATGATGATTGGAATATTCCTGCCTCTACTGCTAGAAACAATAGACATAACCATAATGCTAGGGTAAAACCTCAGCAATGGAATCAGCAGAGGACTCAGCAGATGACTTATACAAGACCTCAGCAAGGACCTCAACAGACTCTATATTACAAGGCTGCTCCTAACAGACAGCGTACCTATGGTTATGCTAGTACTTCTAACAATAGAAATCAATTCAAACAGCATTATTTACCAAAAGGCCAGAAAGCATATGTGAATCCTACACAACCAAATATTAGATCTTATGGAAGTGTGGAATACACATATGAACAAAAGTATGATACTTTTCAAAGAAGACCTTATGGAAATATGCCAAGGGTCATGCTTACCGCTGACCACTATGGACCCAAACAGTTTTGGGTACCTAAAATGCATTAAATTTGTTTTGTAGGGTGTCTGGTACTTTGACCGTGGCTGTTCCAGACATATGACAAAGAATAAGCACTGTTTGACAAATTATGTGGCAAAGGATGGTCCAAGAGTGAACTTTGGCAACAAGAACACACCAGGATACACAAGAGGATATGGCACACTTGTGAGGAATGGATTGACTATCGAAATGTTGCATTTGTGGAAGGACTAGACTACAACTCTTGAGCCTTTGGACAATTTTGTGACATGGGTTACAAGGACACTTTTGACAAAGTCACCTATATTGTCATTAGTGAAAGAGGTGATCAAGTTGTGTTGGTTTGGAAGAAGACAACAAAACATGTATGTTGTGGATAGGTCTCTTGTTGTTCCCTAAACTCGCCTGATTGTGCACACTAAGTCAGAATTGAATTGGTTATGGCATAAGAAGTTGAATCATCTAAACTTTGATGATATCAATCAGTTGGTGAAAAAGAAGTTGGTGATTTTTTTGCCTGAGATCACATTCAAAAAGGATGCCATATGTGATGCTTGTCCGCAAGGTAAACAAACAAAGTCAAGCTTCAAGTCAAAGACTAAACAATCAACAAAAAGAGTTTTGGAGCTGATGCACATGGATTTATTTGGACCAGTAACACCAACAAGTGTGACAGGAAAGAAGTACACTATGGTAGTTGTGGATGATTATTCAAGATACACTTGTATAGTATTCATGAACAAGAAAAGTGAAACACTTCAAAAGATGCCTGAACTTTTGAAGAGATTGCAAAATGAGAAAAGTTTGACAGTAGTGAAGATCATATCAGACAAGGGTACTGAGTTTCTCAATAAAGTCATAAGAGAATATTATGAACAAAATGGTGTCTTTGCATCAATTAGCAACTCTTTGGTACACCTCAAAGAAAATAGGGTTCTTTGAGAGAAGAAACAGGACCTTGAAAGAAGCAGGAAGGACTATGATTTGTGAAGCATTACTACCTGAAAGATATTGGACTCAAGCAATTAATACAACATGCTATACACAAAATAGGACCTCAAGAAGAAGAAGTCGCTAAAGACAACTTATGAGATATGGAATGGAAGAAAACCAAATATATCTTATTTCCATCCATTTGGAAGCAAATGTTTTATTTTGAATCATAAGGAGCAATTGAAGACATTCCAACCTAAATCAGATGAATGAATATTTTTGGGATACTCTTTTGTCAGTAAGGCATTTAAGGTACTGAATAAAAGGACATTGAAACATGAAGAATCAATACATGTTGTATTTGATGAACCTAAGTTCACTGGAATGGAAGATGAAGTGTAAGAACCTGTTGAGAATCCTCAAGTAACTGATCCAGAATGTATTGATGTTTCTGACTCTGCCCCTGCTGAAGAACCTGCTGGTAACACTACTGATGCTACAACTGAAGCAGTTCAAGGATCTGCTGAACCCCCTACTGAAGCAACAGTAGACCCTACTGAAGATGATGTTCCTGAGAACCAAACTAACCAAAATCCACAATGGTTAAGGGATCACCCTGCTGAACAAGTTATTGGCAATATACAGCAAGGTGTAAGGACTAGAAGACAATTGAAAGCAATGTTTACTTGTTTTCTATCTCAAATGGAGCCTAAAGTTGTTGAAGAAGCAATATCTGATCCAGATTGGATAATTGCTATGCAAGAAGAATTGAATGAATTTGAAAGAAATCAAGTTTGGACACTAGTGGAAAGGCCTAATCATGCAAATATAATTGGAACTAAATGGGTATACTGAAAACAAATTGGATGAATGCGTACCATTGTAAGGAATAAGGCCGGACTAGTAGCAAAAGGCTATTCTCAAGTCAAGGAATAGATTTTGATGAAACATATGCCCGGTTGCAAGATTGGAAGCTATAAGATTATTCTTGGCATATGCTACTTACAAAAACTTCAAAGTATATCAGATGGATGTCAAAAGTGCATTTTTGAATGGAATTCTGGAGGAGGAAGTGTATGTTCAGCAACCTCCTAGTTTTGAAATTAAAGATCAAGAAGATAAAGTGTACAGACTCGACAATGCACTTTATGGTTTGAAACAAGCACCAAGAGCATGGTATGAAACTCTATCTCAATTCTTGGTGGACAATGGTTTTACCAAAGGTACCATTGACAAGACTCTTTTCAAAATCAATGAAGGGGACAGCACCCTACTGGTACAGATTTATGTTGATGACATAATTTTTTATTCTGAAAATGAATTGCTATGTGAAAAGTTTGCTAATCTCATGAAAAGCAAGATCCAAATGAGCATGATGGGAGAAATGAACTACTTCTTGGGATTACAAGTCAAGCAAATGAAAGATGGAATCTTCATTCATCAAAATAAGTATACCAAAGAGCTACTGAAGAAGTTTTGCATGGAAAATAGCACCAAGGTATCAACTCCTATGAGTACTAACATCAGTTTGGATTAAGATACAGAAGGCAAAGATGTTGATCAGACTTTATACAGAATGATGATGGCAGTCTGCAGTACCTCACTGCCAGCAGACCTGATATATCCTTTGATGTAGGTGTTTGTGCAAGATTTCAATCAAAACCAAAGAAAAGTCACTTAGCTGCAGTCAAAAGGATTCTCAAGTATCTAAAAAAGACTTTGGGAGTAGGGATATGGTATTCAAAAGATGGAAGCTTCAAAGTAATATCCTACTCAGATTCTGATTATGCTGGATGCAAGATTGATAGAAAAAGCACCACAAGAACCTGTCAGTTGATGGGAAATGGACTGGTTTCCTGGTTCAGCAAGAAACAAAATTCAATATCAACTTCCACTGCTGAAGCTGAATATATTGCTGCTGAAAGTTGCTGTGCACAAATATTATGGTTAAGACAACAGTTAAGGGACTATGGAATTGAAGAAAGAGAAATTCATATAATGTGAGATAACACAAGTGCAATAGCAATCACTGAAAATCCTGTATTGCACTCAAGAACCAAGCACATTGATGTGAGACATCATTTTATAAGAGATCATGTTGAAAAGAAAGATGTGGTGGTTCTTTATATCCCTACTGAAGATCAACTTACTGATATATTTACAAAACCATTGGAATGTGAAAGATTTGCTAAGTTAAGAACTGAACTTGGCATCATAAAAGTTGACTGATATGCTTATAATCAACAGTATACTGGAATTCACCAAGGGGATTAGTCTTTGCTATGTTGGGTGAGCTCACTTAGCAGACTAGTCATTGGTATCAACAATTCCATGTATCTATATGAATTTGGACAATTGAGCAAATGAAGTTGCCAAGGGAATTAGTCTTTGCTATGTTGGGTGAGCTCACTTAGCAGACTAGTCATTGGTATCAATCATTCCATGTATCTATATGAATTTGGACAATTGAGCAAATGAAGTTGCCAAGGGGATTGATCTTTTTCCTATTGGGTGAGCTCACTTGACAGATCAGTCGTTGGTATTAAACTTCATCTTGTATTATCAGTTGGACAAAACAAGTGTGTATGAAGATCAGCAGAGTAACAATGTCAGTAGGCTGCTGAGCCATCTTTATCAGCAGGCTGCTGAGATAACCTTACTGAAGATCAAGTCTGCTGAGTTATACGTTACAAGACAGTCAAACTTAACTGAAAGTCAACAGTAATGAGATATTATTCTTATCTTTATAACTTATGTTACAACATCCAACAGTTACAACTCTTTATGGAATCAATTAGTGGGACACATGGCAACATCACATTTATTCCAACTTTAATCGTGGTTAAATGCTACAGTACATGTACAGTATTTTTTGACAGTTACTACCCACTACTTTTCTCTATATATACAGATATATACACAGAGACATTACTTACAAACTCATATCGATTTTCTCTGAAGTACATACTGTGTGAACACAGATTTGAAAGATTTCTTCTTCATCTTTTTCATTTACAATAGCGGATAAATGTGATATTCACATTAGAACGAGTCAAAGTGTTAGAGGATTCGTTGTTGATGCTAGCACTACTGAGCTAGCTATTAATATTGGTCGAAGAATCAGAAGGGTTGAAGGGTTAGAGGACGTTCTAAATCTGAGATTGGAGAGCATATCTTATATAAATGTTACGAATTTATGGAGAAATATAGTGATTAGAGATGATAGAGAGGCATTTACTACCACTGTAAATGGTCAGGAGATTCGAATCTCTTCAAACCTGCTAAGAGAGGTTTTTGGATTTGGACAAGGAAATGGTGCTCCTACTAATCCTGAATCAATGAGGCTGTCCAGAATGGAGTTTGTTGATACAATAAAGACCAACAATTCCATAAAGTCAACACTGAAAATCAATGTGAAGCACATCAAAATGGAGTATAATCTGCTGAGTAAGATTATTGCCAAAAACATTCTTGGTTTCAGTGGAAGTCTTGACACATTGTCTGGACCCATGATTGACTTGTTGATTATCATATGCAAGAGTATGAAGTTTTATTATGCCGGATTCTTTGTCCAATACATGAAGAAGGTGATAACAGAAGACAGAGATGGGACAAGGAAGTCCAAGACACTGCTTTTGGGTTTGATGGTGCAGGCCATACTGACCCATTTGAAGATTGCTGATGTGGCACCTGAAAAAATCAACAAGTCCAGATATAAAAAGGAAATCAACTATCTCATCCCTGGTTTGGATGATGATGAAGATCTGGATACTGAAAGGATAGAAAGTGACAGTGATGGAGATGATGATGCTGGTGGTGAGCAGGTTAAACAAGTTGCACAACCTGCTGCAGCTAAGAAGGTTGCTAAGAAAAGAAAGGCTGCTAACACAAGAAAGATTACTGAGATCTTAAAGCCTAAGAAGACAAGGCAAAGAATCGGTAGACCTGCTGAATCATCAAGTTCCAGCTGAAATCATTTGAAACTACAAAGAAATCTATCACGAGATTTTGAAAAAGCGAGATAAAAGAAGACTCAAGAAAGATAAAAGTCATAAAATTGAAGCGAAACGACTGCAAAGAGGATGAAAGAGATAGTGAAAAAGAAAAAGCATGGAAAAGGAAAAGAGTTAAGGGTGTTGGAGGCCCAAAAAGAAGCTGAAGGTGTTGTTGAGGAAACACCTGTACAAGTTGATGAGCCTACTGAGGCTAGAGAGGTTGTTGTTGAGTAACACACTGAAGAATCACAGCAGACTGCTATACCTGAGGCTGCTGTGGAAATTGTTGAACCTGTTCCTAACCCTGCTGTGGATGCTACAACTTAGGGGGAAGAACACACTGCTGCAGACCCTACTGATATACATACAAGTCAGGGGAACCTAGTGTGGAACAATTGGAGGTGGTAGGTACAAATGTACAACCTGAAGAACCTACTGACCTGATTGTATCTGCTATAGATACATTGGCCCATCTTGTTGAAGCCTTTGGAGGACAACAAGCTGAACAATCTGCTCCAAGGAGGCCAACAATGCCTTTTGAAAGGAAAGAGAAGAAATCTAGGAAAGAAAAAGTAGATCCCAACATCAAGAAAATTCAGAACTACTTTGCTTGGAAATTTGGTTTTTATAAGAGATAAAAATCAGCTGCAGAGCCAATGACCGACTTTGAAGACTGGTCATTTAATAAGTTGGGTGTGGAGAACTTACTTGGTTTGATTGATACATCTAAGTTACAAGTAAGGTTGCTGGATCTCATAGAAAGTGAAAAATAGAGTGCAAGCATCAAGATCAATGAACCACACTCTGACCCTGATGATGATGACACATCATCTTCTGATTCTGATGATTGTAACCCATCTTTCCCAGGCCAACCTAGTGGCACTGCCTTGGAAGGACCTACTGAGGATGTAGGACAGGGATCCAAAGACACAATCAAGATCGATCATCGATAAGCCGTAAGTCCGCTGAGGACAACAGATCGTAATGTGGTGAAGATATGAAGGATTTGACCATAGATGATCTGGAAGCTTTAATCAATGATGGAATAACTCTTGGAGACAACAGGATGGTCAGTATGTCTGACACCTTATTGTTTATGGAATCTGATACACATCCTGATGACAAGCAGACTAAAAATTTGGATGAGGAGATGGTAATTGCACATAGTGAGCCTGACATCAGTTCTGAAGATTGACGGACCTTTTCTATGCTATCAATCCTTACCGGCAGTGTACCGGGTCAAATTGTAGTGATAGAGTGATGAGTCAGGTGTCGATCCTCAGGGAAAACTTGGTAATTCACCGTGTGATTAAACACCAAGAAAAATCATTATTATCTCAATCTAAGTCGCAATTTTATCATCCAACCAAACTCTAAACTAACAAACAATAAATAAAAGCATAAAACTAAAATGCAGATATATATATAAGTATAAAAATATATATATAATCATATATATATATATATAAGTATATATAGGTACCAAAACAATATCTAAGGAGGAGATAGATATTATAATTATAGACTAGCCAAGAATATGTTATTGAATCATTATATATTTTTAGTGAAATTGGATGTGCTCGATCTTTATTTTAAGTTAAATCAATTATACAAAACGGTGCACTCCTAAACTAAACAATTCATTCTCACACGAGCATCCGAAATTGTCATATGTCCAATCATTTGTCCAAGGTCATCCTCAAGCATGGGTCACTCCCGCTTTGTCATTCGCCAATTTTAAGGTATGTCAATTAAACAAACGAATTAAACGTAATAATCTCTCGAGTACATATTTCAATAAGAGTTTGTTTCTCCCGAAACAAATCTACCCCCGTTTAGAAATCGGATTCCGCTTGTCACGCTTTCACTCGCCAATTTTACCCTCCGGTCTTTCTATTAACGAGTTCATAACCTAACTACGAGGCGTCAATTCATAATTAGATTATGAATTCTTTCATATCAAGTAGCTAATTCAATACTTAATATAGAAAGAGATTCATTATAACCGATTTATCCAATTTTAGTATAGTCATCATTCATTTCCTAAAAAGATAATACTAATCCAATTTCATATCTTGGCTAGATACTAAGTTTAGCCTAACAACATAATAACTAAAATATAGATACTATAATTAATACATAAACATAAATACATTAGAAAAGTTACTGGTTACAATTGAAGCATTCAGAGTTGTATCATCCGAAAATAGCAACTCCTTGACATCAATGAGCCTTGATACATCCTCTAAGCATTATAACGAGACTTTATACTACAACATTATTCCGGCAGAGTGCCGCTTATGCCTTTTATTTAACTAAAAACAACAAAACGAAACTATAGAGATATATAGAAGAAAGATATATGCATTGGTACACTTCAAAATGGTTGCACTTGAGGTCTATTTATAGGCCATATCACAAGGCGGCGCGCTGCCGACCACCACCATGCGCGCCGCTGCTACACATATATATTCCCTTGTCGAGATTTGTGGGCCCAGCCAGAGATTTTTCTCGCAATATTCGGCCTTCTCCGGCGCGTGCGGACATACAACATCTCGATGTTTGTAAAACCTATCTCGAGCTGTAGACCTCAGATTGACATGATTTGATATTCGTTGGAAAGCTCTTTTGAAGGTCTACAACTTTCATCAAGGACTTTTTCTCTGAAAATGCCTCTAAGTTAGATCAAATGTCCGTTGAAGATGAATCACGGTAGAAACACTAATGACAGCTTGATCTGCTTCAAAGTTGTTAGATTTTGGCATAATCTTTTATCCCACAAAACTCATGATTTATGCTTCAAAGTATGTCATATTTTGGAATCTCGGTACACATTTGATTCTCGCAACAAACTCAACGAAACACCAAACGTAAATCGACAAAAAACCATCATTTTTATCGCTTTTATAACTTATGCATCTAATTATAACTAACTATGATTTTTATAAGTTTTTAATGCATTTATATGAAATTATACTAAAATATCATAAATATAATAATAAAAAGTCTTATAATTTGATCATATATTTTCATACATCACAACTCCCCACTTAGCTTTTGATCGTCCTCGAAAAAATAAGCGATAATATAATTCTTCTAGAATAAATTCCTAACTTAGTAACGTATCACAATATTATAATTATATTAATTTCATCTATCTAAGATATTAAGAAGATAAAAAAATGTATATAACTTAATAAACTAGTTATAAAATATTATTTAAATGAAATTTTTCATGAATTACTTTATAAGTATAAATAAAATATTTAGAACAACTTTTTAATCTCCAATCGTATGATTTATCGGAATCAATGACTAAGTCAAGTAGTTGGCAAATTGGCTTGTAACGCTCGTGCTCGGGGTAGTTGGCTAATCGAAAAGGATAACAAAGGGAAATCAAAAGAGATAGAAGCAAGTCGACGCGTTACTTACACCTTCATCTTCCGATAAAAATTTCTCAATCAAGAACTCTCGATTAATCGCTTTCAATTTTCAACTTTAATAACTTCCAAAATATGGTTTTTTTTTTTTTTTTTTTTAATACATAAACAAGAACTTAAGAACATAGGCATTGCTTTATCAAGATTGATCGAGTACTACTCTTTCGATCGAAAATCACGAATCCGGTTTCTTAAACTCGTGATAATTCTTGATAGTTTTGATTCGACTTTTTCTTTTCATCGATTTATAGCATATACCTTCATTCCCAAAGAATAGGACATTTCGTGATAATACCCTAGTTTGGACTACTATCATCAGCAACTTTATCTCGATATTTTATTTTTGGGTTGTCGATCAAAAACGTAAAAAGATACCTATAATACTGTTCTTAGATTTTTTTTTTTTTTTTTCGAGAATAACCATATTTGATAATAAACCGCCTTCCGAATAACATTCATTTCAATCTCAAAGATATACCAAATTTCGATGTCATCACCGCTATCCATAAATACATACTAAACTTGCGGATTTTCAAAGAAATGTAGACCATTATTAAGTTAGGGTTGGTAATTTCTAGTTAATAATAATAGCTATTTCGGAGTGAGGTCTTGATCACTCTACAAGGTGAAGAGTGGGACAAAAATTGGAAATTATGTTCGGGTAGGCTTATTTGGCTCTGTTTATCAAAGTTATGCCAAAAATCTCATCATCCCTAATCCGATTCCAATTTCATACTTTGTCTTGAAAAGAAAATTATTCTAAAATTTCATTATAATTATAAGTAACTTTTGTCTAATTTCATAAAAAAATATTTCATAATATTTATCAAGATATATATACTTAAAATCTTATTAAAAATCTAAAATAGACATAATTAATATAAGAATAATATATCAAGATTACTTTACTTAATTAAAAATTTATTCTATCCAAATATATCATTTTTATCAAATAATTATATATTATTGCTTATTAAACTAAGTGTGTAAGTATTTGATGTATTAAATTCAATTTATTTACTAACAAATCTCTACTCCCCACTTACAATTGGCATCGTCCCGATGGCTAATGAGTAGTAAAAAATTGGATTAGAAAATAAAATGAATTCTATCATGGTAGATTATTTTAGGTGTCAAATAGACGAGCGCTTATATAATATAAAAGAAAACATTTAAAAACATAAATTAAAAACATGCAAATATATTACAATACTAAAACACAACTTAAAACTACTAGAGTGTTAAACTAGAAAACCATAAATTAAGTTAAACTAATTTAAACTAATTTTTTAAACTAAGTTATTTTAATTTATTGTGACTTATACTAACGCATCGTACTACTCTTATTATTTTTATTCCTTCTTTTCTACCAACATAGTTATCTAATTTTCACCACTTGACGATCCTCCCGAATATCGATCGGTAAAAGCCCAACACGAGAAATACGAAATGGAAAATATTCATCCGTCGCTTCTTTCCGAACCCTTGCCAAACGAACACATAACCTAGAAATCAACCATCCAAATGGTAAAGGATGATAATTCGGTCTTCTCCCGAACGCAAAAACTCACAAATGATTTCTCGAATCAAGACTTCAATCTATAACAAACTCAGAGTAATCGCATATAGAAGCATCAATTCATCATCACTAACTTCCGAGAAATTAACAGCTTGGATAAACACGTGAATTGATGAATCGCTTCACGCTCTAAGATGGGGAAGCAAAGCGTTGTAGAGACATTTTGATCAATATCATAATTGTAGAACAAGAGTGGACAAGCTTCCGAATATTTTGTAATAAAACCGTCAGTGTATCCAATCTCCATTGGTACTCAAAATGACTGGGTGAAGTTTGGACCGTGGAATCAAGAAAATTTGATTTATGTTGGTGGAGGTGAAAGGAACAACAACTCTCTCATCAGAATAGATCGTGTTAACGACACAATATTAGCTTCGATCTTGAATAGAATTCTCTTACCACAAGAACATTAATCCTACCTCTCGGCATACGACAAAAATAGTCCCACCCATCTATATCCATCCTCGTAAATGCCCAGTTGTCAACCTTTCTAAAATTTAAACCTCTCTCAATCAATACCGTGATTGATTGAAATTACTTATGTAAGGGTTGTGAGCCAAGCATACATAGGCTCGTAAGGGATTTGATGAAAAATGGATTTGGAATGACAGAATTTGGTGTATGTGGAGGTGAATAATCATTTACGGATGAACGATCGGACATTTTAAACTTTTTATAGCAAGAGAATTAAAGGCAAAGGAAGGGAATGAGCATTTTAGAATGCCGCATTTGTTTCCTTTATAGACAAAGCTTGGATCGAAATGGAAATATCCTGAGAAGATCCTGCAGCTTACTACACCGGCGCTGCGGACACCAACCGGCGCGCGGTCAAATAGTGCTTTCGATCGAGAGATATTTCAATTTCTAGCTTGATCCGAATTTATTTTCTCGACAATAGATTCTCGCATATTTCTAAAACGTGGGGAAAAGATCTAAAACATCCAAAACTACGAAAAAGATACAAAATAACAATGTGCACTACCCCGAGAGTGCATCAAACGCTTAACGACACAAAACAAACATAACAAAAACTAAGTCAAACCAAAAGTAGATAGTTAAATAACAGAGACAAAATCACTCGCCCTCATCATAGTTAAGATCGATGTCACCAGTAGGTCGTCGAGATGATGATGATCCAAATGTAGATAGTAACGGCATAAATCAGCTCCTTGCATTGCGTCGTCGTATGAATACCATAAATCGAACTCACTTGTGGATCCGATATGAAGTTCGAAATGATGTCTCGATCCTCTTTGTCGACATAGAAATCGATCCCTCAAGACCAAATGAACCAAATCCTGCTATCACATCTCTATGTGGTCACTCCTCCCATGCCCAAGGATGTCCCCTGGTGTACTGTAAACATACCACCACTGTCCTATGGATGACGGCGTATAGTCCTGATAAATAACAGGTGGCGGAATCGGCGAATCCAATCTGGCATAGTATACGGGTCAGCCGACTATAGGGGTGTCTAGCGAGATATCTCAAAGAAATCTAGGATCAAACTCACTCATAGCATCCCGAAATCCTCTCTCGACCAACTCTAATGTCCTCAGCCCAATATCTATTCTTCTCACAAAGCTAAAGCTATATTAGCATCGCCTAGCCTGAGCTTGAACTAAATGTTTGAAACATAGCCTCAACTTGGCTCTGCTGGTGGTGATGTGACTGCCTGTGGTGGTCTAGGTACTTGAGTGTGAATAGGAGGTGGAGGTGGTGGTTGTTGTTGCCGACGATTAGGATTATTGTAATTTATTACTCAGAGAGGTAAGGCTCTCGCTTTAAGACCAATGGGAGGAATGTAGGGAGACACAGCTCTATCCGAGGGTAAGACAGAACTTCTCGCAAGCTCACACAAGGCGTAATGAGACTTGGGAACGGAGACGCCCCTCGATAACGAGTCCTTGCAAACTCACAAGCCTTAGAAAAGATCAATTTCCCAGATTTATAGGAATATCATTAACCATGGCCCAAGCAATAACCACTTCCTCTCGACCAAATGCACAAACATGTGTGGAAGGACATACATTATGGCCTAAGAACTGCTTTTATTGCCCGTATGTCCCTAATACAATTCCCATAAGCAAACCTATTTTCTATCCATTCAAAGAAGTAGGTCAAAGGCTTGTTGGCTTCATAAGCTTTGGTTTGTAGAGCCATAGGATGTTCTAAACCCCATACATTGTGATAATCCTCCTCTTACGTATATCGCTTAAGCCATAGAATACATTAATCATAGCAGGTAAAAAGTAACATTAACACTTCTTAGAGGATATAGGTCATCTCCTCAACCAGACAAGATCATAAGTAGATAATATCAATAAAACTCGATACCATAGAAACGTTAATCTTATCTTTCCTATCCATAGCTACATCCAACCATCCTCTATCCTTGAAAATTTCTTTCACTTCTTTACCAATCTTTGAAAAATCAATCCTCGTTCTAACCAAACCTTACTTTTACTAAAGTACTCATCATATGCCCGCTTAGCTTCTGCACTAGCGGTTTTCTCAAAGGTTAAAGCTTTCTCCTTTTTGGTTAAAGGTCTAGTTTGAACTACCGGTACTACGATTGGTACTTCAGTCTTTTTCCTCTTAGGATTATGAAGAGAGTTTGAGAATGTGTTAACACAAGAGTAAACTTCAACTTATCTTATTCATTGATATGAGAGGTGTATAAATAGATACAATTGAGAGAGACTAGCACTAGCTTGGGCGGCCACTTGAGTATGTAGATGTGGGCGGCAAGCATGCAAAAGTAAAAGTAAAAGCTATGTCTATGACATATTAATTGTGTCTATGACATAAAGTAAACTAGAGTTTGACATATTAATTGTTTATATGTATCACAATTAATATGTCGTTTATAATTAAACAAAGTGTACAAAAATATTATGCACAAAATCCTAAGGCTCAGGAATCTGCTGAGCACTGCTTAAGCCTCAAAGAGGCGAGTCTCATTGAGTAATATTTCCACACCCCCCCTCAAACTGGGCTGTATATGTTGATGCAGCCTAGTTTGCTACTTAGTCTGCTGAACATAAGAGGTGGAATAGCCTTGGTAAGAATATCAGCATTCTGATCTGCTGAGGGAACATACTGGAGTTGAATAATCTTGGCATCAATCTTCTCCTTCAGAAAGTGTCTGTCAATGTCCACATGCTTGGTTTTATCATGATGGACTGGATCTTCTGCCATGCATAAGGCTGAATTATTATCACAACAGAGTGTGATAGGTTGCTGATACGGTTGCTGAAGTTCAGTCAGTACCCTTTTTAGCCATAGAGCTTCACAAATGCCAAGTACAAGTGCCCTTAGTTCAGCTTCAGCACTGCTTCTTGACACAGTAGGTTGTTTCTTGCTCCTCCAAGTAACCAGGTTCCCCCATATATATGAGCAATAGCCTGTGGTAGACCTCCTGTCAATGTGACATCCAGCCCAATCAAGATCAGATGGTAGACCTTGATTGATCTATCGTGAGACTTGGTGAAGTGCGTGCCTTGGCCAGAGTGGATTTTAAATACCTCAAGATCCTATTCACTTGCATCCCAATGTTGCTCAAGAGGGGCAATGCATGAATTGACCGACTGTGATCGACCCATATGCAATATCAGTCTTGTGTGAGAAAGGTATATGAGTTTGCCTACAAGCCTTTGATATTGTTCTTTCCTCGACAAAGAATGTCACCATGTAGCAGGTATGACCTGGTCTACTGGGATACAGAGTTTGCACCCCAAAGATGCCGCTTTCTTTTAGCGAGTCCAAGACATATTTCCTTTGGGAGACTCGAGATTCCTTTGTCTTTGTTTCTAGCTACTTCCATGCCAAGAAAATACTTAAGTAAACCCAAGTCTTTAACTCGAAATACCTTTGCCAAAGAATTCTTTCAAGTGTTGGATCTCAAAGCAGGTCATCTCCAAAGTAGGATGATATCATCCACATAGACAATAAGAATAGACCTCTTCCGGTTGGTTGTCTTGATGAACATAGTGTGATCGAATTGCATTGGTGATATCCAAAGCAGCTTTGACCACAGCTTGTTAATTTTCCAAACCATGCCCTTGGTGATTGCTTCAGCCATATAGAGATTTCCTCGGTTGCACACCTTGCCTTGAGTATGAGGATTGATAAAACCAGAGGTATAGTCATATAAACCTCCTCAAGAAGGTCCCCATTTAGAAAAGCATTTTTGATATCCAATTGATGAAGAGGCCGGTCCAAGTTGGACAAATAGAGAAATTAGTACCGACAGCGGTGTTGAGCTTTGCCACTGGTGCAAAAGTTTCTTTATAGTCAATGCCATAAGTTTGAGTGAATCCCTCAGCTACCAATCTGCTTTGTACTTGTCAATAGTGCCATCAAGCAGTGTATTTGATAGTGAATAACCATTTGCAAAATTTGCCTTCTTGCCTTTTGGAAGAGTTGTGAGATCCCAAGTATGATTATCCAGGAGGGCAAGCATCTCTCTGTTTTAACAAAGCAGCCTTCCACTTATCATTTTGAAGGGCCTCCGAATATTTCTGGGGATAGAGTGAGAGTCCAGTCCCTGTAAACATGGCAAAGATGAGACAACCGATCATAAGATAAATAAGAATGAATAGAATGATCGGTGCATGATCTTTTCCCTTTCCTTAGAGCAATAGGTCTGCTCATCCACTTCAAAGAGATCAGCCGAGAGTCGATGCGGAGGTCCAGTGAGACTCGGTTCATGAGGGCTGCTGAGGTTCTCGGTTCAGCGAGCTCTGGGTCGATGAGACTCTTGTTCGGGAGGTTCTTTGAGAAGTATGAGGTCAGTAGAGAGTCGCAGGGTATCAAGTTCATTCTGACCGAGGATCGATGGGTTCTTTGAGGTTAAGAGTTTGGCCGAGGAAGGGGTTTAGGTCAATTTCAATCAGTTTCCATCGATGAATGACTCAAGAGGTTTGCTGTAATAAGGAGTCTTTTCAAAGAATTTTACATCCATAGAATTGTAAAATTTCTTTTCAATAGGGAATAACACTTGTAACCTTTTACTCGCCCTTTGCATAACCTAGGAAAATGCACTTGTGAGCTTTAGGATCAAGTTTACTGTGTGTTGAGCATGGATATACACAAACACAAGACAACCAAAGATCTTTGGAGGCAACTGGGAAACAAGATGATGGCAGGAGTGTGTGGTCAGTAGGGTTTGGAGTGGAGTTTTGAAACCTAACACTCTGCTGGGAAGTCTGTTGAGTAAATAAGTTGCAGTCAGTATAGCTTCACCCCACATATATTTAGGAACATGTGTGGTGAACATGATTGATCTGGCCATTTCAAAGAGTGCTCATTTTTTCTCTCAAAGAACCCCATTCTCACGAGGTGTTTCCACACAACTACTGATATGAACAATTCCTCTCTCTGTCAAGAAGGTACTGAGATTAGACTCATAGTATTCTAGAGCATTATCAGTCTTTAAGATCTTGACCTTAGTATCAAATTGAGTGGATACCATATGATAAAACTCTTGAAAGATATGACCAACTTCGATTTGTCTTTCATTAAAAACCCAAGTGTTCCTGGTATGATCATCAATAAAGGTGACAAACCACCTTTTCCCTGTTATACTTTTCACCCTAGAGGGTCCCCACACATCACTGTGTATTAAGGTGAAGGGTGAGGAATGCAAATGAGGTAACTTAGCATACATGCATTTTGTAAGTTTAGCAAATTGACAAATATCACATTGAAGGTCATTCAGATTACATCCTTTAAACAATTCAGAGTTAAAGATTTTAAGTAACCAAAACTTGGATGTCCTAATCTATAATGCCATAACATGATATTGTCTAAAGTCCGGGAGCAGTCGAGGCGGTCAGTCTTGATCTTACATCTTCAAAGGGGTTGACCGAAAACAATCCAAATATAAGGTTTAGCCTTCCCAATCACTTCCTGTGAAGTAGGATCCTGGAATGTGCACCGATTTTCCTTAAAAACAACAAATCCAATTCAAATCTTTAGTGAGTCTAATGTGAGATATAAGATTGCGAGTCTAAGTTTGGAACAAATAGGACATCCTGAAGGCATATCTTATTAGTGAGTTTAACATTTCCAACACCTTTTGCACGAGATAGATCCATCCATCGCCAGCTTTAATGTTATGAATTTGGTGACAAGGCATATAGTTGGTTATAAGGTTTTTATTACTAGTCATATGGGAGGATGCCCTGAATCAACAATCCATGTTTCATTGCTAAGAGAAGAGTAGAATTTACTCAGATGAGTATGAGTAGCAACATCAAGAGAGTGACTACCTTCCTTTTGTTGATTCAGAAAGCTTTGAATGCAAAGAAAGCGAGCATTCATCTGGTTGTCATTCTCCTCCTCACCGATGTGTCTCGCCTTGACTTTCCTCGATAGGTTTTGAGGTTTTTGAGGAGTTAGGCTTGCCATGGAGCTTCCAAAGAGCTTGTCCTTGGTGTGATTTGTGCGTTTGCAAAGATCACGTAACAGCTTTCCGATTTTCTCAAGTGAGGCTTTTGTATGTCTCAAAGAACCTCAGCGAGCCTTCCCGACGGTCGGCGAGGCGGCACCTTCAGTAGGGTTGTCGATGAGTGGATTTCGAAGCATGACTTTTCTCCTACTTTCTTCATGTTTGACCTCAAGAAACATGGATTTGAGATTTGGAAGAGGTTTGGTGGCAAGAATTCTTCCCCAACATCATCAAGAGTAGGATTCACCCAGTGAGGAACTGAATACTCTCTTCTTTTTCTATGATGTCTTTATAAAGAGCAAAGATCTTTGACATCATTCCATGAGTGAGTTTCTAACATATCTAAGTGTTGCCAAGCCTTAGATAGTTGATTGAAATATTGAGTTACTGAGACATATCCCCTTGCCTCGCAAGTTTGAATCTGAGCTTCTAGTTCATATACCTCGGATGTATTATCCTTCTTAGAGTAAAGATCTCTCGGCATTATCCTGCATTTCTTTGGCAAGATTATCACATCATAAAGTTTTCACTTATCTCTTTTGTCATTGACCTCGTGAGGATGGTCATGAGTTGATTATTTGTTGTGTCCCATGCTTCAAAACCGTGGTCGCTTTCAAAGAGTGTGTGTGTTTTGTTCCGCATAAAGTATCCCATCTTACTTTGTCCAGAGATGTACATTTTCATAGACCTTGACCATAACGAGATAGTTGTTACCATCAAGTCTATGATTTGTATAAGAAGAGGAGTTGTCAAGATTCCCGATCACCGAGGTCACGAGAGTCTACCGAGGTTGAAGTAATGTCGGATGTGGAAGACATTCTTCTAAATATGAGTTTTGCAAATGAAAAGTTAGAACACAAATGTCTCCGATACCATGAAGAGAGTTTGAGAATGTGTTAACACAAGAGTAAACTTCAACTTATCTTATTCATTGATATGAGAGGTGTATAAATAGATACAATTGAGAGAGACTAGCTAGCTTGGCGGCCACTTGAGTATGTAGATGTGGGCGGCAAGCATGCAAAAGTAAAAGTAAAAGCTATGTCTATGACATATTAATTGTGTCTATGACATAAAGTAAACTAGAGTTTGACATATTAATTGTTTATATGTATCACAATTAATATGTCGCTTATAATTAAACAAAGTGTACAAAAATATTATGCACAAAATCCTAAGGCTCGTGAATCACTGAGCACTGTCAAGCCTCAAAGAGTTTGAGTCTCACGAGTAATATTTCCACAGATTACTTCTAGATGATGAGGCCATCTACGATAGTGGTATGACAAAACAACAACACAAACAAACAACACCAACAACAAGAACAAACAATTACTTAGGCTATAAAATCAAAATAAATTCAAAATAATTTCGTAAATTTAACTAAAATTTGAAAAATATATATTATTACCTTAAGAAGCTAGAATGAAAAGCTAGGTCGCGGAATTAATGGGGTCGCCGAATGAGAGAAAAGAGGGCCTTGAGCTTGCCAAGCTTCAACTTTTTCCAATGGGTATCTTCTTTTATGATTAAGTTGAAGAAAGGAAGAGAGATTAACACTTATGTGATGTTTGAGTGAAGAAAATTGATGGAAAATTGTTGATTTTTGAGGAGAAGAGAGGAGAATTCGGGCTGTTCTTCAATTCAAAATGAGGGTGTGAGAAATGAGGAAAGGGCGCATTTTTGTGGGTTAAGTGTGTACACACCGCGCGTGCCGTAGTGTACGCGCGCCGGTCACATAGTCCCCAAAAACGGAATTTTTGTCATTTTTTTGTAATAAGCTCTTAATTATATCACATAAAAATCATTTGATGTTAATCCTATGATTTATGTTATATAATCTAAGTTTAATACGATTTTTCTATATAAAACTTGATAAAATATAAAAACTAATATAATATTGAAATCACATATTTTTTTATATAATATACCTACTTTACATGATAAAATAGGTTTATTATAAATTTTTCATAAAAATATTTTTCTTTTAAGTTTAGAAAATAACTTTAAAATACTGAAATTTAATTAAAATTTGAAAAATTAAAACACACACTGAAATTCTTAGGATTTTTTGCTAACTCCCTCAACCTCAGATCCTCAAGATTGTTATCATAAGGGTCCCTTAACCTTTCTCCTAGGAGTGATGCGTTTGAATTATCTCTTTGTATTCCTCGATTTTCGGATAACCACCTAATCGCTCCTTCTTAATAACATTCAAACACTCATCCTGGATATGGTTGTATTTCTTCCACACTGTCCAGCATGTTCCATTTTTCCACAGATTCTACACTTCATTAAAAACCTTGCTCTTCTTTTTATTGCACTCCTTGAATTTCCATTACAAAGTTCTCTTTCTCTGACTTCGATTAATAATTCCTTATTTAATTTAGAAACTAAGGCTTCTATCTTAAAGGCGACATCCTTATTTAGACCTAATCTTAAAAGTAAAATAAAAACTTTTATTCTATCTATGAAAGGCATCCAGCTTTTTTTACGTATATCCGGTAAAAGACGAAACTACTTTAAAATGCATATTAAAAGGTGAATTAGAAAGATAGTACTGTAATCGGGCCGAGTTTAAAATTCTCGCTTCTCAATTCGTTGGAGGGTCGATAAGTAATAATACTTCTTCTTACTTTGAGGTATCCTTCACTTTCACGAACAATTTCACCCTGTGTCCATTGGCTATAAAAGTTGTTTTTCCATCGGTTAGTTCAACAGCTCCAGACTTATAGATTTTTGTTATGTCATATGGACCTGTCCATCTAGATTTAAGCTTTCCTGGAAACAACTTCAAACGTGAATTATATAAAAGTACTCGATCACCTATATGGAACTCACGACTATAGATTTTCTTATCATGAAAAGCTTTCGTGCGTTCCTTGTAGATTCGAGCATTTTCATAAGAATCGAGTCGAAATTCTTCTAGTTCTGTTAACTGAAGTAATCTATGATCACCGACAGCTTTAGGATCAAAGTTTAGAAATTTAATAGCCCATAAAGCTCGGTGTTCTAATTCAACAGGGAGATGACAAGATTTTCCAAATACTAATTTGTAAGGAGAACAACCAATCGGTGTTTTAAAGGCTGTTCTGTATGCCCATAATGCATCATCAAGTCTTTCTGCCCAGTTTTTACGATTCGAGTCCACTGTCTTCTCCACGATTCTTTTAATTTCTCTATTAGACACCTCTACCTGTCCACTAGTTTGTGGATGATAGGGTGTTCCAAGTTTATGAGTTACACCATATTTCTCAATTATCTTAGTAAATGGTCGGTTACAAAAATGTGAACCTCTATCACTAATGATAGCCCTCGAATGCCATATCGTGTGAATATATTCTTTTTAAGGAACCTTAGCACTACTCTGGTATCATTAGTGGGGAGAGCTTCAGCTTCTACCCATTTAGAAACATAATCTACCATTACTAGAATAAATCTTTTTCCAAAAGATATAGGGAAAGGTCCCATGAAATCTATGCCCCAAACATCAAATAGCTCACATTCTAAAATCGGTTGCATAGGCATTTCATGTTTTTTCGATATATTTCCCCATTTTTGACATGATTCACAAGATTTTGCATATTTATATGCATCTCTATATAGTGTAGGCCAATAGAAACCACATTGTAAAACTTTGAAAGCGCTTTTCCATCCTCCATGATGACCTCATGCCTCACGATCATGACAAAATGATAATACACTTAAAATTTCACTATCAGAATACATTTCCTAATTATTCCATCTCGAGCATCTTCGAAAAGATCCGGTTTATCCCAATAATAAAACTTTAAGTCGTAAAATAACTTCTTTTTCAATTTGCCAAGTCCAATGAGGTGGGATGTACTTACGTGTAATGTAGTTAACAATATCCCCAAACCATGGCGAATCTTCCTTTGATGGTATTCTAGTTTTTAATAATCGCATGGTTGAAGGAGTATCTATCTTAAACAGCTTCTCATCCGAAACGAATCTCGAATTTCTTTTCCTTTTCCTTCATCATTATCCATCCCGCTTAGATGATCTGCTACTACATTTTCACTTCCTTTTTTATCCTTAATTTCAATATCAATTCTCAAGTAATGAAATCCACCTAAGAAGACGCGTTTGGCATCTTTCTTACTTAAAAGATACTTCAGAGTCGAATGGTCTGTGTAGACTATTACCTTAGAACCAACAATATATGATCGAAACTTATCTAAGGCAAATATTACAAATAACAGCTTCTTTCTCGGTAGTTGCATAATTAAGCTGAGCCGTGTTTAATGTGTGAGAAGCATAGTAGATAGCTTTGAGAATTTTGTTATACCGTTGACCTAAAACAGCTCCTACAGCTAAATCACTTGCATCACACATAATTTCAAACGGCAAATCCCAATCTGGTGCTACTAGTACTGGTGCAGTAGTTAATTTCGCTTTTAGGGTCTTAAAGGCTTCCATACATTTATCATCAAAGTTAAAAGGTACTTCTTTTTCTAGCAAATGACTCGGGGCTTTGCTATTTTTGAGAAATCTGCAATAAACCTTCTATAAAATCCTGCATGTCCAAGAAATCCTCTTAACGCTTTCAAATTAATTGGTGGAGGTAATTTTTCAATTACTTCGACTTTAGCTTTATCAACTTCAATTCCTACTTGCAGATTCTATGACCTAGTACAATTCCTTCAGATACCATCAAATGACATTTTTCCCGCTTTAGAACCAAGTTGGTATCTTCACAAATACGTTGTAAAATGCGTTCTATGTGTGATAAGCATTTATCAAAAGAATCTCCATAAACACTAAAGTCGTCCATAAAAATTTCTAAGAATTTCTCGACCATATCGTAAAATATTGCCATCATACATCATTGAAATGTAGCAGTGCATTACATAATCCAAACGGCATTCTTTTATAAGCAAAAGTTCCATAGGGACAAGTGAAAGTAGTTTTTCTCTATCTCCTGCCGCAATGAATATCTCAGAAATAACTTTGAATAACCATCTAAAAAGCAAGAATACTTATGTCCACTCAATCTTTCCAACATCCGCACGATGAATGGAAGTGGATGATGATCCTTTTAGTATGATCATTCGGTTTCGAAAGTCAATACACATTCGATATCCTGTAATTTCCTTGTCGGAATCCATTCATTTTTATCATTTTCTTTTATTGTGAAACCTCCTTTCTTTGGAACTACTTGAGTCGGACTTACCCATTCACTATCTCGATATGGGAAAGATTATTCCCATTTCTAATAGCTTAATGACCTCTTTCTTAACGATTGTTTGCAAATTTGGGTTGAGGCGCGTTGTGGCTGAATACAAGGTTTAGCTTCTTCATTCAAAATAATCTTGTGAACACAAATCTCGTGGCTAATTCCTTTGATATCCGCCAACGTCCATCCAAAAGCTTTCTTATGTTCTCTTAGCATTCTTAGTAATTGATCCTCTTGTTCTTTTGTTAAGGTTGATGAAATGATAATAGGTAATGATTATCATTTTCAAGAAAAGCATATTTCAAATTCGAAGGAAGTGGTTTCAACTCTGCATTCCTTGGTGGATCTTCTACTGATGGTTTTAAAAGCGGTCCTTCCATTTCCAATTTCAAATTTTGATGCCATGGATGTTTAACAAACCCTCCTTTATCTAAATAAAGGATTACTTCTTTCATTTCAAGATCATCTTCATCTTCTTTATAGATAGAAAATGCCAAACATTCTTCTAATGTATTTTCATAATCTTTAGATTTGGCATCCCGTATAGTAGAATATTCATCTATAAAAGAACATGATTCAGTTCTTTGTATGGATGGTTTATAGCTTTGAAGATATTGAACGAAACTTTATCCTCATTAACTCTCGTATATTAGTTCACCTTTTTGAACATCTATCAAAGTCCTTCCTGTAGCTAGAAATGGTCGACCTAGAATTATTGGCGCCGAATATCCTTCTTCCATTTCCATTATTACAAAGTCTCATCGGGAAGTAAAATTTATCAATTTTAACCAACACGTCCTCGATTATTCCTTTAGGATGTTTAATTGATCTATCTCGCCATCCGAAGGGTCATTTCAAAGATTCGTAAGCTCTCCTATTCCTAGTTTCTTATAATCCTCATAAGACATGAGATTGATACTTGCTCCTAGATCACACAATACTTTCTTAAACAGTAAATCCTCCAATTTCACATGGGATAGTGAAACTACCAGGATCTTTAAGTTTAGGAGGTAGTCGATCTTGAAGTATTGCGTAACATTCTTCATTAAGGCATATATTCTCATATTCTTCTAATCGCTTTTTATTAGATAGGATATCTTTAAGAAACTTTCCATAGGCGGGCATGTTGACTAAAGCTTCTATAACAGGGATATTGACATGAATATGACGAAAAGTGTCAAGAAGCGAGCATATTTCTTATCGCTTTTATCTTTTAATTTGATCTTTCGTGGATAAGGCAAAGATTCTAGATTTATAGCCTTTGGTTCTCAAGTCATTTTCTCTTTTCCTTTCTCCTTGAATCTTTGAGCATTACTTGATCGCCAAGTTTCATTATCTTGAGATTTTTCCTTTAAAACATCCCTCGTATCAACTTTATCCTTCTCGCTTACTTTTAAATCTTCCTGTTTTTCTCCCGATTTTCTCGACATGTTCCTTAAATAGGGTTCTCGTGTCCTTATCCATAGGATCTTTCGAATTCTAGGACTTTACCCATTTTTCACCTTCAATTTCAGTGTTCAACATTATTCTGCTTTAAGAATTCTTCGATAATTTCTTCCTCTTCATCAAGAAATTCAAGTTCGTCCTTTTCCTTTATGATATTACCATTTAAATCATTTTCTACCTCATTGTTTCCTGCGTTTTACGCTTCTAGTATCTTCACAATATTTCCTACTTCTCGTAATCACAAAGATTTACCTCTCTCGGGTTTCTTTCAAGATTACTTGGTAATCCTCCCGGAGGTCTACTCGTTGTTACGCGTTCTCCTTCTCTACTCAAATGATCTTCCATATTCCTTAACGATGCTTCTATAGTTCTCATTCTCGTATCATGTCCACCCATAGACGTTTTCAACATAGTCATATCCTTGAGACTCGAACCTATAGAAGTTATCATAGTTTCTATATTCTCGAGCTTGAGTAGATACTACACCCATCATATTTTCCATTAATTTATCCCATTTATCAACTCCTTCAGGTTGGGTTGAACTTTGGGTGACTGGTATAGTTTGAGTAGTATGTTGTGGATAAGATTTAGTAACGATTGTAGGTTCCGATTTGATGTATTTCCTTGATGAACTTGATTACTATATGGATTCTTATAATTGAATCTGGATATGGCGGTTGTCCCGGCTTATTAGGGTTTTCGGACCATCTAAAAGTTGGGTGCTCTCTTCTAATAGCATTAAAGGAGTTTGAATACGCGTTGTTCAAATTCCTATCTTTGTTGTAAAAACTCACCTCTTCCTTGAGTATCCTTCCTCGGTTCTTCTATCCCTAATGACACATTATCATGACTTGAGTAGTCATTTGATATAATAGTTTCTGGTTTCTGATCCTACTAGCACAGAGGTTGTCAAATTTCCTACTCAAATTCTCCAAGTGTGCTAGAACTTCCATATTCGATGTGCATTCTCCTGCAAATGCTACTTTCACGGTGCTAGAACCGGTTTCCCACATTCTCGTTATTTTTGGAAATCTTTTCATAGCATCGTAAACTATTTGGGCTTCACTCATCATTAATGAACCACCACATGCATGATCTACATCCGCACGTGAATCTTTCCTTAATTTACTGACGAGAAAAGTTGGATTTGCATATCTAAGGAATAACCATGATCGGGACAAGATCTTAGCAACTTTTAAATCTCTCCCACGCATTCCCAAGCGCTTTCTTGAGATCCTTGTCTAAAGTTGGCAATTTCGACCTTTAATTCCAAATTTCTACCCGAGTAAAATATCGCTTTAAAAACTCGGTTTGAATTTCCTCCCAACTAGTCAATGAATGATGTGGGAGTGACATAAACCAATCCCGTGCTCTTCCTTTTAAAGAAAAAGGAAACATAGACATCCTTGTTAATTCACGATGAGCACCTTGACTTTTGGCTGTATTGCACAATTCTTCTAAAATAGAGAGATGGTGATGTGGATCCTCATCATCCTCTCCTAGAAATTGGGCTCTTGCGTCAATTAGACCAAAAAGATGAGATTTTATTTCAAAATTATTTGCTCCTTCATTGGGTAAACGAATTGGATTATTAGTCTGGTTTATTCTTAAGGTCTGATCACAAATAGGTCTCGGATTTGGTGGGTTATTATTACGATTGTTCTGTTCCGATTTTGATTATTTCTATTCGTTTATTTGGTATTGGTAGATCCTGATTAAGATTTTGGCCATGCCTCGAGCATGATCTAGCCCTTGTTCAGTGTTTCATCACTTGCTTTCAACCATTTTCGTATTTTGATTTGATGATGATTCTCCGTCGAGATTTCACGACTAGTATGACCTTGTTTTCTTTCTGCTTCTTAACCGCCTTTCGTAAGTATCTATGTCAGCTTATAAGGAGTAAGTGGGGCCTTACTCTTTCTGGTCATCAACTAACGAAAACCGAAAATAGTTGAAATCGATAAAAGTAAAGATTGGTAACTTACTTATTAGGTAAGTACCAACGAAAAGAAAAATAGAAATGGGGTAAGAAGAGTGTTGACTTATCCTCGAGACTTTTGAGTTAATATAAGTAGAAATCATTCGAACACAATGAATTAGCGTCGTTCCCCGGCAACGGCGCCAAAAATGCTGATGGACCTTTTCTATGCTATCAATCCTTACCGGCAGTGTACCGGGTCAAATTGTAGTGATAGAGTGATGAGTCAGGTGTCGATCCTCAGGGAAAACTTGGTAATTCACCGTGTGATTAAACACCAAGAAACTGTATTATCTCAATCTAAGTCGCAATTTTATCATCCAACCAAACTCTAAACTAACAAACAATAAATAAAAGCATAAAACTAAAACAGATATATATAAGTATAAAAATATATATATAATCATATATATATAGATATAAGTATATATAGGTACCAAAACAATATCTAAGGGAGGAGATAGATATTATAATTATAGACTAGCCAAGAATATGTTATTGAATCATTATATCTTTTAGTGAAATTGGATGTGCTCGATCTTTATTTTAAGTTAAATCAATTATACAAAACGGTGCACTCTAAACTAAACAATTCATTCTCACACGAGCATCCTAAATTGTCATATGTCCAATCATTTGTCCAAGGTCATCCTCAAGCATGGGTCACTCCCGCTTTGTCATTCGGCCAATTTTAAGGTATGTCAATTAAACAAACGAATTAAACGTAATAATCTCTCGAGTACATATTTCAATAAGAGTTTGTTTCTCCCGAAACAAATCTACCCCGGTTTAGAAATCGGATTCCGTTGTCACGCTTTCACTCGCCAATTTTACCCTCCGGTCTTTCTATTAACGAGTTCATAACCTAACTACGAGGCGCCAATTCATAATTAGATTATGAATTCTTTCATATCAAGTAGCTAATTCAATACGAATATAGAAAGAGATTCATTATAACCGATTTTTATCCAATTTTAGTATAGTCATCATTCATTTCCTAAAAGATAATACTAATCCAATTTCATATCTTGGCTAGATACTAAGTTTAGCCTAACAACATAATAACTAAAATATAGATACTATAATTAATACATAAACATAAATACATTAGAAAAGTTACCAGGTTACAATTGAAGCATTCAGAGTTGTATCATCCGAAATAGCAACTCCTTGACATCAATGAGCCTTGATACATCCTCTAAGCATTATAACGAGACTTTATACTACAAAGATTATTCCGGCAGAGTGCCGTTTGACGCTTTTATTTAACTAAAAACAACAAAACGAAACTATAGAGATATATAGAAGAAAGATATATGCTGGTACACTTCAAAATGGTTGCACTTGAGGTCTATTTATAGGCCATATCACAAGGCAAGGGCGCGTGCCGACCACCACCACGCGCGTGCGGCTACACACAGATATATATCCCTTGTCGAGATTTGTGGGCCCGGCCGAGAGATTTTTCGCAATATTCGGCCTTCTCCGGCGCGTGTGCGGACATACAACATCTCTCGATGTTTGTAAAACCTATCTCGAGCTGTAGACCTCAGATTGACATGATTTGATATTCGTTGGAAAGCTCTTTTGAAGGTCTACAACTTTCATCAAGGACTTTTTCTCTGAAAATGCCTCTAAGTTAGATCAAATGTCCGTTGAAGATGAATCACGGTAGAAACACTAAGGGACAGTTGATCTGCTCAAAGTTGTTAGATTTTGGCATAATCTTTTATCCCACAAAAACTCATGATTTATGCTTCAAAGTATGTCATATTTTGGAATCTCGGTACACATTTGATTCTCGCAACAAACTCAACGAAACACCAAACGTAAATCGACAAAAACCATCATTTTTATCGCTTTTATAACTTATGCATCTAATTATAACTAACTATGGTTTTTATAAGTTTTTAATGCATTTATATGAAATTATACTAAAATATCATAAATATAATAATAAAAAGTCTTATAATTTGATCATATATTTTTCATACATCAAAGATTCAGCTCAATATCAGGAGTGGTTTGACACTCAGGATACCTTATCTCAAACTGCTGATGTTCTATAGAAAATAGCTGATGCTAGAGGAGTCTTGGAAGAAAACTTGGCAGAATTCCCTCAAATTCTTGTACAGAGAGTCCTAATCATTGAGGAACAAACGGTGTTAGGACAGAGATTGGATTTGGTGATGGGTTTGAAAGGATAACCCACACATTCTGAGGAGGTTCAAGTTGCTGAGGAACAAACAACACCTGAATACAGGTCGGAACAGGTGGTTCAGGCTGCTGAGGAACAAACAGCACCCGAACAAAGGTTGAAACAGGAGGTTCAGGCTGCTGAGGATCAGACAACACCTGGACAAAGGTTGGAACCTTTGATGGGATTGGAGGAATCCCTTGCAAATGTTGTGGAAAAGACTGTTGAAGTACAGTCTACTGAAGCTAAAGCTACTGAGGCAAAGGATAGTCAGCAGACTGTTGTTGATGATGATGAACAGCTGTTGGACTATGATCTCAGTGATGAGGAGTTCCAAGTGCCTGAGGAAGGAGAAGTTGCTAATGAACCTCAACAGGCACATGTACCAATATTTCAAGAAGAACATGTCTTGGAACCTCCACCTGCACAAGATCCTATCTTGGAAGATATCTTTAGAGATGTAGTTGAATAAGGTCCTAACCCTGCTGGATGGGATAGGGCTTGGGCCATGGTTGTCAGCACACAAAGGGCAAACTACAATGTTGAAGAACCTGTTGATGATGCTGTTGGACATATGGCTGGAGGTGTGGCTAGTGTAGTACCAGCACATGTTTTGAATGAATTGAAAGCTGCGAGGGATGATATCACACAGCTGAGAGCTCAGTTGAATAGACAAGAATAGAGATTTGAAGATTTGATGAATCTTGTGGAAAATAGAGGAAGAACCACTGAGACTGTTGCTTCTAACATCACATCTACCCAATATGCACTTTCTGATCTAACCCTAGATGTGAGAGGTATAAAACAAAGCAATACCCACAGAGATAAATTTTTGAACGAACAGTTTGCCTCATTACACAAAAAGATTGACAAGCTTGCTGAGGCACCCAAGCCTGCTGTGGCTAACCCTGCTGAAACACCTCAACCTGCTGCATTAGATCCTAAGGTCACTGAAAGAATAAATCTGCTGGAGCAAACTATGGAAGGAAGGATCACTACAGTTGACACGAGAACAGAGATAATGGAAGGCCAACTTGCTAACTTAGTGATCACACATGAGAGTGTTCATGGTCTACTGTCCTGATTTATTGATGATGTCAATAAGGGGGAAGGGGGCCTTACAGCAGAAGCAAAGGAAGCTGCAAGGATCTTTGCAAAGAAGAAATGAGAGGCTGATACTAATGCGCTCGGGAACCCTGCACCTGGCAGGATTCAGTTGACTGATGACCTCCTGAATGAATATAAGCAGCTTTACTATGGAAAGAAAAGACCTTACAATCGCATGTGATATTTTGAGGGTCTGGATTCCTTTTTAGGAATGAAGCTTTGAGAAACAAGGGTCAAGGCTATGAGATCTTCTACTAGAGGTGGAAGAGGAGGCAGAGGTGGAAGAGGTAGATTGAGGACTGTTCAATCAGCAAGGAATTCACTGGATGAATTCAAACACTTCTACATGGGAGAGGTCTTCAATGTTCACAACATAAATTTAACTCTACCAGAAGCCTGGAAGTGGTGGAAGGATCTGAATCATTGGGTTGACTTTTCCCTAATTGAAAATCAATGGATGCAGGATGTTGTCAAAGAAATCAAGGAGTTTTATGAGAAGAAAGAGCAAGACAAAGACAGGAACTAGATCAGCATACTTACGCTGTTTATTTCATTCTGATGATCCTAGTTTGTAATAATGTTGAACAAATAAGATTATAATGAGAAATGACTGGATTTGTTCTGTTTTTGTTTTTATCCTTTTGCTTTGCTGTAAGGAGGGTATTGGCATCATCACTAAAAAGGGGGAAATTGTTGGACTTATTTTAAGTTTTAATGATGAGTGTCAGACTAGCTGTTATAGAGCAAAGGCAAAAAGATGTCTAGATCAAATGTATAGGTTTATTAGAGTTTGATTTTTGTATAGGTTTGATCAAACAAACATTGTAATTAGGTCAGCTGACTTTATCAGCAGACCTGTTTAGGTCAGTAAGGTTAATATGAATATATTCCGCTGCAACAAATTCAGTAAAATCTATTGTCACAGACTATCGAGCGAATCAAGAGCTCATCGACCTTGCTTAGTTTGTTAACTCCAAAAGTTTTAAGTGTTAAGTTTATTCACCCCCCCCCCTCTAAACTTAACCAAATCCTTTTCAATGGACCAACAGTATTCTTTTCATTCATAAATAAAAAATTGCATAACATTGTTTATGTTAGGTCCCATGAAAACATGGATGAAATAACCACATTGCTGAAAAAGGAAGCTTACAGAGATGTCTATGTCTTATACCCACGACCTGCTGAAGCTGATACGATTATTGTGTCTGATGCTAAGTAATGTATTATTTAGGTTGTTTAGATAATAGCTTCGTTTATCTCCCAATAAAAAATTATTTGCTCGTAGAAAAACCTGAATGTTATTTAAATATACAGAGAAAGACAGCTTGGGTTATTGGCAAACCTAAGTTCATACCCAGCACACAGAAATACTTGATGCATGCTTGTCAAGCCTGCAAGAAAAGACTCGATATTCCTATAGAATGGGTTATAAAGTGTTCCAAATGCGGTGAGGCAAGCGGCGTAGAAGTCAGGTTTGTTTATATGATCACTTATTTTCATATAAAATTCTGGTTTATACATTCATAGACCGTTTTCATGTATTCTATTCAAATTGATTTAGGTGCCGAATACCAATACACCTCAATGAAGGTGAAAATGTGCTCTTTGTGACTTTAAAGTCACCAGATATTGAACTATTGACAGACATCACTCCACAACAGTTGAAAGATTCTCAAGAATTTGTAAGTTTTCTTACTTATCTGAATGTATAAATACACAAAATATTATTAGTTCTTACAACTCTGATAATGTTTTAAGGACTCCAAGTTGAAGAAGAACCGAAGATAGAGTTGGAGAAGCTGACAATTGTATGCTTCTTGAAGAAACAAGGAAAAGAAGACCAAGCAAGCGCATCTGTTCAAAGTGTTCGATATGTAGCAATCCAAAAACATACAATGCTGTTGATGTGAAAATCGATGTTGATCCTCATGCTCTACTAACCAAGGTTGATTCCAAAGTTGATGAACCACCTGAGAAGCAGTTTTTCACTCCAACTGCAGGTAAAGCGCTGAAAGTGATAGAAGATGACCAGGCAGTTGGACAGGTTTCTCGACCCAGCCCATCTGCTAAAAGGAACATTGATTTTGTTTCTCCGATTATAAGGCCTGAGAAAGCAGTAAAAGGTGCAGCTACTGACTCACTGGTATCTAATCTTGTTCATGAAACACCTGCACCTGCTGAAGATCACCAAGGTCCAGTGAAGAAGAACAGGGACCAACTGAAGCATAACTAGAAAGCTCATGATCAAAAGACGGTAAAAAATAATGTATTTTGCTTGTAAGGAAAAAACATTCTACCTTCTATTTTGCGACATGTTTTGTAACGTATTACAAAAGCATTACATGTTCTTTTATGTGCAATGCTTAGTAATATGAATGATATTTTGCTTGCATAACAACTTCTTTTGCTTCTACTTATTATGTTGTAATGTTGCCTGAATTGCTTTGCAAACCGGTTTGTATCAATTTCACGCTTCAAGGCTTTTTATGCTATTTTTTTTAATCTACCAGTCAGTTGCCTATTTCTTACCTCCACATGATCTTATGAATTCCTTAGTTATCTAGTATACTGGTTGTTGCCGTGCCTGCACGGCGAATTCACTAGTATATATTATAAGAAAAAACGGTACATCCAAAGGTACTATACAAAGAGAAAAAAATCCCATCTACCAAAAATAGGCTAGACCTCCGTGGTATCAAGATTTAATTAATATAATTAATATCTTGTATTTAATTTATTCATAGTAAATAAATATCGTCATATAATTTATTCACTATAACTCTTTATAGTCGAGATAAACTTTTCTTATTTGGTTATCACTATAACCGCATTTTAATCCGGCTAGAATTTCTTATGTGTGTGACCCAATAGGCTTCCGAATATGTTGGCCGTAGACATAAAGTGCAAATTACAAAAATGCCTTTCATACCTAACGATCACGGGATAGCGTCTAGCAACACACCATGACCCTCAATCATCGGAAGAGTCAAAAGTAATGACTACTGCATTTCATGTGAAACGTTTACCGTATAAACATAATCCTATCGCTGTAATAATATCCATACAATCGTATCTCAAGTGTCAGTACATTAACGATCGTATCTTATAATCTGGATATCATGCTCACTCTGAATAACACATTTACTACCACTTTGCAAAGATTCTCGAGAGCTAGACATTTCTTATAAGAAGGCCATTTCGGATATTCACTCACAATCATAGGATACGCGATTCCCGGACGAACTAACATGTATCCTACGCATGCTTCAGTATCACACCCAATCACTACCGCATGATCACCCCATGGCTAGGGGAAACCTTAAGAGTGTCAAAGCATGACAATCCACACCGTGATGCCATGAAGACTCCGGACCTAGGATAATTACACAACTGCCACATACTGCGACACTTAATGTAAGTGGGTCAGTCTAACGTACGCATTCTCTAATACATGTCCACGTACAGTCCAAGTGTCTCTACACTTCTATAGATGAGATCTATCCCTATCTTCAATAAGATAGAAGACATCCAATATGTGCTAGTCTAATCATACTATCAATGTCCCATTTGATAGTACATACGACAAGAGACATTTAAGTATCAAACTTATTAAAGCGATTAGAGATCTCGTCAACCATAATCACTATCATGGTTTCTCTATCACAGTTTAATACTAGGGACGTTACTACATATATACATATTCACTAATATGAAGATAAGCAAATATATAATAACAAAAGTGCTTTTATTAATCATAATAAAGTTATTACATGAACTAAAATAGACTGTAAACGACCCGACCTGGTTGGATCCGGTCCAACCTGATTGGGTTTAAGACACCATTTCAACAAATGAATCAATTCTTCTGAAGCTGAAAAAACGTTCCTTGGCATAGTCAGGAAGAAAATTCCTCCAGACCTCCCTGATCCAGTCACAATAAACCCGTTGGTCTTGAGAATGTTACCACGAGTTTCCCAAAGCGTCATATTAAGCCTCCCCATGCCTTTAAGCCTTCAAATGCGTAACCATAATTGAGACTGAGTAGTGCCTTTAGCTCCTTGCATAACATCATAAGACGATTGCACCGAACATGTCCCCTTCTCCGTGTGCTTCCACTTCCAAGAGTTAGTAGAGCTACTCCAAATAAGACTATCCCACCGAAAGTTCTTGATGCTCACTTTATGATTCTCAGGCAGGTAAAAGATTTTTTTTAGAAAAGAGAAAACATTTGTCTTGTACATTTTTTAACATCACCACCCTTCTACCACAACCCACTCTTGCCACTATCCCTACCACTAAACCTGCCATCATTAGTGTCGCCATTTAGCTTCCAACCACACTTGTCACTATCCGCCCGTCATTACACACCTCAATTGTCACCGACTATACTATCGCCACCCGTCATCGCTCACCCTACTTAGTTATACGTACTACCGCTCACCCCACCACCACGCTACTACCTACCTGGTCACCACCCGCACTACGCCATCACTTGCGTCACCGATCATTTTTCTCGCCACCGAACCGCCCTGACAGAACCGAACCAACCATCCATTATGGTACCACCCGTTGTCGTTGACCTACATGTTGCCACCACCCATCGTTGACGTAATCTCACACCAACCACTTGTACGAGAAAAAGTGCATTCGTAGCATTTAATTTAAGAGTATGCGTAGTAACTACGGTAATTTCCTATAGTTACTCGTTGACAAAACAATTGCATCTTTTTGTAAGAAAAGTCACCTTACGCCACCATAACCCCACCAGCATTGATTGAGGAAGAAGGAAATTTTCTCCATCGTAAAAATGTATGGCAAGTGTTGGCACCGATCATCAATTCTTAAAACACACAATCAAGACCATAGTGATTTTCTACATGAACTTCATTTTCTCCATTCTTTTACATAATTTTATGTTAAAACGATATAGTTTGTTGTTAAAAAGAAATATAAAGACACCATTAATGTTTGTTCTGGATCTTCGAATTTGTTTCGGTGCCCTCAGGGAGAAATTCTTTTAACTGCTCATTGAATATTTTATTTATTTATTTATTTTTGATGATATTATGCATTGTATCTTTATGTGTAGCAAATAAAAAATTAAAGACAAAAAGATTATTTTTATAAAAAAATATTATTTATTCTAAAAAAGAAAACCTATTAAGGTGTTGTTTTATTTTTATTGTTTATTTACGGAATGTTCGTACTCGATCTTCAAATTTGTTTCGGTGTCCTTATTGAGAAATTCTTTTAAGTCCGCTCATTGAAAAAAATAGTAATGTTTTTTTTATGATTTTGCGCGTTGTATCTTTATGTGTAGCAATGAAACAAATAAAAGGAAAAAAGTTTATTTTTTTTAAAAACCAATAAAGGTGTTTTTTTATTTTTATTTACGGAAATGAAAGATACACACGCACCCTTTTTTTGCGTCCCAAGGAGGACTCTAACCCTAGTCATTATCAGGTTACGACTTACTAATAACCACTAGGCCGATACCTTGTTAGTATCTATAAAGGTATTAATTGATACACACACACATTTTTTCCGTCCCAAGGAGGACTCAAATCCTGATCACTATCAGGTTACGAATTATTAATAACCACTAAGCCGATACCTTGTTAATATCTATAAAGGTATGAATTGATAATGTCAAGACAATTTATAGTATTTTATCTAGACATTAAGAAACATTTGCCTTGTCAATCAATACCCAACAAAGATGTTTTGCCAATAATGTTAGTTTGACTTTAAGAGTCTATTTGGATATGAATTGTTTTAAAACTTAAATCGAATCGATGAATAAAATATACTAATAAATAAAATAAAGTAATGATAATAAAGTTTAGAATTTTTTATTAAATTTGTGTAGATGAAAAATAATTGATGAGTAGTATTGGAATGAATAAAATGAAGTGATGAGACATGGTTTAATATTTTTTCATTTGTAGAAGAATAAATGATTTAATATTTTTTTATTTATTGATAAATAAATAATTACTAGTAAGAGAAATTTTAAAATATAAATAATATGAATTAAAAAAATAGTGGTGTCCTATTATGATTCCAAACATGGCCTAATTACAATTGCTTCGACTCAACCGTAAATGAAAGATTTTATGTTGCAACGCTCAATACACTTCGCTGAAATAAAATAAGAAAATCAATACGCAAGCAGAACGTCGTTACAAAATAGGGCTTAAAGAGGGTTTTATTAGGTTGGTAGAACATCCTTTACCCGGCAGAGCCTTCCTCCCAGATTATCGTATCCTTAAGTGAGCCCCCAAAATCGTGGTTTTCATAATCGAATCGTGGTTCCTTCCGTATTATCATACACGAAATCGAGAAGGATCCCTTCCATTTCCGGGGTAATTTCGCTGTGTTGCTTTATTGGGAGGGATTTGTGTTTCGTTTGTTATTGGAATTCTGTGTCTCGGCCTCACGGTGATAATTGAAAATGGAGGACGATAAAGAAGCTGTAAAGTCTTTCAAAGATTTGGGAGTTTGTGACCAATTGGTGGAAGCTTGCAACAATTTGAACTGGAAAGCACCTACTAAGATACAGATTGAAGCCATTCCTCATGCACTTGAAGGTCAGTGGTAACAATTCCGCAATAGTTTAATGCATTGTTTTTTTTTTTTTTTTTTGAGTGGAAGTTTATTGCATTGTTAGGTAGGGATATTTAGATATAGCTTTTTGTGGACAGATGTTAACAAAAAAAGGTGCAGAATTAGTGTTGTGAAGGCGCTTTTGATTCTTAAAGGGTCATGAAGATTAAGTATGATGAAGTTGATAATCAATGTTATGAAATTCGTCCTGTAGGAAAGGATCTTATTGGGCTTGCCCAAACAGGTTCCGGTAAAACCGGAGCGTTTGCTATCCCGATACTTCAGTCGCTTCTGGAAACTCCACAAGCTTTCTTTGCGTGTGTGCTTTCCCCTACCAGGTTTGCAATCCATTTGTTTTATTTTAAATCTATTTGAGGATGAAGGAGAGTTGTTTTAAAATTCCCTGCTTAGCTATTGATATATTGAAACAACTACATTGTCTTTACACAGAGAGCTTGCCATCCAAATTTCTGAACAGTTTGAAGCTTTAGGATCAGGCATTGGTGTAAAGTCTGTGGTGGTACGCATTTTTTTTACGTCCTCTATACTTGTTCTAGTATCTAGTAACATTGTAATTTTCATCTTGGTCCTTAAGTCATTCTACACGCTAAAGCCACGTCTAGGCGATAATTGAGCTAGTGTCTTCTGGATTTGGAGGCAAGCGAGGAAATGGCAAAGTGTCTGCCTTTTTTCTAGGGCTTTGGTCACCTAAGCAAGCACCTTCCTTGCTTGTTTTTTTTGTTGCTTGTATGATATTCTGTTTTCGTGTTGCTTGTATGTTTCTTGTATTCAATTCATCAGTACTAAAGAGGACATAAGGATTTATTCTGGCTCTGGGCTTTTCAGTAGAAGTGAATGACTTATATCACATAAAAGGAACTACTTTAAGACCTATTTCTTGTATTTGTATTGCACATATAATATATTAAAATGAAGAACGAACGAATTGTGGCTGAATTATTATTTTTAGATTAGACTTCAAGCACTTCATGCTTGTCCTTAATTAGGTAAGTAATTTCCTTAATTTATTTGACTATTTTGGGCATGTGTTCACCGAATCATTACCTTCTTTTTGTAATTCCTTTATGCTTTTAGGATTCTGCAGTTTTGTATAGCATGTTTTTTTCTCCTTAGTATTGCCTGGCATGCACTAGTGCCGCCTCCTCATTGCCGAGGCGACAAGGAGACCCATTTTCTCCTTGGTGTCCGCTAGCGCTTTAACTACTAGATGACGTGTTTACAGTTATAAACTGTAATGACTCTTCTTTGCTAACTACACAAGCTATTGTAAAACGTACTTGCATGAAATCGCTCACGTCTTCAGTTATAGTAATACCTGCTACTTTGGGTTTGGGTATTTGTTCAACCTTATCACGCTCTCAAATTTTTAAAAGTTTGTTTGTATCTCATGATGGTGTATAAGCTCACCTTCATTATGCAGTTTTCACTTTTTAACAATGTTCAAAGTGATATTAGTGCTTTTGACCTTTTTCTCCAGCTTGTTGGAGGCATATCACATGTGGACCAGAGCCTTGCCCTTGGAAAACGACCACATATTGTTGTGAGTTACTTCCTGCTAAGTATTGTTTTCTTTCTTCATTGGACTCTATGTGTTTCACAAGAGTGAGTGAGTGAGTGAGTATTAAAGAGGGGAAGCTGTTGAGTGGGTATCATATTTTTTTTTCTTTCTGAATTCCTCTAAATGTTTGATTTTTTAAACATGGCTATGCACTCTGTTGTTGTCCTTTTGTTGATAGTTTCTTTTGGGTTTGTTCCTGCTTTAGGTGGCAACCCCAGGCCGCCTAGTGGATCATCTTGAAAATACGAAAGGTTTCTCTCTTCGTTTGTTGAAGTATTTGGTGAGTAGCTTTGTCATACAGTAGAACACTTGTGATTTTTCCTTTTCATTTGAATCATTTCTAAATTTTACCGGAGCACTTTATGTTCTTAGGATTGATATGAAATAGAAGCTCGGTGCTAGTTGGGTGTTTTCATAAACACATACAGTCACATGTATGTGCGTATTTGTAATATTATTTTTGAGATATTGCGTTGTTTATGGAAGGTGTTGGACGAGGCGGATAGGCTGCTTAATGAGGATTTTGAAGTAAAGCTTAATGAGATCTTGAATGCCATACCCCGAGAGAGGAGGACATATCTATTTTCTGCTACCATGACAAAGAAGGTGTCTATTTGAAACCTAAGTTCTGCCATAAATCATGTTTGATTTTGCTGCGGCTGTGGCTGCTCCTGCCTCTGTAGTCTTGAACCATAGTCTCTATCTTGTTGCATCAAAACCTTTTGATTTATCTTGGTTTGTTTGTGCAATTTGTACTGCAAATCAGGTTTAATAAGCGATAATGGAGATCTTGAAATCTGCATTCCCATGCTCACTTTTTATTATTCATATAGTCATTTGTGCTCATTAGTTATGATTAACTTGGGGGGCATCTGGAGAACTCCGTTGAAATCTAAGCTTTTGCTTTTCATTGCATGCTTATCATGTTTACCCCTCCCATAGCTTTTGCTTTTCATCGCATGCTTATCATGTTTACCCCTCCCATAGCTTTTGCTTTTCATCGCATGCTTCTCATGTTTACCCCTCCCATTAGACATTTACGTTTTGATAATGACTTGTAATAGGTTTTTGCTTTGCTAGTTATGTTAAATGCATAATGACTTAAAGTGTGGAGTAAAATGCCATAGATATGATCGTATTACAGAAAAAAAAAACTGTGGTCATATTGAAAAAAACGATCATGTTTGTGACTTTTTGATGTACATTTCCGAGATTCTTGTATTCAATCATGAAGATGAGATTTTGTTTTTGTTTTCTAATGACTTTGTAATCTTGAGGGGAGAGGCATAAGGATCTTAATTCTAATTTTCTCAATGTGATATTTTTTGTGTGCAGTACTTTTCATTTTATATTATGTACTCAATTCTTTTGCACACCTTGATTTTTTGTGAATATGGTATTTGATAATGAATATTCTATTTTTGCATGACAGGTTAAGAAACTTCAGAGGGCCTGTTTGAGAAATCCAGTAAAGGCAAGCCAGTAACCACCCGTTTCTTCTTTTTGTATTGCTTTGTGACTGGGGTATTATTTTTATTTTGTATTTTGTTTTATTAGATTGAAGCTGCATCAAAATATTCCACTGTGGATACATTGAAGCAACAATATCGCTTTGTTCCTGCAAAGCACAAGGTTTGCCCATTTCTTCAATTTAGTTTGTTCAAGTATACCAGCTTTTTTGGTCTGTTCTTAAAATATTTTTGTGGTGGATCGTTTTGTTTTTATTTTAGTTTTTCTCAACTTTTTATGAACTAGTAAGACTTTCAATCATTACGAAAGCAAAAGCTATCTACTGTCTTTGTGATCCTCATACTGTTAGAAGAGTTAGATTAGATTTATATTGCACTGAATGAGTGATACAAACTCGAAAATGGGTGGAATATGAAAGCAAGCTGAATTGCTGATTATGAAATGCTAAGCGTGGGTGGGTGGGGGAATGTTGCACTTAGAGTTTCCGGAGTTATTTAAAAGAAGACACATAGGCTGTTCTTATTACTCTCTTGGAATATGTGTGTGCATCAGTGGGGTGGGGATAATGACAATTTTGGGATGAGAAGGAATTTCATGTTCTATCATATGATGTGTGTTCTGTTTTACTATTTTTTTTTCCTTTGATATAAAACTTGTCAATGCACAGGACTGCTATCTTGTTTATATACTCACTGAGTTTTCTGGAAGTACATCCATGGTGTTTACCCGCACATGTGAGGCTACTCGTTTGTTGGCTTTGATGCTTCGAAACCTTGGCTTAAGGGCTATTCCTATTAGTGGTCAGATGACCCAGGTATTGACATTTTACTGGATTCGGTAAGGTATTCTGCCTAGTGCTGCAGGATTTATTCTAAAAAAAATGCCCTTTTCTTATTCGTTGCAGGCAAAAAGACTTGGAGCTTTAAACAAATTTAAAGCCGGAGAATGTAATGTTTTAATATGCACTGACGTGGCCAGTCGAGGGCTTGACATTCCTGCCGTAGACATGGTTATCAATTACGACATTCCTGCTAATTCAAAGGTTATTCATTACCCCTTTTGTGCCTTTGATTTTGATATTATGTCCATAGTTATCATTGACATTGTTACCATATTGGTTCAAAACTTCATTGCTTCATAATTTTTGCTTGTAGGACTATATACATCGAGTCGGGAGGACTGCACGGGCAGGACGATCAGGGATTGCAATATCGTTGATAAACCAATATGAGCTTGAGTGGTACATACAAATAGAGAAGCTTATAGGTGGGGGGATAAGAGAGCTTCGTTCTTCAAAAATTGTACATTTCATTGCTTCTGTTCTAACCCAATCACTTGTTTTTCAGGGAAAAAGTTGCCTGAGTTTCCAGCTCAGGAAGAGGAAGTTTTGCTTTTGTTGGAGCGTACAACAGAGGCTAAAAGAATATCTCAAATGGTATGAGTTGATTACTTATTAAAAACAAGTGTGATTTTGCATATAAAAATGTGATTTTCCTTGTATAGTACCAGATTCGTGATTTGCTGCGACTGGTATTATATCTTATAGTACTTAAATTGTTGCATATGTCGTGTCCACGTACCTTATGGAATACAATCTCATTGTTATTGTGTGGCACACTTTACCTTATGTTGCCGTGTCATTTTTTCTGTAAACGATTACCATTGTTAGATTATTTTGTGCAGAAAGTTAGAGAAACGGGTGGAAGGAAGAAGCGAAAGGGGGGAGGAGGAGGAGATGACGAGGAGGAGGAGGAGGAAGGTGATAGATTTTTGAGTTCAAAGTCCGTTAAATTCAATAAGCAGCACAAGAGGCACTGATGGAAGATGGTTATGGAATTTAGAAAATCTCAATCAAGAAGCTGAGCATAAAATGGTAAGCTAAAAACAGGAAGGGAAGGGAAAGATAAGGAGGCCAAGTAAGCTAGAGATGGCATTTGAGATCGATTATTTTGTCAAATTTTTTTTTTTTTGAACTGTTATTCTGTTTTCTTCTGAATATAATTTTGGCGAATACAGTAGTGTAGTAAATGTTTTGAGTGCTATTATTATATTATACTGTCACTCTAATTTGTTTCCCTCCCCCTCCCCCTACCCCTACACCAACCCCAACCCCAACCCCTACCCCTACCCTATGAAGTAGCAAGAATGATATGAGGTGAAACGAAATTCACAAGTCTGTGGTAGGGAGACGTTGTGACGGTTTATTATTTTTCCCTTCCTTGAAAATTTAACGCCAAAGTGTTGTCGTTTTGGAGTTGAACTTTTGCAGTGTTGCGGTTGATTTGCCATTTGTTGGCATGCTGGTACATTGAAAGAGCCAAAGAGGTGGGAAAAGAGAGATTTGCAGATGCTGGTACATTGAAAAGACGTGGAAAAAGAAAGATTTGCAAAAAGATAAATAATAAAATAAAATTAACGACATGTTTAATGACATATTTGTTACGTATGAATGAAATGAAATCGAATGATTTTTATTTCATTCCAATGTTTATATATGATTATATGGTAATAGAATTGAATGACATTTTATTCCAATGAAATTGAATTTGATCATTATCATTACCTCCAAAATAAGATGGAATTATTCAAAAGAAAAAAAGAAAAAAGGATGAAATACCTACATTGTCCTACTTATCACTTTATGTGTCATATTTTATACAATTTATTTCATTCCATTCTTTCACATTCCAGACTCAGTGATGGGATGAGTTTATTTCATTCAATTTCATTCGGTTCTATTCCTATGATTTTGATTCATTTCATTACATTCTTGCGTAACATACATGCCATAAAAATGTTTGGTTACGTGAAAAAAGAAAATCCATTTTACATTTCGATCTTTTTTTTTTCAAATTCCTTTCTTTTCGCACTTTATGATTCTCGGGTAGGGTATAAGTTTTTTTGTTTTTGTTTTCTCTTTCTACGAAAAGAAAATCACATCACGAGTTAGGATCCTCTCAAGTAATTGAGGAAGTAATCCCTCAAGTAGAAATGATCTAACAACACATCTAAAATGTGAAAATAATCTAATCTAACTGTGGATTTTTTTTTCTTTCAAAACTACACTGTTTTTGTGATAAAGTACTTGGGCGGATTCTTGCTCCTACTCCCACCACCCACTCTATAACAAATCTCACAACCACCACCCACCCTTTGCCTCTATCCCTACCACTAACCCTGCCATCATCAGTGTCATCAACTAGCTTCCAACCACACTTGTCACTACACACCCGTCATTACAGACCCCACCAACTGCCACCGATCATCTTAACACTACCCGTCACCGCTCACCCACCTATACCTACTACTGCTCACCCCACCACCACTCGCCACTACCTACCCGGTCACCACTGCACTAACTTGCCACCACCGCTTGCCGTCGCCGATCCACCCTTCTCACCACCTGCACAACCAAACCAACCATCCATTATGGAACCACCCGTTGTCGTTGACCACGCCTCCATTGAATTTTCCTGCCACCACCCACCATTGACATAATCTAAGACCAACCAATTGTATGTGAAAAAGTGCATTCGTAGCCTTTAATTTAGGAGTATGCGTAGTAACTACCGGTAATTTCCTATAGTTACTCATTGACAAAACAATTGCATCTTTTTGTAATGAAAAGTCACATTATGCCACCACAACTTCGCCGGCATTGGTTGAGAAAGAAGGAAATTTTCTCCGTCGTGAAAATGTATGGCAAGTTTTGGCAGCGACCATCAATTCTTAAAACACACAACCAAGGACCACAAAGATTTTCTACATGAACTTCAATTTCTCCCTCCGCCCTTTCTACATAATTTTATTGTATCATAACGACTTAGTTTTGTTGCTAAAAATATACAACACCACTAATGTTAGTACTTGATCTTCGAATTTATTCCGGTACCCTCGATAAGAAATTTTTATAAGTCGGCCACTCGTTGAGATTGTTGAAAAAAAAAGTTTGTTCTTGATAATTTTGTTCGTTGTATCATTTTTTTTTCGGGATACGAAAGGTTCACACACTTGTCCCAAGCGGGACTCAAATCCGGCCTCTTTGCGCGTTGTATCTTTATGTGCAGTGGCGGACGCAAGATCTCGATTAAAGAGGACAATAAATTTTTTAAAAACAAATAAAAAAATTAAAGGAGACAAACTAAAAACATACTACATATATTAATATAATTTTCTCGGTGGTATATAGGTCTGACATGTTTATGCGTAGCAATGAAAGTGAAATTACGTTTGTGCAATCAGTAGCATCACAATTTTTTTTTTAGGTGTGTCGGACCCTCTAATTTTTTTTTTTTTTTTAA
>CM047809.1:94312062-94379562 GCA_026214975.1 Gentiana macrophylla | reverse complement strand
AGATGGACGCCATTGAAAAAATTCCCTCAACCTTTGGAAAAGCGTTTCAACGACTGGTACGAACAAGAGACGCCACCCGCTATATATATTCCTACAGGCTGGTACGTTGGAGGATCGAGTATAGATGAAAAGGCGGACAAAGGGTATTTCGCTCGCCTCACGAAAATCAAAGAGCTAGATGGAGTGGTATGTATCTTTGTGAAATCATATTCATATTTATGAAATTTTCATATGTTTGATTTGAATCATCTCAGACCTTATTTTTGAATGCGGACAACATGTGGATGGGTACTGGACTAATACGCCGTCAACGGAAGCATATCCAGATGCCTTTCATCCCAATTCGACCGTCATCTCCTCCGCTCGCCTGATTTTGCGCACTTGGAGGAAGGACCAAGGAAGGACGCTCGAGACGGTCGAGGTTTCGATGATATGAGGGAGATCGCGTCAAAATGGGATGTAAACTCGGTGGTGTACATGCCTGGGCCATATATCACGGACACTGGGCTCTTTATTCAATTTTCTATTCCAAAATGGCAGGCCTTAGTGTTCGATTGTCTCAGCGTGGACAAAGTACGAATCGCACCCGTAAATCCATGAAACTTTGAAACACTTTGGTGTGGTGTTGAGGAGAGTGCTTGAGACGAATGATCGACTACGTAACCACCCAAAAATGCTTGATCCGCAGCCGACCTCCTTCTGTCAAAATAGTTAAGGCCGAGAACGTACCACAAATGAAAATCCCGTAAGTGTTATTAACGCCAATGTATTTATAATACTATATAGTGTACATTATCTTATTATCAACTCGATTAATCGAAATTTACAATGCATGCGGGGGTATTGTGGGGTGTATACGGTCAAGTTCATCGAGCATATGATGCACTCCACTACGCTTGAACCGATCGGACTGAAAACATGATGTTATTTAGACATAAAATGTCCGTGCGTATGTTTAATCGGTGCATAGATCTTTAGATATGTAGTTATTTTTGTGAATTTGATGTATATGGCATGACATTTTGTTTGTTTTATACCAAGTTATGTCGTTGTAATATTTATATTAACTTATGTTTATATCGGCTCGTTTTTATGTTAGTTTCTTATTCATTGATTTATTTTTGTGGGATAGACTAGTGTAATGGGACACTAGTCTTGATATTATATTACGGGACGGACTAGGCTTCACATACTTACACCTCTTGATATTATCACTCAACGCCTTCATATTCAGCTCATTCCAAGTAGTACGGTTTACTCAAAAGTTTATCTATTACATGAGGCAAATGCACTTCATCGTTTATCTATTACATTCATCATCGACCAGAAGTTTCATGTAAGACATGTAGATTACGAAATCAAGAATTTACTTTAGAAACAAAGAGATAAATATATATAAATACAAAGACATTAAACTTTAAAAACAAAGACATAGAAGAGCCAAAGCCTAGACAAACCAAGGAAAGTCACAAAAGGTAAACCATGCGTGCGCTCTAAACAAACCACGGAAAGTCACAAAAGGTGATTGGGATACTTTCCTCACCAATGTCATCATTGTCATACTGCACGTGAAATTCTCTTGCGAGAGCGGTGATAAGAAATGGATAATACAGATAACCATCACCAAGCAAGTTAAGCGATATTTCACCAATCCTACGAACGATATCACTTCCAAAATCAACTTCACGCGTTAAAAAGGCAAACGAAAAAGCTTTTAAGGCATTGCTCGGATTAAAAGTGTATACGGTACCATACACGCTACTACCAATCCATTCAAGTAAACACGCACCATTCTTCGTGATAGTCGATACTCAAGGCGATTCGAATTCGTAAAAATTGGGTGTCCGAGATTTCGGTTGCTTCAGTTACGGTATACGATAGTAGCGATTGATCCAATCGGATGAAAAGAAGACATTTACTCCACGTAGCGTGTACACCCCTGAAGTTGGAATGGCCGATCAATTTTAGACCTCACCAAAGTGTAGAATTCACGAACGATTGATCGATTCATAGTGGAGGTAGGTGGGGACTCTTAGCGAGGCGCTCCAATGATCTTCTTCGTATGAATCTCTGCATCCTGGTAGGTAGGGTATCCCATTCCATCCTCTCTCTCAAACAACAATATCATGAAAATATGTAGACCAATTGACACGCTGTGTTGTGTTGTGAACCGATATAGCAAACGTATCCTCGCTATACACATAAGGTATACTAGGTCGACTCACCGGCGGTGAGGATGCCAAGCCGGAGAATTAGATTATCGGGATTGTATATCCGAATGTACGAAGGAGGGAATCGAGTCGACATATTCACCGGAGTTTTTTAAATGTGACTGATTTCGGTACAAGGTGGGAAGTTACTGAGCAAAGGAACTTGAAGAACGTGAGGACTAATGAGAGAGGAGAAGGTATAGAGGGGGTTATATTGGCATAAATATTGGAAATTTTAATCCAAATTGAATCAATTACGAGGTCATGGTATTGTCTTGTCAAGCAATCAATGTTTCCATTTAACTTGGACGGGCTACTTGGGCGGCTTGGACGATTATCGGGCCCCACATGAGTTAAGACCGTCCGAATTGGACGATTCCGTCCAAATTAGAAGATTCGGTATAGTGCAATAATAGAGAGGGGCCCCACATGTTAGATATCTTGTTCATCTATGACCGTCCCAAATTGGACGACGCCGTCTCAAATATTGGACGGTTCCGTCAAGTTAGTGTGTGTGATATATACGTCCATATGCATTTGTACAGTGTAGTCAATGTCGAGTTATAACCATGTTGTCCAAAGATGAAGACAAGACATGACACTACATATATGTGTCCTACATATATAACATGCGTGGTCACTATCGGCGGGTCCCACACTTCAAGTGGTTGTGATTATTGCATTTAGGCAGACACATATGTACAATGTCACTATATACGGGACCCACACGCCAAATGGTGGTGAGTTATGACCGTCCAAATTTTGAACGGAATTGGTCCAACTTTAGACGGATTCCGCCCAAAATATTGGTTAGTCGCTGAATTGACGGTTTCAATACTTTCAATCAATCAATGTTACATACATAAAAAGAAAGAGTAATGATACATTGGCTTTCATACAAGGCTTACAAACTTAAAAAGAAAGTGAGTAATGATACATTGGCTTAAATAGGATAGGACGACGCCTTAATAAATGCTCTTCAATGTCTAGTAATCACCACATTAAACACGACATGATTTTCTATAGGTTCATCAACGACTTCAAAGGTGCATTCATCTCCAACATTTAGGTCATTGTCGGTAATGAAATCATTCAACCCGGTTAAACGAACTTGTTGATAGTTTGAAATAGAAGCTACAATTCTAGCACGCCATGATCCCTCTGTGGCAATTCGTAGTTCAAATTGTCTTGTTTAAGCAACATGTCATTTGTTCTAGCAAATGGCATGGGAATATTCTACAAATCACAAACAATTTTAAATATCGTTAAAAATTGCAATGAGGAAGAAAGCTACACAAGAAAACAACTAAACGACATCAAATCCATCTCTCACCACATAACCACGTGAAATTGCCCACTTGCAAATATCATCCGAAAATGGGGATTTTGGTGACTTGCACTGCATCATCTTCTTCACCATCGGAAATGAAAAAAGTCTTCTCACAAGAAGTGTGATCCAAAGACAATAGTGTCGAAAATGAAATTCCTATGTGTTCAAACACTATAAACTCCCCTCATTCAAGTCATGAGCGGCCACATACTCCTCCCAACCTTCCCAAAAGAAACAAAGAGTTCCATTGTCTCAATGCTCCAATCCTCACATCCCATGTCCCTAATCGGCTTCGAGAACGGTCATATCTATGTTCCCCATCGTGTCATTCCACCTATTATACCATCTTTGGAGGTAGCGTCATGAAAAAAAGAAACATATCATGTTGGTTCAATCATAATATAAGTTATATAAATGTAAGTTAATTAATAATGACATACCAAACTTGTAGCGAAACACGCCATCAAGAACTTTAAAGAAACTTGGAAAATCCATTTGCTTCATGTATAGTAAAAATAACCAAGTTCTTTTAATTGTTCGTTCTTGTATGATTATTTGGGATGTCTCATAAGTATATATAGGGAGAATGGGGCGGATCGAATATGATGTCACCAATCGTGTCATATGTGGTCGCCGTCCCAAATATTGGTAAGTATTTGGATTCGACGGTTTCTATACTTTCAATCAATCAATGTTATTGTTGAATCGTCATGGTGTCGACGAAATTTTTGAAAAAGTGAAATGAACGTGTAGTCAATGTCAAAGGATAAGACATGACATGTGTGGTCACTATCGGCGGGTCCCACACTTCAAGTGGTTGTGATTATTGCAATAAGGCAGACACACATAGGTATAGTGTCACTATGAGACGGGCCCCACACGTCAAATGGTGGTGAGTTATGACCGTCAAATTTCCGTCCAAATTTAGACGGATTTCGCCAAAAATTCGACGGAATCCGTCCAAATTTAGACGGATTCCGTCCAAAATATTGGTAAGTGACTGGATTCGACGGTTTCTATACTTTCAATCAATCAATCAAAGTCGAGGTTAAATGGGCCTGATTTTCCAATTTCACGCAGGCGATACATATAGGTATAGTGCAATAATAGAGCGTGGCCCCACACGTTAGATATCTTGTTCATATATGAACGTCCAAATCGGACGACGCCGTCCAAATATTGGGCGATTCCGTCGAAGATAGTGTGTGAATATATACGCCCAAATATTGGACGTGTCCCATCGAATCGACAAATGTGGTCATTATCGGCGGATCCCACCTTTTAAATTTGTTGTGACGTATGCTTTTATGGCGTGGCGTGACACGTCACGTATAGTGCAATAATAGACGAGGGCCCCACACGTTAGATATCTTATTCATATATGACCGTCCAAATCGGACGACACCGTCCAAATATTGGGCGATTCCGTCGAAGATAGTGTGTGAATATATACGTCCAAATATTGGACGTGTCCCATCGAACTATCGGCGGGTCCCACCGCTTTTGGAAAAAATCTATATATTCACAAATCCTCTCAACAACCATTCATCTCTCCCATTTCTCATTTATTTTACTCTCTCATTATCTCATCTAGTGTTCCTTCAATGGCTAACCCACATGCTCTCGTGTTCATTTCCAACGAGGAAATTGATTTGTCGTTGGATGAGCGAATCTCTCATAAGCCGCTTTTAGAAACGTAAGAGGAGAGGCGTGAGTACGTGACTAACTGGATGGCAAGAGCTGTAGTTCCGGAGAGGCGATTGAACATAGATAGTCTTCCTACTTTGATTGCAAACTTGTTTCGAGATAACGGTTGGCATGGTGTCCCCGAGATGCCAATAAGCTTTCAACACGTCAATCGGTCTATTGTGCGTGAATTCTATGCTTGTCTATCTACCACACGGATCAATGAAAGGTGCGTCATTGTTCGAGGCGTTCCGTCGCTTTAAATAATGCATGGATCAACAACGAGTATGACATTCCGAAAAATCCTCGTGGTTTGGATTTCTTTCTTTTCCGATGTTCCGTAATTACTGCTAGCGCGTGACATGGCCGTTTTGTTTGGGGAGACTCATCCGTGGGAACGCGTGGGCGTACCCGCCTCTTCACCCCGGTCATGGCGCGGTCGATTTCTTCCTTTCTTCATTATGTTCTTGGCCACCAATATATATGGCACGGTGAACTACACCTACCTTCATTTGATTTGTATGCACTTGCGTGCGCATCCATTACATCATACTTTGACGTCGGAGAGTATATTCTCTCCAGATTCGACGATAGCAAATGACAACGCAGCGATGGATATATATTTTTCCTATCTCATCACAAATATGTGCGTTAGGTCCGCCGAAGTGCCGGAATATCTTGACGATGATGTTTCATACGGTCATGATGACGACTATATATTTGTTGTATAATATTTCGTGTTGAGTAATCTTTTTCTCTCAATTGTAATGCATAATATTTGAGTGCTAGTGCTAATCTTTTTCAATGGATTTTGATAATCTTAATATTGATAATCTTAATAAATTTATTATTTTCAATTTGCGAAAATTTTTTAGTGATAAATAATGATAGATACAAAGGATAAAATAACCATTCATTACACAGCTAGAGGCAAATACTATGAGAAGCACAATGTGATATAAAAATTACACGCTTAATCTCGCAGCTTTTGTACCATCAAGCATTTTCTTTCATTCGCTTAATCGTTCCGTGATATAACAATGTGATATAAAAATTACAATAGCTTATGTAAGGTAACAATTACAACTCACCCTCAAATTGATATAACAATGTCAAAATCAATGTGATAAAACAATTGCAAGCAAACAGAATAAAAAATTTATGTTACAATCATAATGTCTTATAAAATTAAATAAAGGTTTATTCAATTGGGAACAACTGCACGAGCGGGACATCTATTCCTTCTATGTCCAGGGTTACCGCAATTCGAGCAATTCCTACCGGAACCTGGAGTTGTACTCTCTGGAGTTGTAGCTCCCATCCTGATTGTTTCTCCTCCTTCCCTCACTCTAGGCTCCGGCGGAGTGAGGGAAGGTTTATTTTTTATCCAATCAGGAAGAATCCAATCATCCTCCACAGGCCCGGGAAAACACGCCCTTCATATGTATATGCGTTGTAAACAGCGACTCTGTAGTAATGGGAACAATAATCATAGGGACTCTCACAACGGTGACTTATAGCGAAGACAAGCATGCACGCAAGGTAACTTTAGTCCCTGAAACTGCCCGCAATAACATTCTCTCTTATGCATATTCACTTTCTCACTAGAATCGATGTCTCCAACTTGATACTGGTCTCGGTCGATACTATGCAGTGTGAAATTCTTTCTGGCACGAGCAACATCATTCAAGAACTTTTCGTGTTCGGGGGCTAAGACGGTGCGGCAAGATTCCGCGCTTTCTCTCTCTCGCAATGCCACCGCCGACACAATGCCCGATGTAATCAAAGAGATTCACGATACTCATCTTACGTGCATCCCTGATCACATTGTTGAAGCTTTCAACATAGTTGCTTGTCATGATTGAGTAACGTGTACTGGGGAATTGTGATCTGGCCCATTTATCGACTCCAATCTCCTGTAGGTAATGCGATACAGGTTTGGTTGGGTCGACATCCATGTCTATTATCTTCTGGAATAATATTTGGAAGCGCGTTTCTGAATACGTATAAGCTGCTTCCCAGAAGGTGAATGGACAATATCCCGTGCTACCAAATTTTTTATTCAGGTTCATGACAATGTGGTGGTAGCAGTAGCCATGGTAAGCGTTTGGAAATATTCGTGTAATGTATCCAATTATACCTGACCTCTCATGCGAAATGAAAACCAAGTCAAGACGTTCCCCAATTATCGACTTCAAGTTAACCATGAAATAGGTCCAAGCATGAAGGCTCTCTCCGTCGGTCACAAAGATAAGCTAACGGAAAGATATGGTCGCCCGCGCGTCTACACCCACCGCTACTAACAATGTCCCTCGCACTTTGTTTTAAGATGTGTACCGTCCACAACTAATATTGGCCGACAAGATTAAACCCCTCAATACTTGATCCTAATGCCATGAAACAATACTTGAACTCGCCAAGCGCATCGTGAACAATGTCTCAGTAATGGTTCCTTCATTCTCTACCTCCAACATGTAAAAGTAGGCGTATAATTTACAATACGACATTTCAACGCTTCCGCCGATCGGTTCCAATGCTTTCGCTCTACATTGATAGGCCCTTTGATAATTCAGTCTATGTTGAACGTTTTTTCACCTCGGCTTGTAAAACTTTTGTCGTGAATCACCGCCGAGTTTTATGAGGCTATCCTTTACGAAAACGACCTATAGGTCCGGCTTGGCCTCGCCTGTGATTGTCGGTTAGTTGCTCTAGTCCACAAGTGTGGGTTTCAGATTATCTGCGGTTATCTCAAAAATCATGCAACGTTGTCCGCCCCTTGCGCCCACATTCAAATCAACAACCTCTCTTACCGACAACCTTCCATTCGCATCGGTCGGAAGTATAACATCGTAGTTTTAACGCTTCTGGTCCGACCTCACGAGTTTCCACATATAGTCATGCCTCGGTCGTGGTAACTCATTTTATCCTTCATATCCTCCTTGTCTCTATACCTTTTACCGATGAACAATACATCCGGATTATCGGTCTGCGAAACGTCTCAAAGACGTGGACATGGAGGAATTTGGGAAAGGTCCATTCCGCACCGAAATGAGCACCTCTCGCGATTGACACTTGCCATACCAAATGTGTGACCACGGTCGGTGTTCTGCTGCAAAGGTGCGATCGATAACTCGTGAAAGATCCGCCGATAGTAGGGCCGGTTGCATCGGTGCTTGCATCCTAGTTCGCATAAACCGCCCATACTGTGTGTGGGTCGTCCTGATCTACATTCTCGCCTGGGACGCTCCAGCCTTCATTCATAGATGCACACATCCGACCCATACGTTGTTCATTGAACGGTAAGTCCAATGGTCGACTAATGATATTTGCAATAAATCCCCAATCATAGCCACGCTCACTCGACACATCAATTACTTGATCACCAAACATGTATTCGCTTGGATGACATTTTCATGAGGGTCGAGGCCGGTGAGTTTGTACAACATCATCACGGGATTGCGAATATTATAAAGTTCGGTGTAAAATCTTCAATCCTCTATCAACTATCGGTTCTTCATTTAAGTTAAATGTGTTTTCCAACCTTTGCCTTCCGGCTCATCATCATCAATAACCGATTCAAATTAACACGCTTTTACGTGTTCTTGTCTACGCACATCACGAAGGTATGCTATCCATGTCTCGTCATCCGAAACATCAATCGGTCCTCGCAGCTTTGGATACAAAAGTTTCATTACCAATCTATTTTTGGATACATCAATTCCTACTTTCGAACACACTTTCGCTTGACGTCATCCAATGTCGTATCGTTACTTATAAGAATCATATAAAATGTTCCTTTTCTATAAGACCATCTGTCGCTTCTTTCATCATATTTCCACTCTCCGCCAAATGCAAACCTAATAGACAAAATGTTGTCATCTGTGAAAGAATAAAAATTTTGCATTAGTTTTCTGTGAAGAAATGAATATGAAATAATAATATTTATACATTAGGGGTGTGTGTGTGTGTGTGTATATATATATATATATATATATATATATATATACACACACACACACACACACATATATATAGACACATATGTATTCATACATATATCCACATACATTTACATTTACACAAATATATACACACACACCACACACACACACACACACACACACACATATATATATATATATATATATATATATATATATATATATATATATATAGACACATATGTATTCATACATATATACACATATACACACACATATTTATGTACATATATATATATAGGTACATAAATACACACTTATATAGACACATATGTATTCATACATATATATGCATACATTTACATATATATATGTACATATTTATGTACATAAGTATACACGTATATAGACACATATGTATACACTTAAACACACATGCATATACATATATATACCCATATATACAAGTACATACACATATATATGACATTATCTATACATACATATGTATATACATATGCAAATATATACATATATGTACACATATACTATTGATCTGTTTATTGTTTTGGTCTATAATCGTTGTGTTCATTTGTGTTTATAACGTCAGGGGGTAAGAAAGCATAAATTATGGTTTTTACCACGTCATAGAATACTTGATGATGACGAGGAGAACAGAGGGCGTGACGGAGCCAAGTGAAATGGACCTTATATTTTCGATCTAAAGGGTGCCTCACTTCCGGTGAGGATTACCAGTCAGCGAGGACAGAAAAGATGCTCTATCGAAGCGCACTAATGAAATTTTCTACGAGCTACCTACCAGAGCCCCAATACAAAGCCTGGAGATTAGGCATGACACAAATGGATCGGAAGGAATCGAAAACACCCTAGTGAAAGCATGCAATTCTAAGAACCTCACCAGTCCGAGGCGCGTCTGTAGAATTCATGCGAGATATTGATTTTTGGTTTTTCAAACAACAGTGAGTGTGTCGTTTGGATCAATTTTTAATTAACATAATCATTACGCTAATTTAAAAAATGTTCTCATACTATTACAAAATTCCGTAAAATGTATACCATATATTTTCAAGGCGGATTTGGCATCTTTCTACAACACCAACATAATCAACTAATAACCAAACCAATAAAACACGCTTGCTTCAACAACAGTGAAAATGTATATAATCAAAATATCAATTCCATTATCAAAAAATAACATCAAAATTAATCATTTCTCTACCCTAAATACCGCACATACTACACAACGCTAATTGAACACAAATTTAAACAAACACGATAAATAAATTTTTTCATTAAAAACAAGTAACAATAAAAACAAACACGCTAATTAAACGCGCTTTTAACATAATACATTCATGTGAACAATTAACAATAAAAACAAACACGATATATAAATTTTTTCAATAGTAAATAATTGCTTTAGGTGAATGAATCGCTACTCCATTTTTTGCAAAACAACCCCCTCATTTGATTGTTTTATTGTTTATTTCGTTTGAAGGACCACAAACTCAACAATGGTGATTTTGGGTCTCATTAAACGGTGAAAACGACAGAGGTCGTGAAAGAAGGTGAAAAAAGTAAATAAAACTTGATAAGGTTCTTTGAAAGTGGATTTAAACCGCCCAAACTTTCATCAAATCGTCCAAATTTGGGACGGTGCGTTTGATTACATCGTCCAAATTTGACGATTTGATGAAAGGTTTGAAAGGTGTGCGGTTTTCGTCCGATTTGACGGTTCCGTCCACATTTGACGATTTTGTGTATTTTGGACGGTTTTGTGATTTTAGAAGCTTAAATGCGTACGCGAAATGGAATTGGACGATATGCGTCACAAATTTGGACGTTTTGACCCACTTCTTCCAAATTTGGACGCTTTACTCGAAAAAAATTAGATGTCCGACACACCTAAAAAAAAATTGATGCTACAAATTCTTGCAAAACGCCAATTTCACGCAATGAAACAGATGAAAGGAAAAAAAAAACTTTTTTTTCTTCAAAAAAAAAAAACCCATAAAGGGCGGCAAAAACTCTTCAAGAGAGAGAGCATTCTCCGGTGAGGGATTCCTCGCCGGAAGCGACGCAGTGCTACTAAAGATGGAGAAAAAAAAAACAAATAAGTTTCAAACTCAATTCACATAATTTGTAACTAACACAGCCGACTCTATTGGATTTTCCATTATGCAGAATCTTCTCTCTGCCGCCGGCAAAGAGCCGAACCCAATCCTCTTTATCTAAATGTATCAACAGTTAACTCTTTCACAATCCAAATCAATCCTCTTTGTACAGAGACAAAACTAGCTGATTGACCACCCATCGATAATCACTAAGATCTTCAACAGTGTTGAACAGAAACTATCAATTCTTGATTATAATTTGGTCGCATAGAGAAGAATCGAGAAGATCTTGAAGGTCGCCGGAATAAGCATCGCCGAGCCTAACAGCCTCCAGGACTCGTTCAAAAAAGAAGACATGGCAGGGGATACGTAGCACGCCTTTTTGTTTATAACCGTAGACTTGAGCCGATTTATCCAAAAGTTCTAAGATGATCGGGTGGTTCAACAGCTTTGCACTCACCACAAACCGCTCCATTTCTTCTCCGACGAAAACAGGCAAGTGTCCCTCCGGCACCACCGCCGATATTCTTCGGTTTCTAACTCTGGACGATTCCTTCTTCTTATTCCTAACCAACATGGATTCCGAGCGCAACAAACTGTAGTTGGAGGATTCGACAGCTTTCGATAGTCTCGTCATGAACTTCATCTTTTTTTTGTAAAATTAAGATGAATCAACCTTCACCCAAAGATAGAGGAAGGAGCAGATCAAAATTGAAGAGGTTTAGAGATTGAGAGTGTCGATATATAGCAGCAGGGGAGAGAACACGGTGTTGAACGCAGTCCGGGTTACTTATTTAGTTTTTTTTTTTCTTTTGCTGAATTTATTATTATTTAGTTTCAACTTTGAAATAATCCACAAATATAAAATTATGGGAGTTGAAAAAGAAAAAAAAAAAAAACTTCCGTCTTGTCCCGGTACGGAGTTTTTATCTAAAAATACATGACATTAAAAATAAATTTTAAATCTCAGATAAACTTCATGTCATATCAGAGCAATTGAAGAAGAGAGACTTGAAAAAACAAACATTTAACGTTGCGTTTATTTTGCCAAGAGTTTTTTTAGGGTTTTTTTAAAAAAAAATCACATCACCAATAATTTCTTACAATTCTCCTACCAATCAAATCTTCAACTACAAATAAAAAAATATTAAATCATCTCTCATCATTTCACTTATCAACTTTATTACCTTTTTTACCATTATTTTATTCATTATTCTACTTTATTTCACCAATCATTTCATAATCTACACAAATTTAAAAAAAACATATTAACTTTTTAATCATTACTTCAATTACTTTATCTAAAAAACCCCCGAAAAAACTCCAACCCAAAACAAACACAACCTAAGATTTTTCAAAACCAACTGCTGTCAAACTAAAATCGTAAATAACTACTAACATTTATTACAACTCAATTTGACTAAAAAAGAAACAGTTGATATACAAAAAACTCTATAGCTTCACTCTTAGGCTCACTTTCCATGTTTATCATCCATCCCGTCTTTAACATACACATCTTCTTATTCCAAATAAAGAAGTAAGAATATGCACAAGCTCAATAAGGAGAAATAAGATTAAAAGAGAAATTAATATTTGTTGGACGTCGGGAGAAATGACATGAAATACAAGTTGAAAGCATAACTTGAAAAAATACGTAAAACTCCTTTAAAAATATTTAAAACATAAAGAAATTCACTTTAAAAAACTTGAAAACCAATCTTAAACCATGCATAGAAAACATACATGTTAACTACATTCATTTCTTCTTGCATGTACTTGTTTGTTTCGTTAACTATTTACTTAACATATTCGTGTTCTACTCATTGTTCATGGTGCTTGGCATATTCATGTCCTTGTCTTGATTGTCATGTTTAATGTTTCTTAATTCTTACCGACTTAACATATGGGCTTGGTGTAGCACGGCTAATATGACTAACCATACTTCCAATCATAGGACTTAAAGCACACAGGACTTAAAACCGTCGTCTTGAGAACGACATGGTGAGTGCAACCAGTCATACCTCCGACACGGGACTTAAAACCCATGGCACTCCGCTCAGTACGTCGGTAGGCCGCTAACAATAAATACTTAAGAGCACATAAAGCACATAGATTTCACGTTAAGATCCACATCTAACATACGTGGGCATCTAAAGACCATAACAACACCGAACTCTCATCCTATCTCCACTACTCGTAACCAATAGCATAAGCAGCTTACATAAAGTAACTAGAAAATAGATTAACATTTTGACAACACAGTTTTGTAGATACCTAGAAACACATTATCATGTCTGGTTTCATGCAGTTTACATAAAAATGGATTCAAAACAACTTAAAAGCATAATCATGAAACTATAAACAGAACATTTTGATAAAAAAAACTCATTACCTTAAAGACGAGATGAACTACAAACCGAACAACAACTAACTTTCAAATCTTACGTATATCTACAAATCGACGAGTCTAATGTAAATCTTACAAGAATCTAACGGTACAAAGATCAAATCCAAGAACAACTACAAAATGATTAGATCTTACATACAAGAAGAGATTCAAAGCCTAACTACTATTGGAAAACAAAATTACTGCTAAACGAACCCAGAAATCAACCAGAGTGCTCAAGAAACTAAGTCTGGAAATCACCCTATGCACTTTCCCGGTAGAGGCTAGGTCGACGACCCAAGCTTTAGCGAAAAACTTTGAAAACGTGAAATCATGAAGTCTAGGGCTATTTGAAGGCTTTTTTTATAGGTGTTTCTGAGCTTAGGTCAGTTTTTAGGTGACTTGAAGGTCAAGAAAGACTTAATTAAATTTATAATATTAGGAAAAGAAACCTAATTCCCAAAAAGACAATGAAGAAAGTGAATCTCAATTTGCTTTCTGTACTTCAATCAAAAAAGTAAAGGAAAAAAATCTATGGTTCAATAAGAAACCAGACAAAATAGAATTGAATGAAAAATAATTGTTCGTTGGAATTAACTAGTGGACCCCATGTCTAAACTAATTGGAATTAATTACAATAATTAATTTCTTAAGTAGTAGACTTATATATATGTAACACACCCTCCTCAAGATGGACTCGGTCAACAATAGATATCACGTAAGTGGAGACTGCTCATCAAGGAATGGAACAAATGAGCATTCAAAGCATTAGTAAAAATGCTGGACAACTAGTTGAGGGATGAGACATGAACAATCTTCACCAGGCCATCCTGAAGTTTCTCACGAATCGAGTGACAATCGATTTTGATATGCTTGGTGTGTTCATGAAAAACCGGGTTCTTGGCAAGATGAATGGCACTAATATTGTCACAGTGCAAAGCCACAGGAACATGCAAAAGAACCTTAAAATTACAATCCAAATAACACAATCATTGAATTTTACATATAGCAAGTGTCAGAGCCCGATTCTATGCTTCGATAGAGCTGCATGAATGGTGGTTTGCTTCTTAGAGCGCCAAGAAACCAACGCATCTCCAATGAACATACAATAACATGTAATGTTGCATCCGGGGTCTTTACAGGCAACCCAATCATAATCAGCAAATACAAACAAAGTGATAGAGTTCCGGGCAGGATAGGAAAGGCCTTTTCCAGGAACTGATTTAATGTACTTAAAGACCTGTTGAGCATCATGAAAATGGTGGATTGTGGGAGCATCCAAGAACTGACTCAGTTGTTGCGTGACAAAAGTGATGTCAAGCCGAGTAATGGTGTGATAAAGAAGTTTCCTAACCAAACTGCAATATATGGAGCTGTCAAAAAGCAATTCAGAGGCCCCATGCTATAGAGCCAACTTGGACTTCAAGGGCGTAGCAAGTCCTTTACAATCCAGCATGTCAAAAGTTTCCAGAAGATGGAGTGCATATTTTCTCCAGGAGATATAAGACCTGATTGAGACCGAGAAATTTCAAGACCAGGGAAAAATTTGAGCTCACCCAAGTCTTTAATCTTGAACAACGAATGTAAATGCTGTTTGAGTTCTGTGATGAGGCCCTATGATTCCATGCTAGGACAATATCATCCACATAAGCCAAGGAAAACAAAAAATGATCACCAATAGTCTTGACAAACAGATCGCTTTGGATATACGAAACCCAAATCCTAATCCGATCCAATCCATAATTGGATCGTCGATCTGATTCACAAAGACCGATCGAGACGCCGATCATGCACAGCGGAAGCTACGAATTAAATTCGCATGCGATTTTACCACGATTTAATTCACATAATAAATTAATTAACTACAAGAAAGTTGAAGATTTACCCAACAGAAGAAGGAGCCGCAATCGACAAAAGAGAAGCCGTAGTCTTCCAGATTGTATCTCCAAGCGACGACTGGTGGACGTCCATTCTCGTAGTAGAACCTCCTTGAATATTCTCCAAGAAAAACTCTAGATTTTTCTCCTCTTAATGGCTAGAACAAGAAACTATTTTTAATAAAGTGGCTCCAATATCTATTATTATTGTGTTGGGATGAACTCTCTTTATATAGGAAATTAACTAGTTAAGAGAGAGTTATCCTTTTCACAATACAATTACCTTTTTCCATAAGGAAAAGATATTTGTCATAAAATAAGAGATAATTCTCATAAAATCAATCTCTTATTTTTCCCATTAATTATCTAACAAATAAATAATTAATTAATTACATATGTGACATAATCTAGGAAAATTTCTTTTCCTTATTTTCTCAACATGTGTGGCGCTACTTTGCCATTACAATTAATAGCAAATGTCTTTTTTATTTTACATATTATTTATCAAATAAATTATATTCACATATTCATTAAAAAGACCAACTATTTGATTTATTCTCGAGGTTCCACAAAACGGGAAAACACTCGCGTATAAGGAGCCAACCCGGGGACCATGGACCTATAACCAGTAGCTACAATAAATTGAATAAAATATTCATCGAGCAGAACATTTCTATTCAACTTATTAATTTCGGAATTACGCCACCATAAATCCGAAACTAAACTCTATCGATTATAGATATAACTTATTCTCAAAGCGTCGAGTCAATAAGTGTCCATTGATATAATCATTACATATAGACTAACCCTCCATAGACTATCCGTAATGAAGCGGGAATGTTTCCGTAAACCTTATTCATTACATCTTATCCTTATTTACCATTAACCCACTAGTGATCAAATAGTTCATAACCAATATGAACTCGGCCGATCGATCAGTTTCTAGGATCAACAAATAAGGGGATTGTCTTTCTACTTCCCGCAGGAAGGAATGAATTCCATATCAGTGAGACACACAGTTCTCACTCATTCCAGAATAGTGCCAACGTGAAAGTGATTCGGACCGAACCTCTTAGCAATCCTTAACGAACACATCAAACCCTATCTTGAAACAAGTAGGAGTATGCAATCACTTCAGGATTAAGGTTAATCTATATATGATAATCTTGTGATTTAATAAGATTTCTCAATCACAGAATTATATGAGAAATACAGATTAAATCGGTCCAGTCCTATATGACTACATCATATATAAATGCCCCACTTAGATAACCAATATCGACGGTCCAGATAAGACGGTCACACCTTAAAGTGTTCTGGGCGCATTAATGGTGGTTTTAATCAATAGACCTCATAGGTTGATTAAGTTCACCACGGACTAATAGTTCAAGTGTATCACCATAAACTTAATCCTCATGTGTGACACACAGTAAGTTATATGGCTACATATGATACGACTTGGGGTTTTCAGCTGTGTATTACTTATAAGCAGCAAATAATAAGATGAGAATAAATCTGTCATTTATTAATTATAAAAACAATTACATAAATTGTCTTTCGGACGCTACTTCCAACACCATGATCATGGGGAGATTGAGTATACCCTAGCTGTTGAATAGCAGAAGTCAATTTGTGTTCCATTGACGGCTTGCTTGCTTTAGCCCATAAATGGAATTCTTCAAACATCGACTTGCTTGGGATTTGAGATCCAAATCCAGGCGTGCTTCATGTAAACCTCCTCATGAGATCACCATGAAAAAGTTATTGATGTCTAGTTGGTGTAAAACCACCTTTTTGCAAATTGCTAGGGGCTAAAAACTTTTGATGGTTGTCACTTTGGAAACAAGAGAGAAGGTTTCCTCTTAATCAATACCTATGGTTTGCATATACCCCATTGCTGACTAGACAAGCCTAGTAATGTTCCACATGACCATCATAGTGGTACTTCACTTTGTACACCCATTTACAACCACTGGGCCATTTTCCATTGGGAAAATAAACTAGTTCCCATGTATGTATATCTTTTAAGGCATGTATCTCTATCTTCATGGCCTCTTGCCACTTGGGATCCAAGTCATCTTGATTATAAGTCCGTGGTTCTATAATTTTGTCAATGGAAACAAAAAAAGCCGAGGCAAAATCAGAGAATTGAGCATAACAGAGAACATATTCCAAACTATGAGGGGAAATGCACTTCTAAACATGATCATAGACATAATCATGTAGATAGGCAAGTGGATGCTTGTGTGTTCTAGGTCTATGAGAAAGATGCTCAGTCTGTGGTGCTGGGGAACAAAAATGTTTACCTGGAGATGTACCAGATAAGGCAACAATAGAATCCCTTAAATCATTGTCCAAATCAGAATAAGAGAGAGGCAAGCAAATGCTAGCATCAAGAGGAGGTTGTTGATCATCTTTAACAAAAGGAAACACAAAATCATGGAACACCACATCTCTGAAAATAAAAATCTTTCTGGTAGACAAGTCCAGAAGGATATAACATTTTGTAGTCTTAGACATACCCAAGTTTACACATGTATGAGCCCTAGTATCAAACATACAACGGTCTCTTGTTAAGAAGGAAGCAAAAACGAGGCAGCCAAAAACCTTCATTTGTTTTACATCTGGAATCTGATTGTACTACTTTTGATATGGGGTGTTATTTTGTAACAAACGGGTAGGAGTGAGATTAATGAGTTTGACCGCATGTTGAATACAGTAACCCCAATAAATGATAGGCAAATTATCTTTAAATCGTAGGGCTCTAGATACATTTAGAATATGCTAATGTATTCTCTCCATAATCTCATTCTGTGGTGGAGTAGAAACACAACTTTCTCGATGTATTATCCTTTTCTCACCATAAAATTCAGGCCACCTAACTATGACCCAGTGTCAGTTCCGATGACCTTAATTTGATTATGAAACCGAGTGGACACATAAGCATAAAAACTTTGTATCAGAGGCCTAATCCCTTTAGATTTTAATAAAAACACCAGGTAAAACGAGTAAAATCATCAACCACAATCATAAAATATTGATGTCCATGAACTCTAGAATTCTTATATGGACCCCATAAATTCATATGAACCAAATGAAAACAAGCATCAACCGTAGTAGTAGTACTTAAAAGAAGAGACAATCTCTTCATTCTAGCACGAGGACAAATATAATGAGACACTATCTGGAAGTGACACTTCAAGATGTGGATCGCTTGACTAGACTATATACGTTGTTGTGACATATGAACTAGCCTCAAATGCCACAAAAGATCTTTATTGGGTTTAACATGAACTTGACTATTAGTGCTATTACAAGATGTCTTGACAAACTTTTTCCTTGGTGCAATACTGTATAGCAAATAGAGCCCCCTTCCGTTTTAGCTATACTAATCATCTGCCTAGTGGTCTTGTCATGTATACAACATAAACCATCCATAAAAAAACACATTGTGTTTTATCAATAGTCCAATTTCCCATAGAACTCAAATTGCACCGAAAAGAAGGCACACATAAAAACCCATATAATGTCAGCTAATCATTCAATCTTTATGTATCAATATAGGACACACTCACATATTCACCATATAGGGTAAGGTCACCATAACCCCTGAAATCCATTTTGTCTGCTCAAAAATATCAATAGAATATGCAACATGGTATGTTGCACTTGAATCGAGAATCCAAGTATTGACAACTTTACCTTGTATTTCCTGGTCAGTTTGCCTAAAGTTTGTTGTCATCACACTGGCTTGGTTTATAGTGTGCTCAGGGTTATCGTCTATAGTCATCTGATCCAAAAACTTGCTCAACTTCTGCAGTTGTTGAGGTGTGAGGCCAATACCATTCTCTAAGGTATTTTTTTCATGTTTTCATCTTTGAACTAAAGCCCCAACCGTACTCTCTTCCCCTTCAACAAATTTGATTCTCTTCCCTGGCTTCCATTCACGAGGGTACCATAGTTTATTGTGGCTGTTGTCTATGGTGTGACCATTGTAACCACAGATTGAGCATTGAACCCTTCTAACTGGTCCATTTCTCTGATTTCCTTCCCACCTACGTAGGTTCCTATCATTTCTAACTGAGGGATATCCATTATCAGTGTCATAATCAGTTCCATATTTATTGGAAAAGACCACAAGTTGCACACTTTGAGGGTGGCTAACAATATACTCCATCTGCCTCTGAAACTGAATGCTCATAGAAAATGCATCAATAATAGCATGTAAGGGTTTCATCAGCATTACCTGAGATCTCCCATGTGATGTAATTCAGGCCTTTCATGAATCGTATGACATATTCCGATTCAATATAACCTATGAATATAAGTATCATCTTACATGTACACTTAATCTCACATTCACAGCTAGGTATTGGTCTCAATATCATAATTTCATCCTAAACCATCTTCAATAGAGCGAAATACTCAGCAACAGAGAGACTACCTTGTATAATTTGGTTAATCTCCCCAAGTAGATCTGATAATTGGAAGGATTCCATGTTGGAGTACCTGCGATGCTAATCCTCCCAAACACGATTTGAGCGTTGTCTAACCAGGACGCTTGTCGCAATAATAGCCGGCGACAAAGACTTCACAATCTAGGACATTGTGGTTGGTTGTGTCGCATCGGTTCCATCTCGTAATTGATTTCTCATCTTGAACAGGTTTCGCAATTGATCATCTACAAGCATAGTTTATTCTTTGTGATCAACGCCATACGCGTCGCTCTACTCCACGGATGAAAATTACTCTCCTGAAGCGGTGGATCGACCAATACAAGTGATGGATTCTCGTTAGGGTGCAAGTAGTAAGGATTTTAAAATCTCGATCTCATTGAACGCAGTCGACAAATATTCGCCATTTGATTCAATTCTGGAATTGGGCCTTTATCAAAAAAGAAAATTAACATATTATATTAGGTTGAATTGGATTAAATCTACAAGATTTTTTTTTCTTTTAATAAACACGTACTGCCGCCCGACAGACCGCTAAGACTCAGGCCTCGCCGCTACTTAAGATAGGGCGGTCCTGTATGTAACAAGGCATAACCTTATTAAGAGGTCGGTGAATCACACCTTCAATAATCGGTTGATATGCATATATTTTCCTAGGCGAAAAATGATAGTCCAACAAACATTTTTTTTTATAATCGCAATGTGCCTTTTCAGTGTAAAAATAGAATAATGATAGAGACATAACTGTTGTAACACACTCAACAAGACAACGGTAATCTGCATTAATAATGGTGATGAAAGCAAAATTAAGCATTTGGTAAAATCAATAATAAACGATGTAAATAATAGTACTCCCTTCGTTCCAATTTATCTGAGGCAGTTGTCAAAATAATTTGTTCCATATTATATGAGGCAGTTACATTTCCAATGCAACATTAATGATACTTTTCCTTGCTTTACCCTTATTTATTGTAATAGGATAGATAAAAAACAATGCACATTAATTATATCGAAGGACTTTTTAGTCATTTCATTTTAAACTCAATGCATTAACTCCATTTTTTTAATTGACAACTGTCTCAGATAATTCGAAACGGAGGGAGTAGTAATAATGTTACTTAGGTTGTGATATACAATTAGGCAAATATCATTACTCGTAGTCAATAGTCTTCGGTCTTCAACCACGTGCGCCCGCAGTTCAATTCAGAAGCTAATGATGACATAGAGTTGCTAAACCTGTAGAAAGTCAAGTCGTTCAGCTCCAAGTATGTCATCTTTTTTAGAAAAATTTCATTATTTTCTTAGAAGGCATCTTCTCACTATTTTCGTGGTAAGGTTATTTATTACTTGGTGGACATTGGAAGAAAAATAAAATAAAATGAGGTAATGGTTTGCAAATAGTTGAATAAGATTATGAGACTTTTTTTTTTCTACCTTCCGGAAAATGACAGATATTGATATGGAGGTAATTATTGAAATATTATCTTCTTCTCACTGACGACGGATCCAGAAATAATTTTCAATGAAATACGAGAACAAATTAACTGGAGACATAAGTAGTAGTTTTACATTTTTATAAACAAAACTATATCGTTTTTTATATATCACCAAAGACATTGCTCCTACCCAAATGAAAGTAGTTTCGCCCCTGACTTCTCACTATTTCGTCGAATATTAGGAGTATTCAGTATTCATACCATTTAATTTAAATTTTCATCTCTAAAATATTATAAAATAATATATTCTTGTTTTACAATAACTTATTTTAGAGTATTATGTTGGGAAAATGTATCGTATGTGGAGTGATTTACGGAACAGGTCCGTAATTAATGGAAGTAATTGCGAATTAGAAAATAAATAACGCGAAAAGAAAAATCGTATTATTAACTAGATCTAGCAAAATAACTATAACCGCATGCATCTAACTCTAACAAAGAATAATAAAAGTATGGTGCACAAAACAAGGGCTGTAGATCAAACTAAGACAAGTAGTTATTTTTTCCTTTAGACAAATCGCTTCCCATTATGCTGCACACTAGGTAGTAGCAATTGTCTCCCAAGATACAACGAACTTTATGCCTCTGGATTTGTAGGCACTTAAAAAATCTGAACTCCAACGAACTTACAGAGTGCTCCGACTTCTCTCGACTCAAGAACTAGATGTATATGATATACTCTTTGTGGTGGAAAAGACAAGAGAAAATTCGATACTTAAACTTCCATCCACGGGGTTCTTTATATAATGGAGAGGAAGAGCCAATGCTCAAATCTGATTGGCCGAGACACATCAACAAACTTTTCCCCTTGGAAAAGTAATGGCTGACTTTTCCCTCAAGGAAATCATCTAAGCCGAAATAATGAGATTAATTTCGAATTAATCCTCTAATTGGTAGGATGACGCATCTTTGAATTCTGAATTGATCGGATGACTCAATTACATGAATTCTTGAATTTCGATTGGTCCGATGACACATCACATGCCAAAATTAATTTCTGGTTAATTTCATAAAGAAATTTTGTCCAAAAAATTAATAGCAACAAACGAGTCGGACGGCGGCGACGGCGCGAACGTGTGGAATTATATAAGTCCTCCTTCATGCACAAAAGCGCTTGGGGCACATCCATAAGAGTCACATTAACTCTTATATAAGAGCATCCCCAATGGCTTGCTACTTCACCCTTCAAAAATCTATTTCAATCAGCATTTTACAATTTTTATCTACAATAGCTCAAAACATCACCTTGTAAGGGTTAGTGACTAAGAAAGGTGTCCTATACGCTTCTATCCTAAAAATGAAGATAAAAATAGAGTTTACTCCTAAAATAGCCTCCATAATGAGTCCCTATCCCTATTTATTTTTAGGGATATGAACAGTGCATCCCTACTTGTGGGGATGCACTATTCACATCCATAAACATATTTAATTATTAAAAATTATAGGGATATGGATATGGATGCTGCTGGAGTGAAATAATAAATATTTAATATGTATGAATAGGGTTGTGTGGTAGAATATGTATTATTTAATATTATTTAAAATGTTATAGGGATAAGGATAGGGATGCGGTTGTGGATGTTTTTGAATTGAGATATTGTAAAATAGAGATAAGTATTATTTTATATTATTTTAGGGATAAAATTTAGAGCCTCTGATAAGAGTGCCCTTATACGGTGGAGGGGGAAGGTTGTCTATCGACTTTCACCACCACTCCAGTGCACTAAGTCCTAGGAAAAAGCAAATATAGTTTTATTAAATAACAATTTTTTTATCAGAAATTTTTTCTTCTAGCCATAAATTTTTACCCATGAATACATACTTTTGTTGCCGCCTTACATTTGAGCAGTGAGACTTTGAGGTGTTCTATCAGGAGGATTCACCAGTAGGAAGCTCGCTTACGTGCAAATGAGATCCACCACACAGCTTCTCGAGATGGAATACAGTCCTGCTGTGTGTGGAAATTGTGTCCCAGATCTTATGCGCGTAGCTTCCTAGAGTCACTCAAGATAAATTTTCCGACTTTGAGCTATTGTGCAGAAAATATTTAAGTAAAGGTTTAAAATTAAAATAATATTAAAAATGTGTCAGCCACCACCCCATATCCTCTTGGGCCATAGCCATATGTAGTGGTGGGAAAGTTATTGTGTGGTGTCTATACACGGAGACATCGTATGACACTTTCCACACCACACAGTTTTATTATGTATTTAAACTGTGTGGTTATGATTGTTTCACCCGTCATTTCACCTTAAATTCCCTCATCACACAATAACTTCCCGTAGTGGCAAATCCAACGTGGCTTTTTGTGTCAGACACATTTATGTAGACTGTGGCAAAGAAGTGCTGTAGAGCATCCACTATGGCATGCTTAGACTCGCGATCCCCGACGGTACAACCCGTCTTTGTACACCCAAACGACGCCGTTTGATTGTTTTTTCTTTTTTAGATCGGAACCAAACGGCGCTCGTTCGGATCAATGCAAATGTTGCGTCGTTTGATGCACAAATGCAATTTGGGCCGAGCCGCATTGTGTGTACCGTCGGGTATCGGTCCGCATGCTTAACCACCCCGTGAGTAGATGGTGATCGGGGCGCCCGCTTATTTTCGGGCTACATCAAGTCCCCGACCCAATTGAGCTTTGCTTTTTTTTTTTTTAAAACATACTTATTGTTAGATATTTTTTTCATAAATAAATATTTTGGTTATCGTTTGATACGAAATGCAGTCTAATTAATGTTATCGCAACGAAACGGGGTTCGACCACGAAGGCGATATCGCGAACGAACGGGGTTCAACGAACCTAATCCAATGCATGCATCGATTCGCGCGGATAAGTATTTTCGTGATACATGCATTTTCGAAGATATGACACTTTCCTTCTTCGTAAAGGTTTGCGTCGCTTCATCCCGTGAATACGATAACAACCTACCCTTTCGCAAAGCGAATACCTCAATTCGTTTATGATGCAGTACTTGCAAATACAAAATGCATAAGTATGCGACGAAAATTCATAAGTTTGACAACATCATCCTAAAACTTTGAGTGTCACCGGCTTTGATTCAAACAAGTCATTTGTTTGAATCAAACACCCCTATCAGATCCTTCTTTTCATTTGATCCATTAGTGACAAATCGCGAGATAAAACATCTCTTAAAAGACAACATTATTATACGCCGAGCTTAATTTCGATCAAATCCTTATTAACATTTTTTCCAACACTTTCGCGTTTTTAACATCCGTAAATGCAAAAATTAATAAAACTTATTTGTATGTCTATTTTTTTTTTTTGTATGCCAAAGAAATTTTTTTTATTGGCTCTTTTATCGATTGGAGAGAAAAAAATGGAGTCTTTATCAAAAAAAAAATTAACATATTATATTAGGTTGGATCGGATTAAATCTACACGATTTTTTTTTTTTTAATAACGTATCACCGCCCCGACACTTGGCGCCCGACACAATGCTTAGACTCAGGCCTCACCATACCTCACTATAGAGGCCGGCCCTGAAGGTGATACTACATCAAAGAAATTTTTGCTCCTATGGCTCGAAATAAGCCTCCGGGAATGGGGGCAGGTGAAGTTGAAGGTGGGACTGTCAACTTTTTCTTCTACCGTGGAGTGCACACAGTTCTAGATAAAATGAATAAAATACTCTCTTATTAAATCTTGACCATTCAATCACCGAAACAAGTTGCACCAAGCAACTTTGGAATTAAAAAATAAAAAAACAGTACAATTCCTTTATTTAAATTAATATTCTTTATTCAGCTTAAAAAATTAATAAAATTTTGTTAAAAATGTGTCCGCCTTCCAATATATACTAGTGGCCATTGCCAACGGAAATTTTAGATAATGTGTCTTAACGTAGATATACTACGCCAAGCACAATCAGAATGCATGATCGATTGCGAGAATCAGTTGTGTAGTGTGTAGTTAGAGCTCGATCACGCATTTCTGATTGCTTAATGAAGATATACTCACATGAGATACACACTACCTAAAAATTTCCTCATTGCCAATGCTCAATGGCTCATAAAGTAGTGTGCTGCATTTTATTATATGGTAATAAAATAATGGTAGTTTTTTTTTCAAAAATGAAAAGGTAGTTGTTTATTTTATGAGAAATTAGGGATAATGCATAATAATCTGGAATATTTTTAAGTAATAGAGCATTCACATTTTTTTATAGGAAGAAGAACAATCGCATAATTTTATAATGAAGACAAACAGTGAATCCTCGAAAATCAAATGAATCTCCCTCAATAATCCCGAAATCAATGAATTTATAATCAATCCCAAAATCATGTGAATTTAAATGATGAATTTTGAAAATTAGTGAATTTCGACGAATGAATTTCGGCAAAGAAAGTTAAAATAATGAATTTCGAACACAAGTGAATTTCGACAGTGAATAAATAATTTTGTCATTTATGCAAAAGTTTCAAAAGACTGTCATTCTACTCAATTGATGAAATATTTCTGTCATTCTTCTTCATTCCCCCTTTATTTTAATGTTTTTACGAAGATGTAGTTTTTTATGTTGAAAAAACAATTCCAAAAAAAATAATATGAAAAGAACGCAAAAATTACTTACAAAATTTATCTTCAAAGAACAATTTGTTGAAAATTTAAAGTAGTTCCTAACAAAAAAAGAAAATTTAAAGTAAATTACAATATTAACATAATAATTGGATAATACAAATATATAGTTGGGGTGATAATATTATGTTATTCCAAGTTAAGAAAACATAAAATCCGGATAAATATTTTTAGAAAAATAATAATTATGAAGTACAAGTAGTTGATTGGTGATCTAGTTTGATGTTATTAAAAATATTAAATATAAAGTGATGAAAATTGTTGTAAGACATTTAAAATATTTTCATGTCACAATATAAGGTGGTACTAGTAGTTGAAGCACTCAAGAAACACAGATTTTTATTCATAAAATTATACATGATTAATTACAAACTACGAATGATTGAAGACATAATGTTTGTCAATAAATCAATTAGGTTGTAGTAGCGATTCAATATAAGAAGTACGAATACAAACTATAAATTACATCTAATTAGGTTGTGGTAGCGATTCAATTAGCTTGTGGTAGTTGATGTTTGAATTATTCGACATATTCTCTTCCATGCATGAACCTGCTGGTGGGGCTTTTTAATTTCTCTTGGCTCGTGGCCTTTTTGTATTACATTCTTGTCAATTCGGAGTTTGTTTTAAAGCCTTCCAACATTCTTCCGACTTGAAAGGTCCTTTACCTTGTTTTTCATGCAAGGAATGACATACTTTTTCCTGCACAATGAAAGTTCCATTAGTCAAGAAATGCATCTTTTTGTTATGTTTTTATTTATTATGAAAGTCATAGCTAGGTAAACCACTACAGATCAATGTAAGCAATTAGATTTTTTATATCGAAATTGAGACCCTTTAGTGAGTTAACATTGTATCAAAGGAAGAGAGAAAGAATAATGAAACGATGAAAACAACAGTTAGTTCAAACGCAGTGAAGAATACAATACAAACTGCACAAATAGCAAAATCCCTTGGAATCAGCTTTCCAAAGTGGTAAAAAAATGCTTGAAATGAGCAAGTGAAGATAACAATGTGTATACAATACAACAATATAATGTATATATAAAGTTCAGTTGGGAAAAAAAAAAACAAAGTGAATGTAACAGTGAATGCTATCCACAAATTTAAGAAAGAACATTGGAAGATCATGTCAAATTTAAGAACTTTAAAACACTTTCAAAGTGTTTTTATGTAACATGTACATTGTTTGCCTTGCTAAATATCAAATGCCTTGTAACAAAGTGTTGCTTTTTGATTGCATTCTATCATGTCGTAATCACACATCAAAGAGGAATATTCATAACCTCAATGATGACAGAAGACTCTTTTGCTATGCACAGTTGGTAAAATACTTCTAAGAAGGAAATTGTAATATATATATACATATATAGATGTATATAAATCCAACTAGAACTTCACAACAGAGGATTATGACAAAAAGCAAAGAGCATAGGTCCTTCTTAAAGTCATTCCTGTTAGAACAATCCTTATGTGATTGAATCACATTATTCCCGGATCGATTATGCTAAATTATTGAGAATCGAGTACGATATTAATCTACAAACATACCCGAATCCATAGCAATGAAGACTCAGAGATGTTGTAGGATCGATCTTCCGTGATCTATACTCCTCCTGCTTTCTTGTCGAAGAACCCTTTGTGTTCTCTGTATTTTTTTCTTGTGATAATGGGGGTCAAAAGAGAGTGGGAAAAATGTATGACCTAGGGACCATAACTCACCCTTATATAGTAAAATATTTATTAGGTCTTTTCAATTTTACCCATCATAAAATTAGAAATTACCTCCGAGTTTCTACGCATTAAAGGTCCACACCTAGCGATACGTTACATACCCAATAATTATAACCGTAGTAGATCACTTTAAAACGGACTAATATTTATTGACAGCCTACGACATAACAATTATTTCACATATAAGCCCAACACATCTTTATAATTGTTTGTCATAAGATAACCGAATGAGCGCCAACATGGTCGCTATTACAAAACGTATCAATAACAATCCCGCCCATCAAAGTCACCAACATAGGACCAAAGCGCCATCGCCACATCTATCGTAAATAGAGACCCATCAATGATCACGATGCTAGTAAAGTTGAATGACATGGATCATGACGTGGATGCGTAGCATGGAAAATAACATGACATGTGATCTTAACATGTATATTTCCAACTGGTCCACCTTAAACTTAATGAGATCAAAATCGTATATCGAGATCAAAGTGTGAAACATCAAAACTTAAATTTCTGCAAAACAACTACAATTGTAACTTTAACTTTAACCATAACCTTAACCTTAAATCAAACAATCTGAAAATGTGTCTATATCAAAGCAAACATTATCAATTACAAACTCCCACTAAACCTAAACATCCTTAATCGACATGACACCCCATACGAGCAATATGCTCAAGAACATCTTGGGTGGTTGTCCCATAGTGAGTGGATCCACAATAATAAAGTTTGTCATGATATGTTCAAAAGACACCCTTCCTTCAACTCTATCTTTAACAACTAAGAATCATATATCAATGTTCTCGACATTGATGAATTCCAATCGTTGTTGGGATAAAACATCGCGGAACTATTATCACAAGAATAAATTTTCCGCATCCATATCCCATCACTAAGGGCTTCAAAAGCCCCGAATTTTGTCCCAAAAGTCAAATAAGTCATAAGTGTTTGCTTGGCACTTTTTAGAAAGACAACTTCTTTCGACAAAATGAAGACATATCCTTATGTGGATTTAAATGTATATTTACATCCACCAAAATCTAAGTCAGTATACTGAATGATCTCTAACTTTTCTGACTCCATATTCGTGAGCATCCTATATTTTGTTTTATGTAAGTACTTTATAACCTAATAGGCTGCAACCAAATGACCCTTTCCAGGATCTTTTAAGAATCTACTGAAATGTACACAATAACCAGACATGTACAAACCTAAGCACACATTAGACTCCCAATAAATGAATCAGAGGGAATCTTTTGAATTTCCTCCTACTTTGAATCATTAGAAAATGACACTATTTGAGACTAGCATTGTCTCCCTGTATTACGTGGGTACCATGTTGTTTACAATACATCATGTCGAATCTCATAAGAAAACTTTATCGATATAGTCTGTTTGTAATAATCCAATAATACCTTAAGAATAACCCTGATATACATGGATCCCGAAAAACTAAAAATAGCGTCTCCTAAGTCTTTCAACTCAAAACCGCATTTGATAAATGCTTTAGTTTCACGCCTAAAATCTATATCATTCTCGAATTTCATCGACATACAAAACCGTAATATGAACCTACTCCCACTAAACTTATGTTAGATACATTCATCAACCGAATTTAACTCAAAAACCAAACAAGACAACAATTTGATGAATCTAACATACCATTGATAGAAAACCGCTTGAGTCCAAGATGGATTTCTTTAATTTGCAAGCCATATTCTTTATGCTACTAAATGCAAAGTTTTCTGGTAGCACTAAATCAATGTTTCATCAATGTCACCAATGATGACCATTGTCTTTACATCTATCTAATGTAACTCATAATCCATATGAGCAAGTAGAGCCATAATTATTCCGAAAGAAACCATAGAGAAAGCATTTTATAATATATGCTCCTTTAATTTTGAGTACTTTAATGACAAGACATACCTTATATCTTTCCACATTACCATCCTAATCCTCTTGGTCTTAAATGTCCATTTACAACCAATGGGTTTCGATCCTTCAGAATGGTGTAAGATTCCAAATGTCATTGTCCTTCATGGACTTCCTCTCATTTTGCATAACCTTAATCCACTTATGAGAGTTGGAGCTTTCCATGGCTTGGGGAACGGTAACCGGATCATCCTCCATAATGCCAGGATCCTTATGCTCAAGGAGGTAAACAATATAATCATTCTCGAATTGTTGACCCAATCTCTAGCAGTGGAGTGTCTTGGTGGCGGTGCCATCGATTTCTCATATGGTATTTCATGTGCTCATGTTGCTTCCATATAGGTTATTGAGGATGTTAAGGTTGCCTAATTGGAAGTTCAAGAATATTGTCATAAACCGTATCTGGCAATAGTATACATCCCATTTGGGAAATACAAATTGTTACCAACTGCCACTGTAGGGAGAGTCATGGTAGGCACTTCTTTATAGACAATATTTCATACCTTATCTTTCCCCCAAACTCAATATCCTTAAGGAACCTTGCAGATCCTGCCTAATAAAAAAAGAAGAAGTAGGACCATAGAACTTAAAACCCATGGATATCTAAAAAAACACCTTATAACACAACAATAATCCAGAGTCCAATTTGCTTTCCTTTGGCTTATAATGCCTAACCTTAGTGGGACAACCTCCAATATGATTACACCGAATACTAGGTTCCTACCCAGTTCATAATTCATAGTGGATTTTGGTTACTACTGTAGTAAGTGTTTATCTAGTATGAAAGCTGCTAGCTTTATTTTCCAAAGTGACTGCCATAAAGGTAATTATGAGCAAATAATCGTCTATGAATGTGATACTTTGTTGTTGAACATTCCAACATACCATAGGGAATGGACATCAAGTGACCATATGTATCAATTCTAAGACGTACTTAAAGCAAGCAAATACATAATATCCCTATGTTGGTTTGTTACCCTTAATACAACCTCGCTCTGCATAAAATCCATCCGACATATCAAGGGGACCAAATGTTCCATCTGACACAAGCCTTTACATTCTCTTTCGAGAAATTTTCCAAAAATGCTAATGCCAAACCATATAGGAACCGTCATTAGTTAACTTTGATTTATGCCATGAAAAACTATATGCAGAGTGTTATTAAAGATACAATGGTATCTACCAAATTAAGATTATCACTGAAAGCCAAATGATTAGAACATATTTGATCTGAATTCTGGAAAGACTAAAGGTATCATCCTTAATTGAACAAGAATGACCTAATTTGTCCAATCAAGAAATGAAAAGCGAATTCCGCCATAAAGACGGTGTGATAAGTCTTTACAAGTCTAGAAAATGTTCAATCTTCGGTAACAATCTAGTTTCGAATAGCCTTAAACTTTAGAGCATTAGAATCACCTTCCAAAATGTATCTTTCAACATCAATCGGTGATTGATGATCCTAGTTACTCAAGATATTCGCGCTTAAGTGCATAAGAGCATCCGAATCTATCCACCAAGTGTGTCCAGCACAAAAAAACAAATGAACTCCTAAACAAACCAATATCGGAAAAACTTAACTTTATTTGCTCAGGAAACATGACACATCAAGCAATCTTTCATTGTGTTCCTGCCTATTGGCATAAGAAACAACCAATATCCTTACGTTGTCACTTTTGCCCCTATTGTTGAATACCAGCAGCTTCCTTAAATTTTATTGTGCCGTTACCTTTAATGGTGACCATACTTAGCACTTTCTGGTTGTCCAAATTTAAATCATTCGACTTCTTGCACTCAGTGGGAAATCGATTTCTTCAACTCCCACCATTCCTTATATCAGTTATAACTGACATTTAATTTACCATATTGTGTTTGAAGATAAAGAATGATAAATTGTACCGGTAGTCCATCACAGATATCCAAATCAAATATCTGAATTTTGGAAATCAAATAAGCTAATTTTATAATGTGTCCTTATGTTGCATTAGTCCTTGTACCTTATAGAGACTAGCTTAGACAAGACAAAGCATGTCTCATCTTTCTCTTCTTCGACATGGTGCAACTTCATTAAACACAAAAAATTCCTTATTGGTCACCACAATCCTTAGCAAAATTTAAGAGTATCTTGAATGACTTCCTATATGATCAGTAGACTCAACTTGTTTGATCACTCATAATAAGATAAGAGCCTTATGGTTTAGGATTTTTTCCATAGTTATCCGTTATTATGAGCACGTGTGCTAAACAACCGGGAGGACTCTGGCTGCCTGCGTCGAGCTCCCGAGGCCATTATGGACGAACTGTGCTGACCCAGCTCCGTTGCGCCCTAACCGACCAACGGTAGACTGAGAAGTGAGTCAAGCCGATCTCCTACCTGAGGTGCTGATGTGCCCTTAGGCTTAAAGGAGGCTCCTTGGCCCTTAATGTCGTACTTTATCTATCTTATTTAATGCTTAATTAACTGTGGAATTACATGTGACTGAGGGATAGTCCGACGTCCGAATGTACCAAACATGTTCACAAGTCACCCGGAAATATGCGTTAAATGAAAACATTTTTTAAATTTAAAAGAACAAAATAATTATGAACTTCGTTTCTAGCTCTGTCAACGACTAACAGTCGATTCTCAATGCAAAACGAATAATGATTTTTTTTTTTCCATTACACCAATTTGGAGAAAGAGCCGATCGAACCCAATGGTCTGAACGTGAATCAATGTAACTTTAATCGCTATTTACACAAGACAATTTCTGTTTAAACTAGCTAGCTAATATCTATCAGACCCTTTGAATTGAAGAGAAACTATTAATTAAATTCTAATCTAACAGAGAGACCAGGAGAGACTACAGTTTAATCGGAGAGAGATGAATCGACAGGTGGATCTTGAAAATCGCCGGAATAAGCATCGCCGCCGAGCCTAACAGCCTCCAGGACCCGTTCAAAGAAGCAGACATGGCAAGGGATACGTAGCACACCTTTTTGTTCATAACCGTAGACTTGAGCCGATTTATCCAGAAGTTGTAAGAAGATCGGGTGGTTCAAGAGCTTTGCACTCACCACAAACCGCTCCATTTCTTCTCCGATGAGCACAGGCAAGTGTCCCTCCGGCACCGCCGATATCCTTCGGTTTCTTAATCTGACGATTCCTTCTTCATGTTCCTATCCAAAATGGATTCCGACCGCAACAAACTGTATTTGAAGAATCAACAGCTTTCGCTAGTCGTGTCATGAACTTCATGTTTGAACAACTGATATATATATCCAACGAAAGAGGAAGGAGCAAAAACTGGCCGAAGGAGTGATGCCGTGAAATCAGAGATATGATAACTGATGAGATCGAAGAGGTTGAGAGATTGAGGGGTCAATATATATAGTAGCGGCCGGGAAGAGAGAACACCGATTTGGACTTGCTTATTCTAGTAAGAAACATCCAAACGGTTTCTATTTGTGTGGTGACTATTAACGAATAGAGTCGTTTATGAATAAATTAGTGTTCGACTTGTATAAACAGATATTCTTTTTTTTTGTTAAAGTTAACAAACTAAACTCAAGTATATTTTTGTGTTCGTTTATTAAATGAATTAATATAAATTGATCGCAAACGTTCATAGGTTCTTGTCCATATATATATATATATCCTATAAAAAGTATCCAGTTTTATAGTGCACATTGAAAACGCTCTATTTTCGCTACAAGATACAGATTAAAAAACACGCTGCTTTTAAGATTAAGAAAGATTTCAGTAGTAGATCGTGTAAACGCCTAAAATCAGATTTTGTAGATTTCAAACTGAAAAAAATAACAATACGTCAGATACTCTATTTTTCACTGCAAAATACAGTGTCTGTAAATTTTCCTTTACATCTACAATATTTATCTAGATTCTGTAAATTTTATTTTATATTTACCGTATTGTGTAAAATAAAGAATCACGATTTGATTTTTAATAGAGATTCAGAACTAAAAATGCCAGATTTAATTAATCAGAAACTGTAGATATTTATTTAGAAAGATCTCGATACACTATCATATAATAAATGTTCTATTAGAAAAAAAATGCATTAAATGATATATTGATTTTTAAATACGCACTTTTATGAGACATTTATTTTAAAAAAATGAACATTTTTTATGGGACAGATGTAGTATATATCATCATTGTCTCGATTTTCTTATTATTCTTCACATCAACTATTTAGATGCTACAAATTTAAAAGGCTAAAAAGACATTCAACTTATTTGTCCTTTCACATATAAAGACGAAAATTGAAGTACATCGGCATAATTTGTAAAGAAAGAGGTGGGCTCGCTTACGCACTCGAGCTCAAACAATGGATTACCAAACATACCTCAAAATAAAATTAAATTCGCTTAGTAAACAAATAAACTCAAAATTAGCTCGTGTATTAGATAAAACACAACTTAAATATCGATATTTGATCTCATTAATTCGCTTACACTTCTAATGGTAACTCCATAAATATTAAGTTATACCAACCACATAAATTTCATTTTACCAAAGTCACATGGCTCAATTTAAAAACGATATGTAATTTTTTTTCTTCTTTTTTTTTGGATTAAAGCTTCAATATCCGAATCTAACTATTCCGAATAATCTGAAGTTCGGTCTGAATTATGTATGGTGAGTAATTATTTGTGAAGTAATTTTCCGCCTCAACGGTCTTCCTGTCTTTAACCACGTGAGCACAGATTTCCTATCATAAACTAATGACTAAATATTCTTCAATTCTAATATAAAAATAAAAATAAATCTTGACTTTGACAAGTTGACTAGCAAGACTATGGAATGTCAGTTCGATCGACATGACACATCTTCACACTATCTTCGTTGAATGTTTTTATTTATTTATTTTTTTAGTATATATGATCGAAATAAGATATTAAGTCTGAAGTCTAAAATGATTATTTAATTCATGAGTTACACATCAAAAGTAATAGTATCAGTTGTTTGAAAAATTTATTACTACTATCAATATCGGATTTCTACTTATTACAATTATAATAAATTAAGAAACTACTCATAATCTCATTTTCCTCGGTGACGCCACCCTCATATATTTCACAAATTTATGGGTGAAAGTCTAAAATAAACATATCTAGTAATTGTTTCATAAAATTAATGTTATATGCGTCTAGTGGGTGTCCTAAAAAAATATGTATTTTCAAGTTTGGTCTATTTGTATGTAATTATTATATGATCTCTAAGATATAAAAATAAAAGTAGAATACTAACCAAGTGGCGTAAGGTGGTTGATGATACTCGAAAATATTCTAACGTGAAATTAAGTAATCAAAGGTAAAACAAGAACAAGAAGGAGACACAACCGTTATTAATGTTTGAAGAGATTTTAAAGTTTGTTTTAATTTTTTTATTTTTATTAGTAATGATACAGATTATCGACCATCCATGGTAGACACAACCGTCATATATCATGCCACACAAGAATGACACAACGTTCATTTTAATAACTTTACATCTTGATCGAGAAATGAGCATTTAATAATAGTTCTAACTTGCAACTTTGTTATAAGTTTTTATATATCGCATTTTTGCAATTTTTTTAAAGCATGTCTCTATCTATTCATTTCTTTTTTTATAGTTTGTCTTTTTAACTCACTCTCCTTTTGGAGCGGATTTACCTCACCCACCAAACTTCTCCGTCCCCAACTCGACCCGGCGTAATGATGATAGAGGTTAATATGATAATTCAACAAACTTCTTAGATGAGAGGGCCATGATTCGATCAAGTCCACAAGAAGTCACCGTATTAAGTGTTATCTCTCACACTGCGGCTTCTGGGATTCGATCATGTGTTTCTTTGTATAATATGTCACTCGAGAAGCATTTGAGCTACCCACGCGGGTAACACTCTCCCCTTAAAATCATTAGCGAGGTTTTTGAATAGGGTAATGATTTTGGCACCGGAAATGTCCACCGAGATTTGGTACCGATGTGAAACATGCGGTACATGATTTTTGTAATTGATATACCCGATACGAATTGGAACCCAAGCGTCTAGATTGGGCCTGAATCCAAGCCCAAAAATAGATCTTGGGCCTCCATCCCGCTAGTCCGCAGTCAATAAGCCGGACTCATCCCCACTCCGACATCTCGGACACAGTGGGTGCCACCCACATTATCAGGCAGGCTAACCTTCAAGCTGATGACAACAAGACAAAGGAAGATATGAGCCCGGCCTTCTCAAGTCCGATGTCCACCACCTCACATTGACAACTGTCTTGTCAATTTATAGCTAATTTCCCATAATTACATGCTTTTAGTGTCTTGTCATATTTAGACTAAACCTACTTTGTCTTTGCCTATATATATGGGATCATATTGTAATGAAAAAGGATCCAAGAACTAATACACAGAGCTACTCACAATTTGTCGACTCACTTGTGTTTCCATTCATAAGCATCATCCGACCACCGTTGTTCTTGATATCCACTTCTCCTCACTTGAGAAATCATACATAAACAAACCAGATATCCTCTTTATATCATCATATACAGTAAACCTGATATATCCGACGATATCGCTTGGCTCTGCTACCGTAAAATCATTATCTTTCAAAGATCTTCAATCATTTGCTCCACCACAAATTCGGTTTCACGGTGTCGCTAACAAGATTGTGCAAACGCCTCCAACTTTTTTATCAGTAAAAGCTCTAGTTTCTGGGTTGTACGTCCCTCAAACCATTGCTTTTATCAAGAAAGCTGTGGATTCTTAAAGAGCAAACTTGGTTCCTACGGATTTCGACTTATATCTAGCTTGATCCACCTCAAAGTCGAAAAACACCTTCACCGGTGAGTTCATAGCTCTGCCTGAGCCCATCATATTTCCCAGGTTGAGATAAACTATTGGTCAGTTCTACTCTTCAAGTATTAAGGAAGTCATTTGCTTGTTGAAACCACTTGGAAACACACTTATGTATATATTGGATTCTGTGTTTTGAGAGATATTTCTATAGTCAGCAAAATATCTTCAAAATATCTTCAAATATCTTTAGTCAAACATGGTCAAGCGCGAAAAACATGACACCTGCTACACCGTCAAAAACACGCCACGTAACGAAAGAGCACCGCATCGTGGGGAAACGAGTAGGAGGGTACTGTCCACCAGGGACGAGGCCGGGCAGGACATCACACTTGACATGCGGGCTTATATAAGGGAGAGAACCCAAACCCGCAAGATACACGAGGCGGCGGTCAGACAAAGCCACGGAAGTGGTATCGCCGAGCTTCACGCTTAAATCAAGAGCAGGAGCGATCCTCCTGATGAGGAACGGGCCAAAATCACGCTTTAAATCAAGATGCGTGTGAACAACATGCTACTCATTGCGTAAGGTCTACCTCATCACCCGTCACGCCAAGTTTATTCCCCCGCACTCAACACCTACGAAGATACAACCCACTCAAAACCCACAAAGAACAATTCTACCTTCCCAAGCACGAAATGGAGGGAAGCAAATGCCACTTCTCAACCTAAGGAGGAAGGAGCTCACCTTTAGCTCGCCTAGGTCTGTGGTCGACGCATCACGGTGTAGCCCTCTGTATGACCTAAAAATCCCGACAAGTTCGAACTCGTACTAAGGGCGGGGAGAATCATAGGTCGAGGAAAGTTACACCGACTCCCCCTGATCCCCAAGGATCAAGACGAGCTGAGCATAATGAAAAAACAAATAGAATAATTGCAAAAGGGTAAAACCGAGAGAGAAATTAAGCCCGCCTGGGGCACAAGTGTTCTTCATCCAAATATCTTAAAGGCAGCTCCAAGGGGTGGTACTCACTATCCCAACTTCACCAATTATCATGGAGAAACCGACCCTTTGGATTGGCTTTCAGCTTTCCAAAGCAGAATCAGTCTATGTACACCTAGTGATGAGGCATGGTGTATAGCTTTCGTGGGATCAATGCAATATAGAACGGCATCGGGGATTCACGGTCTCCTTCCAGGTTCGATCTTATCTTTGGACGATTTGATAAGTAAATTTATAGCCGAGTTCAAGTCAGTGGGCGGACCCAAAAAGACACATATCGACCTTCACGATGTCCAAGGAACTCCAGGTCAGTGGCTCAAGAACGAGGGGTAGACTTGGACGATTGTGGTTTGATATTGCCCGGAGCCCTACAAGCACAAGATATATTAGACATGGCTGAGGCACCGCCCGGTTCAACGCCACGGTGGTAAGAGAATTTTATGCTTATGTTTGGCATAACCCCGGAGCCACGTATGCTATGGTTTGCGTATCAAGGTTGACTTCTATCGAGCGGATCAACGCTCATTTTGGAGTTAGACATCCACCGGTGGGCCCGGATGAGTACACATCCTCGAGCAACATCAAGATATTGAGAGGATGGAGATGATTGATGATTTCTTCGGGTGCAATGGAAGCGCAATCTCTTGAGAGCCCCACCATCTTCCTAGAGAATGAGTTATCTTGGGACCGGAAGATGGTCAATAGATTTGTTTGTGCCCGCCTTCTACCAACCAAGCACACGGTCTCCGTCACCACCAAGAGGGCGGAATTAATGTTTTATCTAGAGACGGGAGCACCAATCAACATCGGTCTTCTGATGCATAGCCGTATTCACGAGCTTGCTGCGGATTCTGAGCGCGAGTTGTTACCATACAGGCCGATGATTGATATGTTTGCTCTGGAGGACGAGGTGAAGATGCTCGTCAGGGATGATTGGGAAGACCCCGAGCCGGGCTCGCCAGCACGCTCAAGAGTACAAAGACGGGTTGGACGAGCTGAAAGGGAGCGTACTCCGGTGCATGGAGCGCCGAGGACTCAGAGAGCCTTGCTTGAGGAGCACTCGCGAGAGATTGTGAGTCTGCACCACAAGATGGATAGGATTATCGAGTACTTTGGCATACCTTCCTCGACCCCGCCACCTAGGACTGCCCCTCATCATAGAGCATCATCTTCCACCGCTGCTGCCTCTAATTCTGGTCCACCTCCCGGTTTTGAGCATATAGACGACTGGGAAGACTATTCTGATGAGGATTAGATTTTCTTTCTTTTATTTGTTGTTTTCCATTTTCTTGTTTTTGTTTTTATTTCCTATCTATTTGATGTAGCAGATTTTATAATGATTTTGTCGGTTTTAATTGTTTTCGAGTTAATTATTTTTCTTTTTTACTGCCGCACTTTTATTATACAGTTTCTTGTCACCACTATTCTTCTTGGTTTGCTTGAGTTATTTAGCGTAGATTCTTCATGGACTACTTATATGAGCCCGATGATTTATACGACGATCCGATTCTTCTTTGGTTCCACGCTTAACCGAAGCCAAGTTCCTTTTCATTTTTATTTTCCATCTTACACATTAGGGACAATGTTTCGATTAAGTGGGGGGTAGAGGAATGTCACTTAGCTTTTTAGCATTATATTCCATGAATTGCGCCATTATCTCGATTCTCTTTGATGCACGATTCACCACTTAGACTTTGATTCGCTTTATTGTAATTTTGAAAAATTAGGATATCTTTGATCTTTTCGAGTTAATTGGCTTTATCTTTTTTTACTTTGTACAAGTGAAAGCAAATGCCCACTTCTAAAGTAGTAACATATTAAGCGCATATTCTGTTATGAGCCACCATTTTAAGCACGTATAACTCACTTCCTTTGGTGTGTAGTCGATAGCATATTGCTTTGACTAGAGTTGACTCTGGCTTCATCACGAATCATGTTCCACCAACGCTTAGAAAGGCAAAGGAATTTCGGATTCGTAGTTTATCATGAGTTAGGCCTTGAGGATAGTTAAATCAATGAGAGTTCACCCGCCAAGAAAGAGAAGTGCATTGAAATATATACATCTATATTCTCTTTGGCAATATCTTAGTCGATGGAGCGTAAGACGCACGACTTTTGCATAGACCGATAAACGTGAGCCTAAGAGTAATATATACTCGGTTCTCGATCCGCCTTGCCACCAATTAATTCATAAATAACATGTTCGAGACTCGTTAGTTCGACTACGGGTTGACGTAATGTGAGATAGTCTACATTACTAAGCGGTTGTGAAAGTTATTGCACACACACATTGGCTCATGATATGAATAGTGTTTAATGCGTTACTAATGGATATGAGTGGCATGATCTTGATCTTGAATTTTGTGAGGCATAGTTGTTTTTAATTAACTTGTATATTGATCTAAGTGTTGTTTTCTTTTCGCCTTTTTGCTATCAAAAGCTAAGTAGGGGGTAGTTGATAACGCACTAAATGGTACAAATAATTATACCCTTATTCACCATGAATTCTGATCCAGAGAGGATAGATAGGCTCGTTATTATATGAAATATATGATAAATGCTGTGTGAGTGTTTCCATGATCGTAATTCTGCATCTATGCTATTTTTCCAAGGTAATGTTTTGTCTCGTTTCGCATGTTTTATAGGATGTACCGGATCTGGAGCATTGGAGAATGGATCTGAACTGAAAGAAGTACATTGGGCCGAGTGATTAAAGTCCAAGAAGAAGCCTGCTGAAGAAAAAGGAGAAAAGTAGGCCCGGTAAACCGGCGTCTTGTTGGACACGAAATTGATTCAGCCACCTCAACTAGGTCGGTTAGGGTTTTATAGAGTCTTAAGTCGGTCATTGTATCTATATAAGGCCGCAATTACAGATTATTGTATTAGTTTTCATATGCACTCAATTATATTCAATTTCATTATACAAATTTGATGAAATAAAGTTTTCTTAAGCTTTGGAGAGTTGTGTTCGGTTTCCTCCTTCTTCCATCATCTCTAGCTTGAGTAGATCGAGCTAGATCTCCATTGTTGAAGGTATGAAGATTTGAACGCTCTTTATTGTCTTCAATATGGTAGATTTGTTCGTATTTATGTGTTTTAGTTAATCTTCATGTTTAAATACCCCATAATTTACTTATTTTAATCGATTGACCAATGTAGATCCGTAAATTGTGAATAGCCGCCTCGTAACCCGGGCGGTCTATACCGGTTTACCGGGCATGTTTTAGAAAACCTAAATCGATTCACTACAACTCACCGATATTATGTAGAATATCGTGTTTGCGGTAACAATGTTTATCTTGAGGATATAAGGCTTAGTATGTGTGATTTCTCCAAGAGAGTGTGCCGGTGAGCAAGAACAATACCGTCGGAAAAACGCTAAGGAAGAACACGTTAATGAGTCGACAAATTGACAAAGTAGCTATGTGTGTATTAATTCTTGGATGCTTTCTATTACATCGTGATCCCGTATATATAGGCTAAGACTATGTCGGTTTACTATTCATGACAAGACAATTAAGAATACATAATTAAAGATAATTATGCATGCAATACAAGTGGCCTAGCCAGCTGTCAGAGTTAGCCACCTGGAGTGATAAGTATGGCGAGCAGTGAACATCGGACTCATAAATGCCTTGTCTTGAAATCAGCTTTGACCATATGGGTAGAAATCACACGGAGAGAAGGAGTCCGACTTATCACATGGATAGGACCCGGCTTACGAATGGCGGGTAGGATCCGGCTTATGAGTGCGGACAGAGGGGAAAGAGGCCCCATATCTTCGTTATTGGGCCATGCTAATAGGCCTAATCTAGATGAACATGGCCCCATTCTGGTTCGGGTATATCAATGGCCCCCTACTTTGTGCCTGGCGTGTCCGCCGAGGCAGAGAGTAGAATCTTGAAGAAGAAATTGAGAGCCGCACCCTTGTATTGTCGCCGTGATGTAGGTGTGCCAATAACGCTCTATCGGGCTTGAACTAGTGTTGGTGAAAACCACCAACTATATGCTATGCATTGTAGCGGACAGGCTTGCTGCCGATAATGTTCTATCGGGCTTAGTCACCGATAACACTCTATCGGGTATGGATTTTCGAATAGGCACCTACGGGCATTGATCGATGTTGGCCGCTTGAAGAAGTAATTGTAGACCGTGATAATCTGAGGCCGTGTGTTCGGACAGGTTGATGGCCGCCAGCGGGGATTTGAACGTTTGGAGATGACAAACGGATGTATTGGTTCACAAAACGCCATGTCATTTACGTGACACCGACACGACGCTTGAGCCGAACCCCTTCGCTCGATTGGTGAGAGAATCGGTACTGCCTCAGTCATTATGATGTTTGAATTTCAAAATCCAAACGCCGCTTTCCTTCCCAATTTCGTCTCCGTAAATGAGGCTCCTCCTCTTCTACTTTCCTTTTTTTCGTGAAATTCTCCGGTGATAGAGCTAGAGAATTCCGGCAAGTGCAAGCAAACTCCGGCAAGTGTATTTTTTCGACAAGATCAACATCTTCACTTCTCCTTTCATTAATCACATATGAATTTGCACATTCCTCTTGTCTTTCGATTCGATTTCGCCTTTATTTCATTTCCTTCTCTTGCTTGAAGATCATATTGCTGTGAATTCGTATTGGTAGTTTTTGGTTCTTTAGATGAACACCGTTAATTCATCCTTTATGTTTTCTCGTGTGGATGCCTCTCTTTCCTGTAAATTCTTTCGTAAACGCCTTGTATGCATATGCTTTGATCGCTTGCCATCAGAAATGCTTGAATGTTTGTTTTTGTTTGGGGTTTTTCTGGCTCAAATTAAGGGTTTTTCTAGATTTGTTTTTGCTAAGGAAGATGGAGGGCGAGGTGTCGGGTGTGATCGCTATCACCTCGGCCCAATTTTCATACCCGGTGATTAATCGATCCACATTGCCCTTTTCTTTCCGTATGTCTTCAGAGCGCACTTTGTCTCAATCGTATGAAAATGGTCGGGCCGCCGTAGGCTATGGCTCGAAGGAGGTCGATATGGATGAAGTCGCTCAGCCGACGCCGTGTGGAGATAAATATTGAATTTGAGCCGAGGATGAGGAAGTCGTAGTAATTGGTGAGGGCGCCATAGGGGTGAGGTCAATGATGAGGTCCGCAGACAGTACCATCGATTTGTTTACTCGGATGGAAAAAGTTATAACCCCCGGGGCCGCTAAGCATAGCTCAAAGATCAAGGAAGCCGTGGAAACTGCACAAGTGTCGAGAAAGACCGGTGCGTCGAAGAAATCATCTGCGGCTAGGAAAACAGGGTGGAGAAGGATTTAGCCGTGTCCGATGAGCCTGAGAAGAAGAAGAGGCCGCCAAAAAAGAGTTCGAGTGCCGTCGAAGTGGAGCTTGCAGAGCAAAAACATGCCGATACTAACCTTATAGCTCAATGGCTCGAGTTCCGAGATCGGATTGAGTACACGTCAGCGATGACAGCTTATGATATTTCGGATGATTACCGATTCGTTAGTATGGGCACGACGAACGTATCTCGGACGTTTGGTCGGGATACCGAAGATTTCTTGTGGCTTCACTATGATCACCTAGTGGCCGGACTTAACCCACCATTTGACCCCTTCTTTATTACCTTTATAGAGGAACTAAAGGTCATGCCTTGCGATCTCAGTCTGGGAGTGGCTCGGGTAGTAATGGCCTTTATTGTTATAAGTCGGCTTCGTGGTCGCGAGCCGACGATGGCGGTGCTGCTATACTTTTATAGTTTCACAAGAAAGGGCGACGCCGGGCAAGTTCTACCGTGCAGTAAATCGAGCAGTGGTAAACCTCGTCTTCTGTTCGATCTCCCTGATAAAGTGACGGATTGGGACAAAAGGTGCATGAGGGTTGAATCCCAAGTGGGATGGCCCTTTCCCAAGCTTCCCGCGAATTTTCTACAAACTGAACATTTGAAGGATATCCACACCCAGGAGGTGGACGAAGAGTTTATCGCCGAGCTTAAGGAGCTGCTCGGGTTTGTTCGGAAAGGTGTCGAACAACCTCGAGCCTTTAACTGGAGATTGCTCTTAGATGGCAGTCAACCTTATCTCAGAATGGCCGGTCTACCCGCAGCCGGCGTAGGAGATCCCCTGGTTGTGGTCGATCCATTGCCCACCGATCCTGATTGGTACGGAGAGTGCCATCATGGCCGATTTATGCCCTCCCAATGTAGAATCTGTTTAGGCAACCCCTCGCTACGGGCCCCGAGTATGATTTTTACTTTGCATTCTTTTTGATATTTTTCGATCGTCTGTTTCCTTTGTTACTTCTCTTTATGTTATTTTTTAGGTCGCTAATAAGTGTTGTTTTCCGCAGGTACCATGGATGCTCTCGATCAACGCAGTCAGTTGACCCGAAAGAAGACTACTGGTGAGGTCAAGAGAGCCGCTAAGCTAAAGGGGATTAAGACCCCTCTTCCTACGGTCGATATAAGGAAAGGGGCGGCTGGAGCCTCTGGATCTCAAACTGAAAGATCAACTTAGCCGCCAGCAAAGCAAATGGTGGAGAAGACGGCGACGAGCAAGATTCTCAAACAGACCACCCTGACAAAGCCGCCGGTTGGTGATAAGAAAAAGAGGGCTATTGTTGAGGTTATCGACCTTGCAGGAGATGGTATCGGCGAGCAGGAATCTCCCCCCCAAAAAAATCCAAAACTGATGAGGCCCGGAAGAAAGATGCTGCTGATAAAGGCAAATTTGTGGCCGATGAAACTTTCTTAGCAAGGAAAAAATCGTTGGTGCCTTTTGCTGGTGTACCTGTTGGGCCCGCGGGGAATCCAGCGGTATGGTTAGATAAGGAGTTTATGCGCCAAGGTACCCTCGATTTGCCCAAGGCCAAGATGATTTGAGGGGCATTGATGATATGGCCCCGCTAAGGCATTTGAGGTGGGGTCTCCCTAACGCTGTCCAACTGGAAATCGGCCGCGGGATTGCTGATAGGATTGTCCTGGCCGATGAAGCCGATTCTCGCATGAACTTCCTCCAAAACATAGAGGATCTGTGGGATTTATACGGCGCCACGGTGAGCATGGTAAACAAACTTCCTTCCTTTTCCGCTTTTCTTCATTTATTTTATCTTTGAAGTCAAGTCCGACTCGCCGACATTCTTCTTTTCGTGGGTACGGTCTGCTCGGTTCATAAACGATTATAGAATATAATATCGTTAAGTGCTGATGCTAACAAGGAGCTGATCACCACCAAGAAAACTCTCAAGGTCGCTAATGAGGTCGCGGCTGGTCTGCATGTGGCGCTTTGAGTGCGGCCGAGGCCGAAACGAAGTTAAGACTACAGCTTGCCGAGGCTCAAAAGAAATCCGAGTGTTTGGAGAAGCTTAACGCTGAACTCGCGGAACAAGATAGGTCTGCTACTCGATCCATGAAAGAAATGCAGCAGAGAGTAACAGAGGCTCAGGCCCATTGGGAAGCCGAGCAAAATGTAAGCGAGGGTTTGAGGAAACAGCTGGCGGATCTGAGTTCGAGTGTCCAAGGTCAGATTGAGGCCGCGAGCAAGGATGCTGCTGGGGAGAATTTCCTGATAGGATATGACCAAGGGTTCTACCACATCGTCAGGTGCATTTGGGCTCGCGGCGGCGATACTCCTGACATCGACACATTGCAAGACTGGATTCTCACCCATCCCTTTTCTGATCATCTAAGGGATTTCCACCCACACATACCTTTCTCCGACATCGAGCTACATCGATACATCCCTAAGTATGCTCCAGATTGGGAGGTGCCCGCAGTGGTGGAAGCGGATTTAAGGGAGCTTGTGCGTCGAGCTACCCAAGCGAGCACCGAAACTGAGGAAGTGATGTGTAACATTTATATGATAAAAATTACGATGTTTTATATACGTTATCGACTATTTTTATATAAAATATAATTAATTATAACAGATAATCTTATAAAATATTAATAGCTATGAATAAATCTAAATACTATAAAAATCTAGTAAAATGATAAAAGTTATAAATTTTGTACCGGTTAATAACCGGAGTGTCGTGGTCGATTCACGTGGGTATTTTTGGTATTTTACGTACCTTAGGTAAACCAAGACCCCGAGTGATGACATTTTGTGGAGTAAAATCATATCTTTTGAAGGAATAAAGGAAGTGCCACGAGATTTAAAATTCAAGTGGATCAATGGTTCGTGACGCCGTATCAAGTTATATTTTCGACGAACAAATGGCCCAGCAAAAGGCATTTTCTGAAAAATAAGTCTTCATGGAAGTTATAGATCTCCTCAAGAGCTTTCCAACGATCTTGAATTATGTCATTTGGAGATCCAGAACTCAAGTTATGATTTTATCAAATTTCGATTAAGATTGAAAAAATCTATCCGGATCGATCCGATTTACCTCGGATCGATCCGAGGAAACATCATGATTAGACCAAAGATGTGGCCCCGCAGAAAATATCCCGATAATATTTTTTATTCCCGGATCGATCCGCCCTTTCTCGGATCGATCCGGTCGGGAAAAAATCGCCTATAAATAGAAAGCAAAGATTGCAGTACATAAGGGGTACCAAATATATTTTCTTCACCTCTTTTAGTAGTAGTAGTATGTATATATATATAGGCCTTATGCCATAAATAAAGTAGTATCGTTATAATGCTCGAGAAATTATCGGAAGATCAATGTTGTTGAAGTTGTTGTAGCATCCGGAAGAATACAAATTTTCCGATTCAATCGTTGTAATCGGGTAAAATTTCTAAAGTATTTATGTTTGTTTTGTCTGCTTATATTTTCGTATAATGTTAGTAGGCTAAATCTAATAACTAGCCAAAGTTATGTAATCGCTTTATTTCGATCTTTTCGTAAAGGAATGTTGTCTAAGTAAAATTGAATAAAATTGAGTTAATTGAATCTTTTCTATTGATAAAGTTTGACTTGAAAGAATTCATAATCTAATTATGAATTGACACCTCGTAATTAAGTTATGAACTCGTTAATAGAAAACCGAGGGTAAAATTGGCCGAGTGAAAACGTGACAACGGAACCCGCTTTCTACCCGGGGCGATTTGTCCTAAAAGATGAATCTTATTAAAATTTGTACTCAAGATCGTAATAATGTTAAATTCATCGCTTTAATTGAAACTTAAACCGAAAGTTGAATCGCCCGCCTTGACAACCGGAGCCTTTAAATAAAATTGACCGCTTGACGAACGGAATGACTCCTTTTATTCAAAGGTAGAATCGCACTTTCGGGACCTGCTCGTAAAAACCGTAATAGCTTGTGGACTTTGGACCGATGACAATGGACATATGACAATTTCACACACTAATGTGAGGACGAATTGTTAACCTTAGAGTGCACCGCTTCATTTACTCAATTGAACCTAAAGATCGAGCACATTCCATTCATCAAAAAGATCGTATAAATCAATTATATAAACTTTGGCTAGTTCTCTAATAATATATTTGGCATCTATATATTTATATCTATATATATACTTTGCAACTTATGCACATCTATATATATTATATTAGAATAAATTTTAATTTACGCATTTATTTTATGTTTATTTTATGTTAAAAAATAGTAGTTATCTGTGCTATAAAACTAGATTTAGATTGAGTTAATAATGTTTCTTTTGGTGTTTAACCACACATAGAAGAATTACAAAGTTCCTCGAGGATACGATACTCGACTCACCATACTAGCACTACAGCTTGACCCGATACAATCGCCGGTTAAGGACTCGTATTAGCACTAGAAAAGGCCACGTCAGCTTTTCCTCAAGCCGCTGCCGGGAACGACGCTAATTTCTTTTTTGTGTCTATGGTTACTACTTATATTAGCTCAAAATTCTCGAGAATAAGTCAACACTTTTCTTATCTCATTTCTAATTTTATTTTCGTCGGTACTTACCTTAAAGGTAAGTTACCAATTTTTTTACTACTATCAATTTCGTGTTATTTTCTATTTTCGTTAGTTGATGACCGTATGGTAAGGCCCCACTCACTCCTTATAAGCCTGACATAAACACTTACGAAAGGCGCTAAGAGTAGAGAGAAAACGTGGTCATACTAGTCGTGAAATCCTGACGAATCATCTTCAAACAAAATACGAGAATGGTCAAATCGCTGATGAAACACCGAACAAGGCCGGAACATGCTCTAGTGGCATGGACAAAACCCCGTTAACCTTAATAATCAAAATAATAATAATAATAGAAATAATCGAAATCGAACCGTAATAATCGTAATAACCCAAGAAACCCAAGGCCTATCTCGTGACCAAACCATAAGAAGAAATCGACTAATAATCCCATACTTTTACCTAATGAAGGAGCGAATAATTTCGAGATTAAATCTCATCTTTTGGTTTAATTGACGCAAGAGCCCAATTCCAAGGAGAAGATGATGAAGATCCGCATCATCATCTCTATCTTTTGAAGAATCTGCAATACAAACAAAAGTCAAGGTGCTCACAAGAATTAACAAGGATGACTATGTTTCTTTTTTCTAAAAGGACGAGCCCGAGATTGGTTTATGTCTCTTCCACATCATTCACTTACAAGTTGGGAGGAGATTCAAACTCGAATTTTTGAAACAATACTTCACTCCCGGACGGAATTTGGAATTAAAAGTCGAGGTTGCTAATTTTAGACAAGGATCTCAAGAAACGCTGGGAATGCGTGGGAAAGATTTAAAAATTGTTAAGAGCGTGTCCCACCATGGTTATTCCTTAGACATGCAAATTCAACTTTTCTCGTCAGAATTAAGAAAAGATTCACGTCTTTGATGTAGACCATGCATGTGGTGGTTCTTTAATGATGAGTGAGGCTCAATTAGTTTACGATGCCATCGAAAAGATTTCCAAAAATAACAGAATGTGGGAAACCGGTTCTAGCACCGTAAAAGTAGCTTTTGGCAGAGAATGTACGCCTAATACGGAAGTTCTAGCACATTTAGAAAATTTGAGTAGGAAATTTGATGGATTACAATGAATAAGAACCAAAGTTCGTAAAATAGTACACCAACCGAATACTCAAATCAGATAAAATACCACTAGGGATTGAAGAACCGACAGATACTCAAGAGAGGAGGTGAGTTTTCTTCAAAGAAGATAGAAATTTAAACAATGCTTACTCAAACTCGCTCAATGCTATTAGAAGAGATCACCCTACTTATCGATGGTCCGAAAACCCTAGCAAGCAAGACAACCGCCAGATCCAGCTTTCATATAGAACTTGAATAATAATCAAGTTTATCAAGAAAACACATCTAATCGAATTTACAATCATTACCTAGATCCTATCCTCAACATACCACTCAAAGTATACCAAGAACTCAAAGTTCTACTCAACCCGCAGTAAGGAGTTGAAAAATGGGAAAACTAATGGAAAATATGATGGGTGTAGTATCTACTCTCAAGCTAAAAATATAAAACGATGGTGACTTCTATTGGTACAAATACTAAGGACATGAGTTCAATGAAAACATCTATGAGTGGACATGATACCAGTGATGAGAACGATAGAAGCCTCATTAAGGAATATGGAAGATCATTTGAGTAGGGAAGGTGAACGTATAACAAAGCAGACTTCCCAGAGGATTACCAAGTAACACCGAAAAGGAACCCAAGAGAGGTAAATGTTGTAGTTACGAGAAGTAGGAAGCTCAAGTGGAAGTAATGGAGTTGAAAACTTTGGGAATAATGAAGTAGAAGATGACTTAGATGGTAAGAATGATAAAACTAAAGATGAACTTGAATTTACAGATGAGGAAGAAGAAATTATAGACAATTTCTTGAAAAGAAATAAAAGTTCGAACCCGAAAGTGAAAGGGAAAATTGGGTAAAAATCCCTAAGATTCTCGAAAGATCCCATGGATAAAGATTTAAGGACTTTATTTAAGGAACATGTTAGAATGGAAAATAATGAAAACAAGGATGAAAACAGAAGAAATGAAGGAATCAAGTAGAGATTGATTCAGTGGAACAATTTAAAAGAAAGAATTCAAGAACTCGAAACATGGCGATCGAGTAATACTCAAAGGTTTAAGGAAAAGGAAAAGAGAAACTGACAAAGGAGCCAAGGGTCATAGATCTAGAATCTTTACCTTACCTCCTAAAGATCAAATCAAAAAGGCAAAACTCGATAAGAAGTATGCTCGCTTCCTTGACACTTTTCGTCATATTCAAGTTAATATCCCCGTTATCGACGCTCGATTAATATACTGCTTATGGAAAATTTCTCAAAGAAATTTCACAAACAAGAAAAATTAGAGGAATATGAGAACATATGCCTAAATGAAGAATGTTCCGCACTTCAAGAAGATAAGTTACCACCTAAACTAAAAGATCCTGGTAGTTTTACCATTCCGTGTGAAATTGGAGGATTTCTGCTTAAGAAGGTCTTATGTGATCTAGAGCGAGTATAAATCTCATGTCTTATGAGGATTATAGAAAGTTAGGCATAGAAAGCTTACTAAGATCGAAATGACTCGCAAATGGCGTATAGATCGATTAAGTACCCTAAAGGAATTATAAAGGACATATTGGTTAAAGTAGACAAATTCTATTTTCCAAAGAGACTTTGTAGTTATGGAAATGGAAGACGGTTATTCAAAGACCTCTTATTCTAGGTCGCCCATTTCTAGCTACAGGAAGAACTTTAATCGATGTTCGTAAAGGAGAATTAATCTTAAGAGTCAATGAAGACGGTTACTTTCAATATTTTCAAAGCTATGAATCATGCATCATCGTAATCATGTTCTTTATGTAAGATATTCATTCTGCCTATGATAATCGCTACCAACTTTTGAAGACAGATTAGAAGAATGCTTAACTCGTCTATCTATAAAGAAGATGAGGAAGACATTGAAATGAAAGAGATAATTCTTTCTTTAGATACGTAAAGTTTTACCTTTAAAACCACCATGGCATAAGTACTTGGAATTAGAACTAGAAGGACCAGCCTAAAATCGTCAATAAGATCCGCCAAAGAACCTGGAATTGAAATCATTACCTTTAAATCAAATATGCTTTTCTTGAAACTGATAATCTATTACCGATTATTATTTCATCAACTTTAATCGAGCAACAAGAAGATCAATTACTTAGAATGTTGAAAAAGCATAAGAAAGCTTTTGGATGGACAAATGTGTTATATTCGAGGTATTAGCCCCGAGATTTGCGCTCATAAGATAATTCAAGGAAGATGCTAAGCCTTGTATTCAACCGCAACGCCGCCAACCCAAATTTGCGCTTAATTGTTAAGAAAGAGGTCATTAAGCTATTAGAGATGGGAATAATTTTTCCCATATCGATAGTGAATGGGTAAGTCCAACTCAAGTGGTACCAAAGAAAGGAGGTTTCACAAAGAAAGAAAATGATAGGAATGAATGGATTCCAACAAGAGAAATTACAAAGTTATCGAATGTGCATTGATTTTAGGAAACTAAATGATCATACTAAGAAAGATCATCATCCACTTCCATTCATAGTTCAAATGTTGGAACGGTTAAGTGGTCATAAATATTATCGCTTCTTAGATGGTTATTCAGTTATTTACGATTTTCATTGCAAAGCAGAGATAGGAGAAGACTACTTTCACTTGTCCTTATGGAACTTTTATGTATAAAAGAATGCCGCTTGGTTTATGTAATGCTCCAAATACGCTTTCAAAGATGCATGATGGCTATATTTTCCGATATGGTTGAGAAATTCTTGGAAATTTTTATGGACGACTTTAGTGTTTACGGAGATTCTTTTGGTAAATGTTTATCGACTTAGAAAGAGTGTTGCAACGCCATGCGAGGATACCAATTTAATTTTAAACTCGGGAAAAATGTCATTTAATGGTATCGTAAGGAATTGTTCTAGGCCATCGAATCTCTCAAATAGAATTGAAGTTGATAAAGCTAAGGTTGAAGTAATTGAAAAATTACCACCACCGCTAATCTAAGGACTCTAAGAGGATTTCTTGACATGCAGGATTTTATAGAGATTTATTGCAGATTTTTCAAAGATAGCAAAGCCTCTAAGTCATTTGCTTGAAAAGGAAGTACCTTTTAACTTCGATAGTAAATGTGAGGAAGCTTTTCGCACTTTAAAACGAGATTAACTCATCGCACTGCTAATAGCACCGCATTGGAATTTACCGCTTGAGATTATGTGTGATGCCGTGATTTAGCCATAGGAGCAGCTTTAGGACAAAGATATAACAAAATTCTCAAAGCTATTTACTATGCATCTCATACGTTAAATGCAAATTCAACCGAACTATACAACTACAGAAAAGAACTCATATCGTAATTTTTGCCTTAGATAAGTTTAGATCGTATATTGTTGGTTCTAAGGTAATAATTTATACGCACTATTCAAATTTGAAGTATTTAATGAGTAAGAAAGATGCGAAACCACGCCTTCTTAGATGGATTCTCTTACTTCAGAGTTTGATATTGAAATTAAAGATAAAAAGGGAAGTGAGAATGTAGTAGCAGCATCATCTAAGTAGAATGGAAAATGATGAAGAAAAGTGAATATAAATTAAAGATTCATTTCCTGATGAACAACTTTTTAGAATAGATACTCCTTCAACCATGCAAATATATTAAAGAATAGAATTCCTTCTAAGGAAATGTCACCTGGTTTGGAGATATCATTAATTACTTAACCTGTGATTATATTCCGCCTCATTGACTTGGCAAAAGAAGAAGAAAAATTTTTATGACTTAAAATTTTATTACTCGGGAGGAACTGCACTTTTCCGTAAATGTTCGGATGGGATAATCGTAAAGTGTGTGCCTGATAATGAAATTTTAAGTATTTTATCATTTTGTCATGATCGTGAGGCGAGAGGTCATCATGGAGGTTGGAAAACCGCTTTTAAGTTTTACAATGTGGTTTTTATTGGCCTACGCTATATAGAGATGCTTATAAGTATGTCAAATCTCGTGAATCTTGTCAAAAATGGGGAAATGTATCTAAAAACATGAAATGCCTATGCAACCTATTTTAGAATGTGAGTTATTTGATGTTTGGGGTATAGATTTCATGGGACCATTTCCTATATCTTTTGGAAAAAGATTTATTCTAGTAATGGTAGATTATGTTTCGAATGGGTAGAAGTCAAGCTCTTCCCACTAATGATACCAAAGTTGTCATACGATTCCTTAAAAAGAATATATTTACACGTTATGGCATTCCGAGGGCTATCATTAGTGATGAGGTTCACACTTTGTAATAGACCATTTACCAAGATAATTGAAAATATGGTGTAACGCATAAGTTAGAACGCCTATCATCCGCAAACCCAAAGGGTCGTAGAGGTGTCTAATAGAGAGATCAAAAGAATTGTAGAAAAGACAAAGGATTCAAATCAAAAAATCAAGCGCTTAAACTAGACGATGCATTATGGGCATATAGAATGTGCCTTTTAAAACACCAATTGGTTGTTCTCCTATAAGTTAGTTTTTGGTAAGTCTTGTCATCTCCTGGGCTTGAGTTAGAACACCGAGCCTTCTCGGCTATTAAATTTTTGAATTTCGATCCTAAGGTCAGCCGGTGATCATAGATTGCTTCAATTGATGTAACTAGAAGAATTCCGCCTCGATTCTTATGAAAACGCCGAATCTACAAGTGAACGCACGAAATCCTTTCACGATAAGAGAATCTATAGTCGTGAGTTCCATGTAGGTGATCGAGTGCTCTTGTACAATTCACGCTTTAAAGTTATTTCCAGAAAGCTTAAATCAAGATGGACAGTCCATTTAAAGTAACGAGAGTTTACAAATCGAGTCGTTGAACTAATCATGGAAATACAACTTTTATAGCCAATGGCCATAGAGTAAAGTTATTTGTGGAAGGAGAAGGAACCGCGACCGAAAGAAGAAATAATGCTACTAACTCGATCCTCCGACAAAGTAAAAAGCAGAGAAATCAAGAAACCGAAAAGCGAGGAGTTAAACTCACCAATACCAAAGCTATCTATCTTTACTCTACTTTTATGTGTTTTATTTATGTTTAAAGTAGTTTCGCTTTTTACCGGATAGACGAAAAGAACCTGGATGTCTTTTTTAGATAGAATAGGAATTTTTATGTTGCTTTTGAAATTAGGCTTGATAAAGATGTCGCGCTTAAAAATAAAGCTTCGCTTTTGAGAAAAACAAGCAATTGTTGAGAGAGATCGATCAAAGAAATATGTAATGGAAAATCGAGAAGTTCGATAAAGAGAAGGGCAAAGTTTTTAAGAAGGTGTAGAAGTTGTGGAAAAAGTGAGCATGAAGGGAAATGTAGGAAAGCACAACCAAATCCTGTGATGAGTGTTTGAATGTTGTTAAGAAGGGAACGACAGTGGTTATCCTAAAATCCCGATGGAGATCAAAGGAAAATTCAACGCCTCATTTCTTAAGGTTAGGTTGATAGAACGTTACGCCGTAACTCCTGAAGATTTGTAAGTATTGGAATTAGACCCTCGTGAATTTTGTAATATTTATAAAATTTTTATATAACTTTTGAAAATTTTATAAATAGGATCTTTATGAAATTACTTAAAAGTTTTATAAAGTTTTTATAAAAAGTTTTTTTTTTTTTTTGTAGTTTTTTATTAAGTTTTTTTAAAAAAAGTGGTCGGATCGATCCGACCTAACCCCGGATCGATCCGAACTCAAAACCTAAAAAAAGGGACGGGTCCCTTCTTCTTCTTCTTCTTTTTTTTTTTTCTCAAACAAATTCGCCTCCTCCCTTTCCCCAACTCGAATTTTTTTTCTTCAAATCATCACACAACATCACCATTAAACTACCCCAACTCTTAAACTTCTAATTTGCCTCTACTCTCTTCAAATTTTCATCTAAATTGAAGAATTTTTCAAGGAAGCTTCAACTTTTATTCCGCTAAATTTCCATCTTTTCCGCCAAATTTCAACCTTTTAAGCTTTGTAAGGTAACATTGTAGTCACTTATTTTCTTAATTTCGCTTTTTTATGCAATTTTTTTATTTTCAACTGCTTTGTCACTCACATTTGTACTTTGTTTTGTGTTGTTTTGTTGTTTTGTGTTGTTTGTTATTTTGTCATTATCGTAGAATGGCCGAATCATCGAAAGCTAGTAAAAACGCAAACCGCATATCCCTACCCAAATTCCAATTATAGAAACTAGGCCTTTAATGTAAGAAGAATTGGCGCTTAGTTTTGAAAGAACTGCGTCACGGGCAAAAGAAGAAAGCATTGAAAATAAATTTGGATGTTGTTTAGTTGCAATAGAGAGGGGCTTAGACTTCAAAGATTTGGGAAGGAGGTAAAAGATATTTTTGAAAGGAGGCATTGATGGAATTAGCCGCTTTAAGGTCGGGAGAAATTAACACCACCTTAGTAGCTGAATTTTATTCTCTGGTAGCAACTCATAATGCTACGGATGAAGGTGAGTTAACCTCACAACTCGAGAACTAGATGAAGGCCGCTTACTCTCACATTATAAATGCTATTTATGGTATTCCTGATATACCGAGAATGAGGATTATTATACGCTTTGAATTTGATGAGCCAAAGAGACTTTGATCATATTGTTGCGGTGTAGCCTGTAATGAGTTAGATCCCACTCGCCTGGGCATGAAAACAAAGTTTTCCATGGGAAATGTATCCGGATATGAAAGCCATTAAACGCTTTATTAGTCACACTTTACCCGACTCGGCATTTTACATCTTTTGGTAAAGAGGATTTGTGTATTGCTTGGGCTATAGTTAATGATGTACCGTGGATATAGGCAGTAGTAATGTGTAGAAGGGCCAAGGAATTTGCCCCGATCGCTGTACCAGCAAATACATGCCTTTTCCGTGTTTTATTTCTTCCTTGTGTCGCCGACAGAGTCCTTGAGCTCCCAAATGATAATTTGATGATGGTGGATGACACACTTATAGTCCTAGTTTACCACTTAGGCCGGCAGAAGAATAAACTTTTGGACCCTAACCACAACGACCTCACCTTACTCCATCCACTCGTCCCTCCTTCATCCAAATAAACTCAAACTCACTTCCGAATACCATCACTTACGACATGTTTCAATCCATGGCCTATGATGTTCATCGTGCAATGCCAATATGGCTGCTTTTATGAAAGGAATAAATTATGGTCTCAAGATTTACGCCAAGGCATACGAGGTTTATATCAAATGAATATACCGCAAAACCCTACCTATGCCGAGATGGATATTCCGCAATGCCAAACCCACCTTATACCTTGCCCGATTTCATTCCACCGATGCCACCTCACCTCGATTTCCAACAAATGCCACATTCTTTTGGATTTCAAACTAGTGGTGTAGAGATTTTTCGACAGTACTACGGCAAATGCGACATCGAAATGGATCTGATCTCGATCATTTGGCCATACCACGACGAGACGGGGAAGCACTTTTTCCGATATCACGAGAGAGATGAGCTCGATGGGACTAGATAGTTCGGCGCGGATGTCAACTTATTTTCAAGATCCATCCCAAGAATCGACCCGCTCAAGCTATGCCAAGTTCAAGCCACGCCGAAATGAGTGATGAAGAGGAGTGATTTTTAAACATTCTATGATTTTTGACATTGAAACATTTTATTTTTCGCATAATTTCGTTTTCGTAAAATTTTAGGTTATTTTGATTTTGGTTGATTTTATTTTTAATACGATCTTCATGTTTTCGCTATATATTATGGTATTACGATCGTGTAGTAAAATTTATCGTTATAATAAAATGAAAATGAACCAAAAATAGGAAGAAAACTTGTCCCCTAGAAAAATCTAGACATTTTACAAGCAAAATCAACTCGTCTCGGAAACAAGAGTGTTCGGATCGATCCGCCTTTACCGGATCGATCCGACCGAAAAAATACCGACCGACAAAGATTACTTAGTTCGTGAGGCCGGATCGATCCGCCCTTTCTCGGATCGATCCGCAAGTACAAAAACGCGCAAAAGAGATCTTTTCTACTTTTGCTTGATAGATTTATTTCTATAAAAGGAAAGAGCAAAGCAAATTTGAACTTTGCTCATTCTTTCTTTCCTTCTATCTAGCTTAGTTTAAATCTCTTTGTCGTAAATGTCTAACCGCCTCTCCTCGGTTAATAGTTACGAACCACATACGCCGATGGTGTGGTTCCCGGCGGCATGCCTCTTGTTTTCATAATAACGCCCCGAGACATCTAAATTTCGTCCGCTTCTCCTATTCTCGATGGAGAAAGGCTTAAACACCAAAAAATTGATCGCTGGGGACGAATCTAATCCGAGGTTGCGGGTGGAAAAAGTTGATAAGGACTCCTGAGGTCGAATAAACATTTCGATTGTTAGAGATTTCTTTGCGCCTCTCACCGAGATAACGATATGAGCCTCATCTCAACTTATTACGCTTAGGGGAATCGTTATTTCATTTTCACCACCATCATAAATCAAATCTATCAAATCCCACCATGTACTTTTGATCAAAACCCACACTTCGAGTTTCTTTGGGAACTTGGGGATGCGATAATGTTGTAAATCGATCGCAGGCCTTTCAGTCAGATTTCCGCTTGTTTGATCATAACTATGATTCCTCAACTCGCTTTACCCTCATTTAAGGCGGCGTGGAAACGCTTTCATTAATTCTCGGATCTATCCAACTAGAGATTTTTATGGGGTTACGGATGATGAGATGTCGCCAAGTATGCATTAACCGTGGGAGCATACATTGATCGGGGAGTTTTGATTTTTAAGACCGCAATTAATTTTGCAAAGAGAAAGACGTAATAGGGGAAGACCGCTACCATTTGCCTGGTTATCTCTCACCTTTGTATCCAATCAATCATGTGCCTGAGTTTGCTATCGACGAGATTTTTCCATCTCGTGATTCTCGCCAGATTACTTCCGTGGATACTCCCGGATGTTCATCTACGGTTTGATAATCGCTAGAAGTTATGTTGTTAAGTTGGTAGTTGTTTAAATTAGTTGTTTTTTTTTTTGTCTCATACTTTTATTTATAGTTTGTAATAGTGTTTAATATATATGTCATTTTCTTTAATCAAAATAATATATGGTTGCTAAAAATAATAAATAATAATCAAATCATATAAAATTTTAATTTTATTTGCAAACTACTTTTTATTTACTCACTAAACATCGGACGATGTCATTTCGTAAGTGGGGAGTGGAAGTAAGTTAGTAAATAAAAATTAAAATTTTCTTATATAAATTTATACTTAATTGCTCAATACTTAGTTTAATTTTTCTTGAACAAAATAATTAGATAGTATATAATTAGTATGAATAAAACAATATAAATTGGTAAGAATAGATTTTAATTAAGTAAAATAAATTAGATATATTATAAGTATATTATATATGTCAATTTTAGATCTTTATAAGATTTTAAGTATATGTAACTATACATAAATATTATCAAGTAAGTTTCATATGAAATTTTAGCAAATATACTTATATTTATAATGAATTTTTTTTAGAATAATTTTCTTTGTAAAACGAAATATGAATATGGAATCGGATTAGAATGATGAGATTTTTGACACCATAAAAATTACCTCAACCTTGATTAGAGTGATCAAGACCTCACTCGATATAGCCATTTTTGATCATAAACCGACCTTTTTGGCTTATTTTGGTCTACATTTCCTAAAAATCCCACGAGTTTGTAATGCATTTATGAAAGGAGATGATAGCACGTGTTAAGGATGGTGTATGCTTTGGTGAAAAAAAAAAAAAAAAAAAAAAAAAAAAAAAAAAAGATATATATAAGAACGAAGCACCATATTTACAGAGAATTAATCGAATACTGTGTATCTTCCTTATCTTTGATCGATGATATCGGTAGTAGCTTCCAATGATTTGAGTGCGAGGGTGTTATCTAAAACGCCCTATATCACTACATGGCGTATAAAGCTCCCGATAAAAATTCAATCATAAGATCTCAAGAATGATTACGAGTTTAAGGAAACCGACTCGTAATTTTAGATCGAAAGAGTATTACTCCGATCAATCTTGATGAAGCAATGCTTGTAAATTTGATTTTCTACACACATTCACGCTTTTAGTTCTTAATATTGAAAAAAAGAAGAGAGAAAATCTGAAAATAGTTGGAAAAGGAGATATTATTAATCGAATCGCTTTTGATCAAACGCAAAGCTGTAAGACGCATTTACTTGCTTCTTTCTCTTTTTGATTTCTTTTTCTATCTTTTCGATTAACCAATGTCCTATCCTAAAAAGTATTAGCCATCTTGTCAATTACTTGACTTAGTCTTTGATTCCAAATATTTCATATAAGTTGAGATAGGAAAATAATTCTAGAATTTTAATTATATTTATTGAGTAGATTTTGTGAAATTTCATTTGAATAATAGTTGATAAATAATTTATCAAAGTTATCTACACTTTTATCTTATTAATTTCTAAGAAAGATATAATTAATATGTTTATAATATTGAAATGATATTTTACTAATTTAAAATTTTATCTACCACTTATATTATTTTTATCGTAATTTTTATATATTATCGCTTATTTTGCTTTATGACGATCAAAGAGCTAAGTGAGTAGTTGATGTGTAACATTTATATGATAAAATTACGATGTTTTATATACGTTATCGATATTTTTATATAAAATATAAGTAATTATAATGTATAATCTTATAAAATATTAATAGCTATGAATAAATCTAAATACTATAAAAATCTAGTAAAAATGATAAAAAGTTATAAATTTTGTACCGGTTAATAACCGGAGTGTCGTGTCGATTCACGTAGGTATTTTTGGTATTTTACAGACCTTAGGTAAACCAAGACCCCGAGTGATGACATTTTGTGGAGTAAAATCATATCTTTTGAAGGAATAAAGGAAGTGCCACGAGATTTAAAATTCAAGTGGATCGATCAATTCGTCATGACGCCAGACGTTATATTTTTTCGACGAACAAATGGCCCAGCAAAAAAGGCATTTTCTGAAAAATAAGTCTTCATGGAAGTTATGGATCTCCTCAAGAGCTTTCCAACGATCTTGAATTATGTCATTTGGAGATCCGTAACTCAAGCTATGATTTTATCAAGTTTCGATTAAGATTGAAAAATCTATCCGGATCGATCCGATTTACCTCGGATCGATCCGAGGAAACATCATGATTAGACCAAAGATGTGGCCCTGGCAGAAAATATCCCGGGATAATATTTTTTATTCCCGGATCGATCCGCCCTTTCGGATCGATCCGGTTGGGAAAAATCGCTTATAAATAGCAAAGATTGCAGTACATAAAGGGGGTACCAAATATATTTTCTTCACCTCTTTTAGTAGTAGTAGTATGTATATATATAGGCCTTATGCCATAAATAAAGTAGTATCGTTATAATGCTCGAGAAATTATCGTAAGATCAATGTTGTTGAAGTTGTTGTAGCATCCGGAAGAATACAAATTTTCCGATTCAATCGTTGTAATCGGGTAAAATTTCTAAAGTATTTATGTTTGTTTTGTCTGCTTATATTTTCGTGATAATGTTAGTAGGCTAAATCTAATAACTAGCCAAAGTTATGTAATCGCTTTATTTCGATCTTTTCGTAAAGGAATGTTGTCTAAGTAAAATTGAATAAAATTGAGTTAATTGAATCTTTTCCTATTGATAAAGTTTGACTTGAAAGAATTCATAATCTAATTATGAATTGACACCTCGTAATTAAGTTATGAACTCGTTAATAGAAAAACCGGAGGGTAAAATTGGCCGAGTGAAAACGTGACAACGGAACCCGCTTTCTACCCGGGCGCGATTTGTCCTAAAAGATGAATCTTATTAAAATTTGTACTCAAGATCGTAATAATGTTAAATTCATCGCTTTAATTGAAACTTAAACCGAAAGTTGAATCGCCTGCCTTGACAACCGGAGCCTTTAAATAAAATTGACCGCTTGACGAACGGAATGACTCCTTTTATTCAAAGGTAGAATCGCACTCGACCTGCTCGTAAAAACCGTAATAGCTTGTGGACTTTGGACCGATGACAATGGACATATGACAATTTCACACACTAATGTGAGGACGAATTGTTAACCTTAGAGTGCACCACCGCTTCATTTACTCAATTGAACCTAAAGATCGAGCACATTCCATTCAATCAAAAGATCGTATAAATCAATTATATAAACTTTGGCTAGTTCTCTAATAATATATTTGGCATCTATATATTTATATCTATATATATACTTTGCAACTTATGCACATCTATATATATTTATATATCTATATATATTATATTAGAATAAATTTTAATTTACGATTTATTTTATGTTAAGTAAAATAGTAGTTATCCGTGCTATAAAACCGAGATTTAGATTGAGTTAATAATGTTCTTTTTGTGTTTAACCACACTTAGAAGAATTACAAAGTTCCTCGAGGATACGATACTCGACTCACCATACTAGCACTACAGCTTTGACCCGATACACTCGCCGGTTAAGGACTGGTATTAGCACTAGAAAAGGCCACGCCGTGGAAGAGGGTGAGCAGGCCGGAGAAGAGGCTAAGCAGGCATGTGAAGAAGCCATAGAGCCTACCGAGTCCGAGAAAATGCCGACCAAATGCTCGCACCATTCCTCCGCGAGGAGAATGTTCATAATGAAGAAATGCGGCCCAAGACTCCTAGATTTGTGCTCTCTGTCCTTGTAAAAACAATTTTGATTTTGCGTATGTATAACTCTCTTTCTTTTCGCACTTTATTTTTGTAATAACATTTCTGAATGAAGTCTGCTTTCTGTTCGCCTGATGTATGCTTATTTTTTGCTCGAATTTATTGCATAAATTGAGTCCGATCATAGTAGCATCCCGGCCCCCTTGTTTTAGATAAGATTCCAAGTTGATTCCGATCATACTTGATTTTGAGATATGCCTGCCTTGAATCTTATCTGAAATAACTGCTCGATTAAAAATATGAAACTTCATGTCCGCCCCCTCTAGAACCTGATCTCAAATAACTGTTTGCTAACAAACTTGAATTTTCTGGAGGGTGGCCCCCTATTTGAGATGAGATTCGGAGTCGAACACGATATGACCTCTGATGAATCTGTTTGCTCGTGGTTGTTTTAAATTTTTCCGAATATGGCCCCCATTTTTGACAAAGGTTGAGGTGAGTTCGTGCTTTTGTTGAAAAATTTTCGAAAAAACCATCTTTTACCCGTGACACCGGCACAAATTAAAGCATACAATAATACGCATTCTAGAAAGAGAAATGTAAAATCGGGCTTTATTAATTTCGACTCATCCCGCTAGATGAGTGAAGATTACAAGCAAATAAGAAAGCCTAACCACTCACGTCAGAACGCAGAGGATAGCCATAACCCTAACCGATTTATTACATGTAGTACCTTTTGAGATTGTCCGCGTGCCATGGCCTATTGAGCTCAAAACCTTGCTGATTTCTGAGGACATAAGTTCCTTTTTTGATCTCTCTTGCGACTTGGTAAGGACCTTCCCACTTTGCTGTTAGCTTACCCTTATCAGGCTACATACCAGTGGCCTTTCTTTCGAAAAACAAAATCCCGACCCTAAATGAATGATTGCGGATTCGCTTGTCGTGTTGTTGTTTAGCGAGTTGCTTGTAATTCACGAGTCGATAATATGTTGCTAGCCTTTTTCTTCCGTTAGATCTAAGTCGATCCGTCTGCTTAATAAATTGTTCGTTGGGTCGTAAGGCGACCACGATGGCTGGTAGAGCCATTTCGATTGTGAGTCATGGCCCTCCGATCCTTAAATAAGAGCAAAAGGTGTTTCTCCCGTGGGTGTTTTAATTGTGGTGTGGAGTGCCCAAAGTATAGCGGGTAGCTCGTCGACCCACCCACCTGCTTTTACTTTGTCATTCACACTCTTTTTGAGCATCTTTATTATTTGTTTGTTGCCGGCCTCGGCTTGGCGTTGCCTTGAGGATAAGCCACGGATGATTGCCGCTGCTTGATTTTGAATTCCTCGCAGAGCTTTGAGAATTCCTTTCTAAATTATGGGCCGTTCGACACAACCGCCCGCGGGATACCGGCGAGAAAAAATTTGATCATGTAAGAAATAACTCGCGCCTTTGCGCCTATCTTGACCATAGGCTTAGCTTCGATCCACTTTGTAAAATAATCCACGCCCACTATGATAACCTTGCACCCACCTCTTCCTCGATGGAAAAGGTCCGATGAGATCGAGTCCCCACATGTCGAAAGGCCAAGGTGCGATCACGATGCTCGCTTTCGACAGATGGTATCCTAGGGATGTCTCGCATGTTTTTGACATTCCGGACATTCCTCGACCAGCTTTTCCGAGTCTTTAAAGATCGCCGGCCAAGCATACCTCGCGGTTATAACCTTCTAAGCCAAAGAGCGACTAGCGGGATGGCCCCTACATACTTCCCGTGAAGCTCGATAAGGATTATCTTGCTTTCCTCTTTCGGACACATCTCAAGAGAGGTTTTGTTGTTGATCTCTTGTAGAGTACTCCGCTGTTTATAATGTACATGGCCGCTCTTTCTTGAGCGCGAGATTTATCCGCTCCGTCGTAAGACGCTCGCTTCTATGTAAGCCTCGAACCTCATCGATCCAAAGATGTAGTCGGCGTTGGTGCGCCGATTTTCATGATTTATGAAGCCTCGACAGGCGGGTACCGCTTAGTACTCTATCATTATGGATGGATCTCGCAAGTTCTTCTTTGAGAGATAGCTTAAAGAGATAGTCCGCCCGCTTCGTTGTCCTCTCTCGAATTATGATGAACTCACAATAGTTGAAGCCGGCTTTCAATCGCCGAACAATCTCACCATATTTCTCGAGAATACCACAATGCGTGTCATAGTCCCCTGAGATTTGGTTGACGATAAGTTGGGAGTCACGAGAGAACTTCAACATTTTCCATGCTTAGTTCCTTTGCTAGTTTGAGCCCACTATGATCGCTTCATACTCGGCCCGATTATTTGTAGCCGAAAATTCAAACCTTAGAGCCTTTCGATTTCCTCCGCTGCTCCAGGTTCCATCGAAATTACCCTGGCCCCGCAACCTTTTGATTAGATGTCTCCGTCAACATACAATTGCCAAAGATTGATCGGGCTTACTCTCGACCGCAAGCTGGCTCTCTAGTGGTACCGCGAACTTGGTTGCGGCGAAATAAACTTGTCTCTACAATAAAATCCAAAGAATGTTTGACCTTTGATTTCGATAGCCCATCCGAGGAGTCGACCTGAAAGATCGGGTTTATGCAGTATTTGTCGCATTGGACTATCCGTTAAGACAATTATTGTGTGCGAAGTAAAGTAGCCCCTGAGTTTGCGGGCAGCGATAACAAACGAGTAGGCTAATTTTTCAACATTAAAATAGCGACTCTCCACCGGATCGAGCCTTGCTTACATAATAGACGGAATTTGGAGGTTCCGGCCTCGCTTGACAAAAACAAAAGGCAACAAATTTCGGTCCAAGCCGCCAGTACAAAAACAAAATATCTCCTTCTACTGTGGCTAACCAAAAGAGGTGGCTTCTCAAGATATTCCTTTAGATCTTGAAACGCCTGCGAACACTCTGCGCTCCACGAAAAAGTCTTGTCACCTTTGAGAATTTTGAAGAAGGGAAGACACTTCTCCGCTGATTTTGATATGAAGCGACCAAGCACAATGATGCGGTCATTGAGCCTCTGGACCTCCTTGATGGTCGTGGGTTCTTGCATGTCGAGCAAAGCTTGTATTGTTTCCGGATTAGCCTCGATGCCACGACGACTAACCATAAACCCCAGAAACTTGCCTGCCTGGACACCAAAAGTACATTTGGCCGGATTGAGTTTCATTGAATGTTTTCGGACATTGCTGAAAGTTTCCTGAAGGTCAGCGGTGTGACCGTCCCCAGCGGACTTGACAACCATATCGTCAATGTAAGCTTCCATATTTTTTCCTATTTGCGAACTGAAAACTTTGTTGACCATTCTTTGATAAGTTGAGCCCATATTTTTCAGTCCGAAGGGCATCATTTCGTAGTAGTACAAACCCTCAGCAGCTCTGAAGGCCGTTTTTTCCTTGTCGGACTCAGCCATCCGCACTTGATGATACCCCGAATATGCGTCCAAAAAACTAAGAACTTCAAAACTAGAGATGGAATCTACTAACCGATCAATTCACGGAAGCTGATAAGGATCTTTCGGACAAGATTTGTTAATGTCCGTGAAGTCGACACACATCTTTCACTTGCCATTATGCTTCTTTACCATCACTACATTCACCAACCAGGTAGGATAGGCGAGCTCTTTTATGATCCCTGCTTGCAGGAATTTCCCGACCTATACTTTTACCGCCGCTTCCTTTTCGGTCGAAAATTGGCGTGCTCACTGCTGTATCGGTTTGAAAGTAGAGTCGACGTTGAGATGATGCAGGGCGATGTCGGCCTCAACCCCTCTCATATCTGTTACTACCCAGGCAAACGCATCCAAATTTTCCTTAAGAAGTGCGACCAGGGTTTCTTTCTCACAGGGACTCAGCCGGGCTCCCATCTTGACTTTCTGATCGGGGTATTTATCGTTGATAACTACCTCGACCAACACATCTTCTGCCGTAAAGTCGGGCTCATCCCTGACTTGCAGCGTTTCACATTCCACTTTCGCGTGTACAGTCTCCCCCATTACCCCGATCATGTTGATAAATTCCATGTTTTCAGGTTGTTCGATTAGTGCTCTTTTGTTTCCGGTTCTCATTTCCTGTATGTATGTGAGAACAACTGCAGGTTCGCTGATCGACGTTCCGATCCTGTCCCCGACATAAAATTTTGCCCGCTGGTGCGGGATGGAAGTTACCATTTGGAATTGCTTCAAAGCCGGTGTCCCAATTATCATGTTATAATTGGATTGAAGATCGACCATGAGGAATACAACCATTTCTGTCCTAAAGGGTGCATAATCTCCCATTTGTACATCCAAATCAATGGCCCCCTTGACTTGTATCTTATGGTTAGTGAAACCCTCAAGGGTGCCATTTTGCGGCCTCAAATTAGAGTCTCCGAACCCCAATTCTTTGAAGCAGTTGTAGTATAAGATGTCACGGCATGCTCCTGTGTCGATCATTACCCTGTTGACGCAAGCCCGATTGATGACTACCGAAAATCTTCCGTATTGATCAAAGTCATTAGCTCGCTTCGAGTAAAAGCGAGAGGTTGCTCGTTCCTCGCAGACTACGAGCTTTTCCACATGCTTGTTAATGGAGCCAATCGCGCTCTTGATCCGATTGTTACTTGGAGGAGGCTCGGTTATTATTCGATGTTCCCGCCGAATCGGCGAGTTTGTTGATTCCTCCCCGTCCTGCCTACCGCATCTAGCTTGTAGTGATCATGGTGTTCGCGGCGAGTAATTTTTCTATTGCCCGCTTGAACCGAATACACTCGTCGCTTGTATGACCCTTGTCTCTCGTGATAGCCGCAATATTTAGACTCATCATGGCGTGTATCCGGAACCATAGGGTAAGGCTCGGGTAGTTCATCTCTCACTTCGTTCAGCATATGAGTATTGGATATTCTGAGCGGCGTGAAGTGTTCTTCCTTAAATCTTTCGGGCTTTTTAACATCCCGATTAGTATTCCTGCAGCTATCTCTAGGCGGACTGCGCTCAGCCCTCTGTTTTCCTTTATTGGACGAAGACGCTCCTTCATTGCCCGCAGTGGCGATGTACTTTCTGGTTGAACTTAACATTTTTTGTAAGTTCGCCGGTGGAGTTAAAGCAAAATAAGACTTCAAATACCCGGGATTCAGCCCCCTTTCAAAACTGCTCATGACGACATTGTCAGCCAAAACCCTCGTTAGCTCGTACACTTTGTAAAACCGCTTATAGTAGCTGCGGGTACCCTCATTCTCACCCTGTCGGACTTCATGCAAGTCGATGTGTGTCTTTTTGGGTCCTCCTACTGATCTGAAATCCGCTATAAATTTGTTGATTAGATCATCCCAAGATAAAATCAAACCCAGAGGAAGACCGGGGATCCATGATGCTGCGTCCTGCATCGATCCCACAAAATCTATGCACCAGGCCTCGTCGCTAGATGTGCACAAGTTGATTTTGCTTTGAAACGCGGATAGCCAATCCAGAGGGTCTGTGGCTCCATGGTAATTGATGCAATTTGGGTAGTGAGTTCCTCTCTCGGGACCGCTTTCAAAATGCCGGGATGAAATACTTGTTCCTCAAGTCGAACAACTTTAACACCCGCCGTATCTTTCTCGCAACTCCTCTATCTCGCTTTTTCATTATGCCCATTTCCACCTGGTTTTGGGGGACAGGAAGTGCGACGATCCTTCTTCAACTTGTGAGTCCCCTGCCCTTCCGTCAGCAGTACGGACTTGTCGAGGATTCTTGGTCGCCATGGGGCTGCACGCGATCGTCGACCACGGGCCCCAATGACTGGGGAAGCCGATTTCCTATCCCCTTGGATGCAAAGTTGCATGGCTGCTTCCCTCCGTTTCTGATCGTTGAGGTTGGACTGTCTTTGGGGGAATGTGAGTGTGCTACACCTCTGTTGGTGCGGGTTGTGGAGGGTTGAACTTGCGGATAGGTTGAGGTGGTAGTCCCTCCGCAATTAGCAGCGTATTTCCTACTCGCATTTCCTCTACATATTCCATGTGTGCTTCTAAATCTATCTTATATGAGTCTTGTTGTGGGGACGCTCCTCCTGCTGAAACGGCCTCTTGTTCATTATTTGGTTAGATGTTTCCTGCGACGCCTTTCCCACGGCTCTTTCTTACCGCCGCCTCATGTATTTCCCGGACTCTAGTCATTTCTCTTATGTATGCTCGCATATCGGGCGTGATGTCTTGCCCGGCATCAGCCCCTGCAGATAGTAATTTTCTGCTCGGCTCCTCGCGCTGCGTGTTCGCATGTGTTGGTCCCAGAGAAGGGTGAAACTATAGTCAGAGGGGGGGTGAATGACTCGTAGTGGAGTTTCAAAACTTTTCTTATGTTTAAAAGC
>CM047809.1:94166269-94311962 GCA_026214975.1 Gentiana macrophylla | reverse complement strand
TTTAAAAAATTTGAAAAATTGTTTGAATTTTTGAAGAATGGTGGTAAGTAGAATAAGCATAATAAATTAAGCACATTTTGTAGGTACAAACAACCAATCCCTCCCCACACGTAAATAACAACATGTCCTCGTGTTTGTGCAGAATAAAAAAACTTAGGCGATTGTAATTCGAAGGTGGCAGTGCGGAAGTGGTCATGAGTCGAGATCGAAAATGCTTGAAGAAATCGATGGTATGGACCATGCACGGAAAAGCGACATCGTTTAAAAGCTCACACATTGCTATCGAAAATAACTTTGCACACTTGAACAAACATGGCAATATCTAAGGTCATTCAATTCAAAGTTTGGCTTCCATTTCACCCGACCAAAAGGTTCACCAAAAACACTTCAAAACCAATTCGATGAACATGTCTACGATACCACTTGTTGGGATCAGCGCTTTACTGTTCTACTAAAAGCCAATTGTGTTAGTAAATGTGCTACTTTATTTCTTAACATAGTACAACTTTTGGTAGCCTCAATCGAATCCTCTTACGAATGGCGAGCGGAGATCTTGATACACCCCAACAATATATATAGTTCAACATATATATAGTGGACTCATGTAACCCAGGACACTGGCGCAGTAGCATTAAATGAGTCATGTAAATGTCGGTCAAGCTGCTTGGGACCGCCGTCTCGCTTTTTACAAAGGGCTAACGAGTTGAAAAAGACCTTTATGTCTCACAGCACTTATATAAGGGTGAACATTCGGCTTAATTTACCGATGTGGGATATCGCAACTCCTGCTTTTAAAACCTCCATTTCCCTCGTTTTAGTTATCTATTTTCAAGGACTCGTGTTAGTATTTAAGTGGTGGTTTCTGCAAAGCACATTCACTATCTTCAAAGTGAAAAGGAAAGAGTAATAATCTGGCGCACAACCAATTTGTCTGTAATTAGCGACACAGTTTATGCTGCACTTCTGAAAAAACATTATTTTGTGATAGTATCTTTTAGCACATACAATAAAAAGTATTCTTATATACTTTCTTTTAAGCGTATTAGTGTGACAAATGAGTACAATGTAAGTATATAATAACCACTTTTTTGTGTGTGATAAAAAAGCTAATGAAGCAAAAATGTGTTTTCTTGTATTGGCCGTTGATCATGATAAATTTACATCGTTATTAAATTAGGCTCATCATGTCAGCGTGTGTAAATAATCGTTAAATGTCATTAGGTGGAGTGTGACATAACGGTCACGTCTTTATCATTGCGCTAAAGATAATAATGCGGTCAAAAATTAAACTGTCGTTGGGACGTTGGCAGGTAGCATGTGAGTAATGTTATATTTTTAGATTATGTTAGATTATGTCGGATTAGAACTCGACTGACATGAGATTTCAGGGTCTCCTTCTCGATAGAAATGGAAGAGAGTAGCAAAGGAGGTACAACAACGACATACCTTGCTCTGTATTACCTTTAAAAAATTTAATTCTAGTTTTAAAAAAGAAAATATTTAATAATATGGTAAAATTCAGAAAAAGCCATAATCATCTATTTATATAACAATAAAAGCGAAAAGAATAATTATATTATATCATTATTATATAGTATTTATTTTTGCATTATATGTGAAAATAGAGAATAGGATTATCTTTCGATCTAATCTTTTTTTTGAACAACCAAAATTTTATTACAGAACAAATCTCAACGAGAAGCTGTATTTGTCCGGACCAACAGTTTAAGTTACAACAGAACTAAGCAGTTACACTGTTATAACCGGATTTACTAGGGTTACAGATTAATTGGGATTATGGGAAGAACAAATTAATAAGCGAATTAACAACAACACAAATTATGCAAGAGCAAATGCTAGCAGATTTAACGTGGTTTCTAATGTAAATTTCTTTCATGGGCGAAAAGAGGATGACATTATTCTTGAATCAAACCGCGCAAAGTTACATGGAATTACATGGTATTTATAGGCCTATGGAATTAAATCCTAGCCGTCATATAGACATCCTAATGAATGACTAAAACACCCTTTCACCTAATATAACTTGAAAGTAAGCCATGCGTATTTAACTAGTGAACAAAACAGCGATTAAGCTGGAATCGTTTGGACATAATCGGCACAACAACGAATGGCTACAAAGCAGTTATTTAGCGACCAAACAAAATTTCGAATGAACCACATAAGCACAATTGAAATCATCTGCTGCTGAATTCTCAGATTTGTGAGACACCTCGAGAACATGCTTCAACTCCAGATTTCTATGCATTAGTACAAGTCACCTTTCAACAATTTCCACCTTGACTTGAACTCCATGCATAAGCCATATTTAGGCGTTACGTGCGGATGCACTAGCGATTGCCGGTTATGCACAGAACCAAATTTCCTCTTCTTGCCAACTAGATGTAATGTACTAGATGCATTAGTCAATGCTAGATGTACAAAACCGTAGTTACTGACCTCGGATGTGATTCCTCCGAGATGTGTATCAACTCAGGATAGAAACTCACTACAAATGTGAACCTCAGTATTCATATGAGATTCACTGTTGCCTTCAAATTGGATGTGATTATCCAAGAAACAAATGTGAATACCACATTCGAGACGTATTCACGGATGTAACCACAAAACCTCGGTGAAGTACTACTCTGCTGAGTATACGAACTTGATTGAGCTAAAAATAAATATGATCAACAAATTCGAGACTTGACCACCAAAACATATGTGATTACGGAGAATTTAACGGATGATTCGATGAGTGGCCACCTGCTTTGACTCCCAAATGTAATCACCTCGGTGAATGCATTCAGCCGAGTCCCAAAATTCAGCTCCAACCAGGGCCAGATTGGATGCCTTTGCTAAGTGCCATATGAGGGTTGACTCTCTGCTTTGAATTGGAGAATTGTGAGACTTGGACCCGAAGCTCCACCTATTTGTCAACTCTCCCAGATTCAAATTGCGGACCAACCTTGCATCCTATTTCACTCATATGACTAAGCCTTATATGCTACTGACCTTGTCATATACTTACAGTGAAACCTTGATGAAACAACCAGCAATGAGAACCAATAGAGAGCCACTGCGACATCTTGATGCTCTCTGTTGCCACCCCGATCCTTAAATTACGGTTGAATAGCCCTTTAAGGGATAAATCTTCCTCAAGATTTGTGTGTTGTTACCCAAAAGCGACATTTTCATCATGTTGCTTCAATTTTGGACAATTGTTTTCAAATGTCCTTGTTATCTCTAATAATTACAAACATCACCGAGTCTTAGAGCCTTTGGAACCTCCTTACGGAACCTTTGTTTTCTAGGATTTCCAAACCGCTTTCTTTCTTCTTACAAGCCACCAACCAGCGACTTGGTTGTCGTTATGCAGAATCCGGATGCCACAATGTCTAAGCTCCACTTGCATGGAGAGATGATCTCATATCCTCGGCCTGCTGAATCCTTCCCAACAATGAAAGGCGCACAAAATTCTCATATGATCTTTGGTAATGACACCCGACAAAATCGAGGCTGCATCCTCTTCGATCTTGACATCAATATTCCTCAAATCAAGTAATATCGAATTCAACTACTCGGATGATCTCTGAGAGGCATTCCTTCATGCATCTTCAAACTAAACAAATGTTGCTTTAGCAATAACTTGTTGGTGAGAGATTTTGTCATATATAGACTCCCAAGCTTAGCCCACAACTTGGCTGCGGTGTTTTCATCAGAAACCTCTATAATAATATCATCAGAAAACCACAACAAGATTATTGAATGTGCTTTTTCCTCCAATTTGGCCAGATCTGTAACCGCCTTGGTGAAGGTTCCTTCATCAATGGAGCCCAAACACCTTGTTGCTTTAACAAAGCTCTCATCTTGATCTGCCCGGTAAAGCTGCTTTCCTACTTGTAAATTTGTTACGATCTACCGCGCTTAAAGGCGGCGTATTTCCCCACCAATAACACAAAAGATTCGATCTTTTATCGAAACTTGCTCTTCAAGTTTGTGACGCTAATAAATAGGCAACTTTGGCTCGATACCACTTGTTATATTTGGATTTACTAGGGTTCTTGATGTGATTAAAATATACTATTTATGTCATCAATTATAACCTTAAATCGGAGTTAATTATATATATTTACGTATTAAATCACGTGTTTATATTTATTATTTAATGATAAGTGATTATTAATGTGATAATTGGTATTTAAATTTGTTTTATTATAAAGAGCAATTAATTGTGTGATAAATCTTGATTCGCGGTCGTAGCGAATCGGGAAGATAATTATCATGCAATCGAAATCTCAAGATAAAGAGAAGAAAATCGGACATTGAAGAAAAGATTAATCGAGATCAATTCAAAAGCATGGAGTAGGGGAACAAGTCGGATAAAGCGGAGTGAAAAGCGTAACAAGGGAAGGCTCGGTCGACCGAGCCTGGCCGTTCGTAATCTGCTTTGCCCGCTTTCTTTGATTCCAAACTTTCGGTCGAATCGTCGTTAACCTTTGTGGTGGATCGGCGAGTGCGCTAGCCAGAGTGTGGTTGGTGTCACCTCCGTCGCCCTAGCGTGTAGGCCGCTCCAGCCGACATTTGGTGAGAGCAGGATTGAATGCACCTTTATCCTATACTATACCCCAGCCGCTTACTTTTTTTCAATTGCATGTCTTTCCGCCGCTTCAAAAGAAATTCTTTGATTAGTTCGAGCAAACATAGTCAAAAGAACCGGCGTGTAGGTTTCGGTCACCCGAGCCTAATGTGATAAATGCATGTCAATCTTACGGATTCTCCATATGTCGGCTACAACTCTATATAAGCAGCGACTCTGGAATTGAGAAGACACACCACTACAACACAAAACAATTTATACAAATTGAGTTTTTAGTTTTCTTTACTTTTGTTTATGTTCATTCATTGTGGATTCATCAGTTCTCCGGTTGGGGCGCATTAAAGAGTGGGAGTCACTCTCGTCTTGAGGTATGACTATTCAATTATGAAATCTTTATTCGTAGATCGATGTATTTTATTATGGAGTAGCTTTTCTTGTATTGATTGCGTGATGTAGATTAATTTACGAACCCATGTATTTATGTTAAAGCGTTAAGTAATCATGATTTGTTCCGACCGCGAGCGTGTTCGATCGGCCGAACATGTCATTCGGTCGCCCGAGTCTTTATCGTTCGGTTGACGGCGTGGTGATGTGTAGGGCAATATTATGATCGGCCGACTTCGTCGATTCTCTGAATTGGAATTAAAGCGAGTAATTAAACACTGATCAACTTAATTATTTGTCATCATAATTTAACATGAAACCCAAAAAGTGATTGTTACTTAGGATATAGATTGAATCGGCATCTAAAAGTGCGCCTTACCTAGGAATGTTGCTTAGATGAGGTTACGGTTTATACCGGCATCCTAGTTTAAATAATTGTGTCGAAGTTATATGAGATGGAGGCATTAAAAAGCGAAGTCACGTAATGGAGGCACGATGATTTAGAGGGCCTAACCGGGCTAAATCTACCTTGGGGATGACTCCGTAGTCATAATAATTAATCTTTAACGTTTGTTTTATCTCGTTAGCATCCTATTCACATGGGGAGTTATAATCTACTAAGCGTAATCAATACTATTTGTTTAGATAATATCAACCGTATTATCCGTGTTTTAGCGATCTTTAGTGCATCTTTGTGGTCTTTTGTGTCTTGTGGTTGTCACTATTTTATTTCTTTGCGTTTAGTTGGTCATGAGCCGCCTTTCAATTTAGTTCTAATAGGATAAAGTTGTGTTTTATTTGTGCCGAGTCTCTGTGGGATCGACCTCGACTCAATCTAGCTATACTACAATTGAACTGGTTCTCTTGCTAGTGTGTTAGTAGGCATCGAGTTAATAATTTAACTTGACCTCAATCAAGTTTTTGGCGCCGTTGCCGGGGACTCGAGTCATTAAATTAAGATATAGCTTATTTTGTTAGAAGCTGGATTAAGTGAATATTACATGAATAAGAGTGCGTATATTGAAGCGATTAATAAGTAAAGAATTATTATATAAAAAAAAAAAAAAGCGTTGATCGGCCGAACCACGACTCTCGATCGACCGAGAATTTATTTTCTTTTACATTTACGATTACTGTATTAGTTTTAAAACATTACCTTACATTTTTATTCGTTTTCTTTTCTCAAACTTATTTGATCTGTTTTAGTTAGTTAGTTAAAGGCTGGCCTTTACTAGTGATTAATTGTTTTATTGTTGTTTATTATTTTATAGTGCGCTACTCGGAAATCGAAGGAACAGCTTGAGCCTTATAATCTGAAATAGAAAAATTTGCAAGGCGAAATAGAAAGTTAGCTAGAGGCGGCTAAGCAAGGAAAGAGGATCAAATCTTGAGGAAGCGAGCAAGGAGTGGAAGAAGGACATACAACCGATCATTACGAACATTACGAATCGAAAGCGAGAAATGGAAGGAAATCGAGTCAATCAAACACAGGTACCTAATCACATTATTAATCTGTTATCAATAATGCCAATAATGTGAATGCAAATGCTAATAATGGAAACCAAGCCCTAGTTCAAGGAAGCGGCGCACTTTGCAAAGTTATGCAACATGCTATTGAGCAATTCATTCCATTTTATCGTAGCACATGAATCTTTGCGAAGTCTATCACCACAGGCTAATGTAATTCAAATGGTGACCAATTATTCTACTTTTCATGGAGTCCAAAGCGAGGATCTGGTGTTCACGTGGCCAATTTCTTGGAAATCGTTAGCCGCAGTGAAACGAGAATTAATCCCGGAGGAACATTAAATCTTAAGCTTTTCCCTTTCACTTTGAAAGATAAAGCTAAGCAATAGCTTCTCTCTTTAGAAATTTGGATCTATCACTACTTGGGAACAATTGTTGCAAAAGTTCATGAATAAGTACTTTCCTTTAGGAAAAACTTTTAAGTTACGCCAAGACATCCTAGGATTTAAGCAACAACACAGGAGAGTTTTGATCAAGCTTGGGAGCGTTTCAAGGAAGCTATGAGGAAGTGTCCTCATCATGACATCTCTCTTTGGCTTTTAATGCAAACTTTTACCATGGGTTGAGAGAGGCGGAGAAAATTAGAGTAGGCGCCTCCAGTGATGGCCAGCGTTTGTTCTTTTATCTCTGAGGAGGCACAAGGGGAAGATGGAGCAAATAGCAATGAATAGCCAATGGGAGGCAATGACATAGCTCTTGTGAAGATGGCGACATATTTGATGATAGTGCATCTGCCAAAATCTTAGAACAACTTTCTGTTATCAACAATAAGGTAGATGGGATGCAGAGAGGATGACAAGAGTAGAAAGAGGGCTGGAGTTGAGGTAGCACCTCAAAGTGAGAATCTTGTGTCTTGAAGAAGCCAATTAATATCGGGGAGGGTACATGCCTAATCATAACCATCACGGGATTCGATATAGTGACATTAATGCGGAAGAAAGGCCGAAACCGCCTACCACTTATGTACCACAGACAAACTAAAAATTTTGGTTGGGAAGGCTGCGATAGAAAAAGCGAGTAATGTAAATCAGCGACAATATGGGACAACTTTCAAAATCTATGGTGATTTAGCCACTAACTTTAGCCAATATTGTCGGAAGACCGATGCTAAGGTGACCAATCAAGCCCTAGTCCAAAACCTCACGCACCGAGATAGGACAACTAGGCGAGCAAGTCTCATTGAGACCTCTGGAGGGTTGCCAAGCAACAACGAGAAGAACCACAAGGACTTGAATGCAATCATGACAAGAAGTGGAAAAGAGGTAACTCCACCATCCCTGAAGAGAAAGAAAGTCATAAAGAATAAGGATGGTGAGCCAAGCAATGAGACTAATACTTCCGAGACTTTGCACGAGCAAAGAGCGTTATAAAGAACCTCTTGGCCTAGAGTTGAACTTTACGATAACAAGTATCAATTTTCACTGATGTCGATCCTTCAACTCGACCTTATCCTCCACCAAAGCGAAGCCTAAGTTTGATAATAAGAGGTATAAAGTTAAGTGGATATGTTTAGTGAGTTACAAATCAATATACCCCTAGTTGAAGCACTAGGTGAAAATGCACAGTACACCAAGTTTTAAAAGGCGCCGTCTCAACTAAAGGAAACTTAGATTTAGAGACCATATGCCTAAATGAGGAGTGCTCAGACATTCTCAACATAAGTTACCCCAAAATGCAAAGATCAGGGAAGCTTTCTCATTCCCACGCACCATAGGTAACGTATGTTTGAACAAAGCTTTGTGTGATCTAGGAGCTAGCGTGAACTTTGATGCCACTATGTATTTTTCGGAAGCTAGGCATGAAAGATCTTAAGAAGACCTCAATCACCTTGCAATTAGGCGACCGTTACTGTCAAGAACAGGTGTGGAGTGGTTGAGGATGTGCTAGTAAGGGTTGAAAAGTTTGTATTTCTGTCGACTTTGTGGTTTTAGATATGGAAGCTAACTCTGAAGTGCCCTTGATATTAGGAGACCTTTCATGGCCACTAGTAGAGCGCTAATTGATGTTTACAAGGGCGAGTTAGTGTTAAGAGTGAATGAAGAGAGAGTTGCATTCAATGTCTTGACCTTTATGAAGCAACTTTGATGTGGAGAAGATGCATGTTTCATGTTGGATTCCATTGATAGGATCGTTCAAGAATTTCAACAACATTAAAGTATCAAGGATTTTTTGGATCTTTGTCTTAGAAGAAGAAGATGAAGTCAAATGCGTGAGTAGTGAGGAGGAGAAGATGATATGGCCGAGGATGTAGTAGAGGAACCCCAGGCACTGTAGAGGAAGTAAGTCTTTGCGGAGATTGAAAGATTCTATCATAGACCAACATGGCATAAGTACTTGAACTCAAACTCAGCTGGTCAAAAGTTGAAAACCTCTTTGGAAGAACCTCCCACAAATTTGACTTTAAAACCTCTTCCCGCAAATTTGAAATATGTATTTCTTCAAGATGAGACTTTGCCGCTAATTATATCTTCATCCTTGACGGACTTACAAGAGGAGAAACTAATGAGGATTACGAGAGAGTACCCGCGGAACATTTGGATGGACCATAGGCGGCGTTAAGGGCATTAGTCCTAGCGTATGTATGCCTGAAGATCTCCGTGGACCACGAAAAAAAGCGGTTGCACAACCTCGGAGGCGTTTAACCCCACAATTAAAGGAAGTGGTTAGGGATGAGGTTATAAAAATGCTAGAAATGGGAATTATATTTCCAATTCTTGATAGCGAATGGGTAAGCCCTATCCATGTAGTTCCCAAAAGGGAGGATTAATGGTGCAAGCCAATGAGTTGAATGAGTTAATTCTGTGAGGCTAATCACGGTCATCAGTATGCATAGACTTTAGGAAACTAAATGATGCGACTCGTAAGGACCACTTTCCTCTTCCCTTCATTGATCAAATGCTCGAGAGGCGGCGGGCATGCTTTCTATTGTTTCTTGGCGGGTATTAGGGATACTATCAAATCCACATCTCACCCGAAGATCGTGAGAAGACAACGTTTACATGCCTATATGGGACATTTGCGTATAATCGAATGCCATTTGGATTGTGTAATGCCCCGCCGACATTTCAACGATGTATGATGTCATTATTTGCGGATATGGTGGAAGATTTCTTGGAAATCTTTATGGATGATTTCTCGATGTTTGGAGGCGATTTGATTCATGTCTCACACATCCCCAGCACAGTGTTGAAGAGATGTGAGGAGGCGAATCTTGTGCTTAAGCGGGAGAAGTGTCATTTGATGGTTCTGGAAGGTATAGTACTAGGCCACACGCGTATCAAGAAGCGGTATAGAGGTGGATAGAGCCAAAGTCGAGGTGATCGAGAAACTACCTCCACCTATTAATCTAAAACTTTTGCGAGGTTTTTAGGCCATGCCGGATTTTATCGTAGGTTTATCAAAGACTTTTCCTGGTCTCTAGACCTCTTACCGAATTATTGGCCAAGGATGTGCCATTCGTGTTTTCTAATGAGTGCATAAAAGCTTTCAACGAAATAAAAAGTAGGCGATCATTGCACCCGTTAAATTCGCGCAGTTGGGATCTTCCGTTTGAACTTATGTGTGATGCAAGTGATCTGCTTTGTTGGCGCCGCTTTGGGTCAAAGAAAGAAAAGATTTTTAGGCCTATTTATTATGCAAGCGGACTTTGAATCTGCCCAAAGAAATTCGCCACAACGGAGAAGGAACTTTTGGCCGTTATCTTTGCTTTTGACAAGTTTAGATCTTACTTAGTGGGATCTAAAGTCAGCTGTGTGGGTGACCATGCGGCTCTTAAGTATCTCTAGCAAAGCAAGATTCAAAGCCTAGATTGTTGAGATGGATTCTCTGCTGCTGCAAGAATTTGGCGTAGAAATCCGAGATAAGAAAGGAAGTGAGAGCGTGGTGGCCGATCATCTATCGCTTACAATTAGAGGATGGTGAGAATTACGAGATAGGAGAATCTTTTCTGATGAACAACTTTTCTCCATCACCACCATCGGGGACATGATGATTGTGTTGCGATTTCTTCGCGAATAGAGGTTGTGAAGGAGAAAAGCAACCATGGTTTAGTTTGTTTGTTAATTATCTATCCATAAAAGTACCTACCACCAAATCTCCTTTGTCCAAGAAAGAAAAAAATTCTTTAAAGATCTTAGACACTATTATTGGGATGAGCCTTATTTGTTTAAGCTAGGATCGATAATGTTTTTGAAGGTGTGTGCCGAGGAAGAGTATAATGATATCTGAAGCATTGTCATTCTTATGAAGTTGGAGGACACTACGGTGGAGAAAAAGCTGCGACCAAGGTCCTCCAATGCGGTTTTATTGGCCGACATTGTTTAAGGATGCACACCAATATGCAAAAGCATGTCATGCTTGTCAAATGACGAAATATTTCACGGAGGAATGAGATGCCACTTAAGAGCATCTTAGAAGTAGAACTTTTGGCGTTTGGGGAATAGATTTAGTTGGACCCTTCAACTTCATCACTATCCCAACGATATATCTTAGTTCTTTGTTGATTATGTATCCAAATGGGTAGAGGCCATTGCTTCCCTACTAACGATGCTAGGATTGTGGTTAGATTCTTGAAAAAGAATATTTTTACAAGGTTTGGGGCGCTTTAGGCGATTATAGCGACAATGGTAGTCATTTTGTAATAAACCTTTTGAAAGGCTGATGATTAAGTATGGGGTTCGACATAAGCTAACAACCGCATATCACCCCAGACTAGTGGGCGGTAGAAGTCACCAATCGAGAGATAAAGCGTATCTGGAGAAAGCTGTCAATCTGACTAGAAAGGATTGAGTGATTACGTTTAGACGACGCTTTATGGGCTTATAGGGTTTGCATATAAAACCTCGATTGGAATGTCACCGTATATGATTGTTTTGGAAGGCATGTCATCTACACATAGGCTGGAACACCGGGCCATGTGGGCAACAAGGATGCTAAATTTTGATGAGGCGTTGGTGGTGAAAAAGAATGTTAGAATTAACTTCGCTGGAGGAGTTTCGTTTAGAGGCATACGAGAATGCCAAGATTTTCAAGGAAGCGCCACGAAGAAGTTCCATGACAAGAAAGATTACGGATAGGACCTTTCAAGAGGGTGATCTGGTTCTCTTGTACAATTCACGCTTAAGACTCTTCCGGGTAAGTTGAAATCAAGATGGTGTGGCCCATTTCAAGTACAACAAGTCTTTCCTTACGGAGGCGGTGGAGCTATTCAATTTCAAAGGCGGGTCGGTTATGGTCAATGGACATCGTGTGAAGCATTATCACGGGCTTCCGCTTTGATCTTTGAGGATGAGGTTTTGTACCTCGATGACCTGTCTATGAATAAACCATCTTGAGCGAGTCGAGCTAAGCGACTATAAATTTAGAACTCTTGCCTATAACTATCTTTTTCGTTTTCTTTTTAATAAAGTAGCATCGCTTTATCACGGTTTTTCATCTCGCCATGTTCGAGTCTAAGTTCGGAATAAGCGAGGTTTTTCCTTGATAGCCGTCATGTGAGTTTTATTTAGGTTTAAATCCCTTTTGGTCTTGTCCATGGCGTTATAAAGTAAAGTGGCTTAAAGCTGTTTTTAGATATCTATATCTAATTCTTGCCACATTATTTTATAACTTCCATAGACATGGTATTTGTGATTTAAGTGGAGCTTGTTTGTTTATACGGGATGTATCTGTCTCTCCACAATGTGCCGATGATTACTCGATATTGTTCCTTTACTTGGGAGCCGTTTCGGGAGGCTATGTCTTTCATCTTGAACTCTCATTTATTTTTGTCATTGAGGACAATGCCATGTTTAAGTGGGGGGCAAGGGACTTAGCTATATGTTGAAAATATATGTTGAAAAAGTCAAGGGGAACGAAATACTGAGACAATATTGAGCCAAATTTAAAAATTTTCATGGATAAATGCCAAGTTGGTTAACTCGTACCCTTAAACTTGTGAAGTTCTTATACTTAGAATTGATAGGAAATGAACCAAGTTGCGTGAGTACGTGGTCATATTATACTTTTGCGATAAATTGTTAGTAAACTTAAGGATACTCATGCCAACAATTGCAAGTAGTTAGGTATTGTTCAACTACTCAACATATGAATAAGCTTAGTACCACATGAGTTATAATAATTGAAAGAAGTATGTGTACATTGCGTAGATAATTGGTTATGAGGACTAGTGTCGATATTTGTCGTGATGTATTCGATCTTCTAGCCAACAAAAGCGGAGTAATAAGCTTGGGGCGTACTGTGTTTTGACAATGCATTGAAACATTTGGGCTTGTAATAACATTACCAAAGTAGCCTGCGCTTGTGGTAATATTCGATGCTATGTTAATCTAAGATAGGGGATACTCTATGAAAGTTTTCTTCCTTGAGATTAGTAGTATTGAAAAATAGGCAAAATTGAAAAAAATTTAAATTTTAGAGAGCTTTGAGTAGTACTCGGTCTCAAGTCAAAAACCACTATAGATACGCTCTTGCTTATTGTTACAGTGCTTTAACCAATGCGAGGCATAAGAAGTATGAATCTTGATGTTGGTGAATTTTGATATGAAATCTGCATAAGCTCTAATCTTGCTACATTTATATAAAACCAATGCGCATGCACACAATCACTTGATTCATAGCGAGTAGTGAATAATGCTAATCTTATGAGCATGGTGGTATGAGTTGACTCGGGTTTCTTGTGTAAGTATGAGATGACCAAGGAAAATGTTGTCTTGAGAATGACTTATTCATGCTTTGTTGGGAATGAAGCAAAGTTTAAGTGGGGAGCATTTTGATGGCGATTAAAATATACCTATTTATGTCATCAATTATAACCTTAAATCGGAGTTAATTATATATATTTAAGTATTAAATCACGTGTTTATATTTATTATTTAATGATAAGTGATTATTAATGTGATAATTGGTATTTAAATTTGTTTTTATTATAAAGAGCAATTAATTGTGTGATAAATGCTGATTTATGCGGATCGTAACGAATCGGGAAGATAATTATCATGCAATCGAGAAATCTCAAGATAAAGAAGAAAATCGGAGCATTGAAGAAAAGATTAATCGAGATCAATTCAAAAGCATGGAGTGGGAACAAGTCGGATAAAGCGGAGTGAAAGCGCGTAACAAGGAAAGCTCGGTCGGCCGAGCACAGCCATTCGATCGACCCGGCGTGTAGGTTCGGTCACCCGAGCTAATGTGATAAATGCATGTCAATCTTACGGATTCTCCTATGTCGGCTACAACTCCTATATAAGCAGCGACTACGGAATTGAGAAGACACACCACTACAACACAAAACAATTTATACAAATTGAGTTTTAGTTTTTCTTTACTTTTCTTTATGTTCATTCATTGTGGATTCATCGGATTCTCCGGTTGGGGCGCGCATTAAAGAGTGGGAGTCACTCTCGTCTTGAGTATGACTATTCAATTATGCAATCTTTATTCGTAGATCGATGTATTTTATTATGGAGTAGCTTTTCTTGTATTGATTGCGTGATGTAGATTAATTTACGAACCCATGTGTTTAGGTTAGAAGCGTTAAGAAGTAATCATGATTTGTTCCGACCGCGGAAGCGTGTTCGGTCGACCGAACATGTCATTCGATTACGCCAGTCTTGTCGTTCGGTTGACGGCGTGGTGATGTGTAGGGCAATATTATGATCGGCCGACTCGTCAATTCTCTGAATTGGAATTAAAGCGAGTAATTAAACTGATCAACTTAATTATTTGTCATCATAATTTAACATGAAACCCAAAAGTGATTGTTACTTAGGATATAGATTGAATCGGCATCTAAAAATCGCCTTACCTAGGAATGTTGCTTAGATGAGGTTACGGTTTATACCGGCATCCCTAGTTTAAGTAATTGTGTCGAAGTTATATGAGATGGAGGCATTAAAAGCGCGAAGTCACGTAATGGAGGCACGATGATTTAGAGGAGCCTAACCGGGCTAAATCTACCTTAGGGGATGACTCGTAGTCATAATAATTAATCTTTAACGTTTGTTTTATCTGCGTTAGCATCCTATTCACATGGGGAGTTATAATCTACTAACGTAATCAATACTATTTGTTTAGATAATATCAACCGTATTATCCGTGTTTTAGCGATCTTTAGTCTGTCTTTGTGGTCTTTTGTGTCTTGTGGTTGTCACTTATTTTATTTCTTTGCGTTTAGTTGGTCATAGACCGCCACTTTCAATTTAGTTCTAATAGGATAAAGTTGTGTTTTATTTGTGCCGAGTCTCTGTGGGATCGACCTCGACTCTATCTAGCTATACTACAATTGAACTGGTTCTCTTGCTAGTGTGTTAGTAGGCATCGAGTTAATAATTTAACTTGACCTCAATCGATTCTGAGATAAATTGGGATTATGGGAAGGACAAATTAATAAGCGAATTAACAAGAACACAAATTATGCAAGGATCAAGTAACACAGTTTAACGTGGTTTCCAACCTTTAGGTTGACTACTCCACGGGCAAAAGAGGAAGATATTATTCTTGAATCAAACCGCACAAGTTACATGGAATTACATGGTATTTATAGGCCTGAGAAATTAAACCACTAGCCGTCGTAAAGACATCTAATGAATGACTAAAACACCACTTTCACCTAATATAACTTGAGAAGTAAGCCATGCGTATTTAACTCTTGAACAATACAACGATTAACGGAATCGGCGGTGACGGAATCGGCAACCAACGAGAATCATCACTTTGCCAAGCGAAGATTCGAAATAAAACTTCTTGCTGAACCACGTAAGCCTGCTGAATTGGAATCATACTGCTGAATTCCCAGAATTTAGCAGACACCTCAGAACATGCTTCAACTCCAGGTTTCTATGCATTAGTACAAGTCACCTTTCAACATACACAATAAGACACGCGTGTCAAAACGCAAAACCAACAATACAAAAAAAACCAAGGCAAGTCACAACTACAAACAGCCACCGCGAGTAGCTAGGAACTTAATCAACACAAATGTCATGAAGACGAAATCAACCCAATAATCAAGCAACTACATCAAGTGGATTAGCCAACCAATTATCCTAAACAAGCTTTTTGACACAATTGGAACTAGATAACCAAGCGTAATATGTCCTTTGAATTTCTCTAAAAATGATTACCGGATCAATAATTATTGAGTTAAAATTACCTTATTGCCATTCAGCCAAATTGTCCAAGAAGAGATTCCAATAATAGCAAACCAAAGTTGAAAAGCCGAACTCGAAAAGTTAGATCCTTCCCATCAAAAAAGAAGAAAGCAAAGTTAGATCTAATAGAGGGGTACATTAGAAAAGAAACATCCACAATAAGCGTAGAAAAGAGATTTATCTAAGAGGACAATTTATCTAAGAGATTTTCAAAATAATATACATATCTGATTTGTAATATTAATAGAGGTACATTAGAAATTTCAAATAGAAATTTGAGTGGGGTCACTGGACCCCGCTTGGACTTATGTGGGTTTGCCCCTGTTTTGCAGCATTGATTATGGTTGATCATTATGTAAGCCCATGATGAGAGTCAACTTCACTGCACTTTTGTATGTGAATCTGCCTCCGGTTATTACTTTATTGTCATGTTTTGGGTAGGTTTACGCCGTTTCAAAGTATTATCGAGGATTACGTACGCGGGGGTGAAACCGTAACTTTGATGGTTAACTTCGACCACGTTCAAGGCAACCAGAAGGAAGTTGAAGGCGTGAGTGCGGTCAAGAAGTTGAGCGCCGCGTTCAATAATTCGGAAGAATTTAGGGAAATAGAGACTAAGTGGTGAATGTGCGTTCAAGGAATTGAGCATGCGTTTAGAAGTTCTAGAAGAAATAGAAGAAAAGTTCATGCCAAGATTGAGCGTCGTTCAATTGGTGAGCGTCGTTCAATATCGAGAAAAACCACTAATCCAAATGAAGAGTGAATAAGCGAGCGTTACATTCGGTATGGTTTAAGCGTCGTTCGAGTCCAACATCGTGAGTTTACGTAGACTACATAAATAACCCTTCCATACGAATTATTTGATACGTTTTCCTTTAGGGCAACTTTTGGTGCGATTTTTACATACTTTTACATACTTTCCGGATCATTATTCCACCATATCATAGCTTTAATTCTCTCTAGATTTAGCACTTTGCGTACTTTTGATTTGCGTTTGAACACAAACACCCCACCTTTTGTGGAGAGATTTCTAGATTAATTAAAGATTCAGTTTTCATTCAAGAATTTAGTAATGTCTCTCATTTATTTCGATTTGTTTAATTATGATTTAGTTAGTTAATCCGATTATAAGGTACATCCTTATTGTTACACTTTCAACTAGGGTGTACGGATATGGATTATCCAAAAACCAAACGAGCGAAGGTTATTTGGATCAATTTGTTCCATTAATAATTGTTTTGGTTCGGTATCGATTAGTGTTACAAAGCGAAATTTTATGTTCGATTCACGGTTAACTCTACAAATTATCCGTAACGAACTATTAACCAAAGTGAATAGAAAATAGTAACCGAAATGTTTATAATCAACTTGTCTAAGCTGGTTTTCATAATCAAAATATTATAACCGATTATGAAAAATTGCATATAATCGAACCATCGAATGCATTCAATATATAACCGAATAAAAGATCGAATAAAAACCAAAACGATCACGAACCAAATAGAATTGTTAAATTTAATTTCAACTTTTGATTAACCGAACCAAACCAAATCGTATATTATGGTCGGTTTAAATCGGTTAACAAAAACAAGCGGTTCGGTTTTGGTTTTGGTTTTGAATTTCAATTAACCGAAGTTTTAGGTTCCGTTTTGTAATGCGACCATTAACGAACCAAACCAAACCATGTATACCCCTACTTTCAACAACACTAATCATGTAACTCGTTCATACCTATCGATCTTAAGCGGTATGTGCGGCGTAATTAAACGTAAATATGAGGTTGAAGAGGTTTTTAATATTACCATTGTCTCCAACTTTTCTCAACTATTAAGCTACTACATGGACAAGGTGAGAGCAAATACCATTGTCTCCATATATGGGTCTCACCGTGATCAATGATTTAAAAATGTATTGTACCTTTTTGTCGTTGAACTCAGGGACGGAACCAGGAATTGGTGATCGGGTGGGCTACTTGACGATATTTGTATGATCGGGTGGGCTGGATTAAAACAACTAACGGTTTTGAACCGAATTATATAAGGTTTTTGGTGTACGAAAATAAAAATCGGGTGGAGCTCGCCCACCCAAACCCTCTCTGCTTCCGTCCTTGGTTGAACTAGAATTTCAGTAATAAATCATTGTAATTATAAATTGTAATTGTATTCTTTATATATATATTTAGGTAGACTCGACTCGATTCATCGTACTATAAGTATATATATTGTAACACTCAATTGTGAATAATACAACTCATATTTCCAACTCTGTTATGGTATCAGAGGCGAAGGTCTGAGTTCAAACCCATTTGCAAGCATAATTTTCGAACAAACAAGTGTTGGGTCTCCCTCTATTAGGCACGCACGGGTCACCCGAGCGCCTCAAACCCACACTTGAGGGGCCGTATTAAAATATAAAGTAGCACCTTATTAACACCAATTGGTTGCAGCTGCTACTGCTGAGCTTAATTGGCTTTCTTTTCTTCTTCGTGACCTTCATGTTCCGTCCTCAGGCACACCGGTAATTTATTGTGATAATCTGGGTACTACTCAATTTTGCTTGAATCCGGTTTTTCACTCTCGCATGAAGCATGTTGCGATTGATTATCACTTCATTCGAGATCAGGTTCAGCGGGGTTTGTTACGTATTGCACATGTTAATGCCCGTGATCAGTTAGCTGACTGCCTCACCAAGTCTCTCTCCAAAGCCGATTTCATTCCTCAACGTGACAAGTTAGGCCTCCTCATTCGTCCAACTTGAGGGATGATATTAGAGTATATATTAGAAAATATAAATTATTGTAATTGTATTCTTTATATATATTTAGGTAGACTCGGCTCGATTCATTGTACTGTAAGTATATATATTGTAACACTCTTTTTTTTTTTTCATAAATTTTTATTTTATTAAAATGGAAAAGAATAAAGTGCTACAAAGTCAATGCCACATCCCGGCCCGCCCAAAGTGCGTGATAGAGTGCATAGCATGGCCTCCTTAAACCCTGTCGCGTGGCAAACCCGGTGTAGGAAAATCCGGCCACATAGGGAAGAGTACTCGCTCTATGCACCCCAAAAATCCCGGCACCATAAATATTACAGATCAAACACATCCAAATTATCCTCCACTCGATACTTGTCCTTGCTTAAGCACAAGAGATAACCTGCAGTTGAATCCGCATAGCAATTCCAAGGAAAAAATAGCACATGTATCCGACCAAGGTATGAGCCAAAGCCTCCGAACAAGCGTTTGAAGCACGCAGCGGTATCACTCATTCTCCACCTTGTCCGTGCTACTACATTAGCAACGCATGGTTACACCAGCACGGAGAAAGATGATAATCCCAAAAATAGCTAAAGAAGATAATAACCCAAAAAGGGACAAGGACACCTGGATTGCACCTAACGAGGATGATAGGGTGCCTCCAAAGATGAATGCCAATCCGGTCTGTGCCTTTGAACCGCTACGTCGACCTCCGATTATTCAACTTATATCGTCCCTTCAAATAAAAATGCCCGGTCCAAGCTAGCCGTACATGAATCCTCAAAATGCAAGCGCCGGATAAAGCATAGAAATCGAGAGAGCCATAAAAAATAAATCATTATGCAAAGAATCCAATAAAGGAACATGTACACCTGAATTGCACCCCTAACATCATGATAGGGGTGCTTCCAGAAATCCACGCTGGCCATCTCCCCGGAAGAGGTGCCCGAATCTGCCCGCAGCATAAAAGCATAAAAATCAGTGAAAAAGTGTACTACGTGCCAATTAGTGAATAGACGATGGATAGAAAACACCTGATTTGCACCCCAACTAGAAAAGGAGGGGTGCTTCCAGGCTGGAGGAGCCATTCGCATCCGAATATGACAACGTCGATGTGGAAACGTCGTCTCCCCTCTTTCACAAGTGAAGAGTGCTTCCCTAGTTGTCTGCAACATGTCGAATAAGAGGAGGGCCATGTAAATCATCACTAATAATCTGTTGAATATGATCAGGCACGTCGTTAAGATGATTAAACGTCATATCGTCTCCTTCCATAGCTGCGAAGCTGTCCGCCACTCTATTACATTCCCGAAACACATGAGAGATGTTGTGTGGTATTTCCCGAAGACAAGCCGAAATCGACCAATCGAGATGCGAGAGGGCCAACCTCGCTATGATTTCCGGATATCACACGAGAAACAAATGTGGAGTCGATCCTCGATATCTAGAGGCAAAACATGTGGGCGCAACCGAATACCAAAGAGCAGGCGCCTTCACTTCGCATCAAGAACATTCCCATGGCGAAGCAAGCATGAAACGCATAGCGACAAAGTTACCATGCGAATCCCGAATAATTCCACCCCATAAGCAACTCCATTTCGACACTACCGTCTACATTGAGCTTCACCCGACCGACATGGGAGGAATCCACCGTAATTGGATCAGCGGCGCTTGGGGCGAGTTTCACCTTGAAAGGCTTGAAAAAGGAACATCCCAATCAATCCCAATATGTTTACGGTCAACGACCTTTGAGCTACTGTCATGTCGATCATTCTCTCAATGAGAATGTTGAGTGCATGACGAGCAGACGGACAAAAATCTTCATGTCTACACTTATTCCTCTCCGTCCGGATGCCCCAACACACAATTACCGGTACAAGAAGGCGCATATTATATATGTGGGCGAAGAGTTGATCGAGAAATTAAACATAGGAACAATCCCGTGGTAGGAGTGAAAGCGAAGGCCAAATTGACTCATAAAGTGACTCAGGATAGGTGGGCAAAAGGACACTCAATGAAAATATGACGGAGATCTTCCCTTTGGCCGCACATAAAACACTTAGAAACCAAAGTAATACCACGCCGTTGAATGTTGAATCCGTAGGAAGAACATTATTGACTAGTCTCCAATGAAGAAAGAAATCTTTAGAGGTAACATATTGTTCCAAATTAACTTGAAGAGAGGGCGAACGGTTTTGAGCCCGTAGCATATTCCACGCCGACTTAAATCTTGAAATGCCCATCAATTTAAAATCCAAATCAATTAAATCGTCTGGTCAGTCGAAATGGTATGCATAAAATCTCATCCACAATATGTAGAGAAGATGTTCTTGTAAAGAGGAACATTCCACCTCCCGTTCACAAAGAAATCTTTCACCTTCCTAAATTAGTTTATGCAGAGGATCGCCCAAATCAATGTTCACCCATTTATCTCTCAATCTATATTACCGGCATTGACCTTCCACGTGATAGCATATTCGGCAATATCACGCAATTGCCAAACTTTCTTAACCATCTGCGTCGGATTTACGGGAAGGAAGCTTGCGAGGCGTGATTCGCAATATAGGTATTATAGATTATGCAGGCCCAAATCCACTGTCTCATCCGAAGAGCGAACCCACAATTTAACATAAAGGAATCCATAACTTCAAAAGATTTAGCATCCTAAACCCCTTCCTCCGTGAAACTTACAAACACTTTCCCACGACGTCCGGTGAATATGGCTCCCGTTGGTTCCGCCATCCCAAAGAAACTTATTAAAAAACGATGTAACCGATGAATAACCTCTTTAGGAGGGACCAAAACTTGAAGGATAAAAATCGGAATAGAAGTTAACACATGCCTCGGCAATATAAGTTTACCTCCAAAGCGGCAATGACCGACTTCCCCATGAAAAAGCCGATGATGAACCTTGTCAATAATGTCTTGATAGTAGGCGATTCTATTCCGTCCTCGAAAAGAGGAGCACCAAGATAGCGAAAAGGCATATTCTCCTCATAAAACCCAAAGCATCCTGGATCCAGCGGAGTTGAGTGGCATGCAACTTATGACCAATGAGCGTGCTCTTACTCGCATTAATTCGTTGTCCCGAAACAATTTCATAGTGATGAAAAACCTCCTTAAGACGCTTAAGACCTTTCTTATTGCATCGAGTAAGAAGAATCGTATCATCCGCAAAAGCCAAGTAATGTATCCCCCGTACTTTAGAATGATAATGCATACCGGGTTGTCGTTCATGAAATCATTAATAAGCCTCCCAAAATACTCTGCTTTGCAAGAACAAAAGAGCGGGAGAAAGAGGTCACCTTGTTTGACACCACGAGTCGCATGAAAGGAGGGTGACGGAATGCCATTCGAAGGACATAGAACCAATTATCCGCCAAAGTCCGGAAGATGAGATCCACACAGAGCTCTTGAAAGCCAAACATCCTCAAAATCTGCATAATGAAACCCCATTCCATTCGATCATAAGCTTTCTCCATGTCAAGCTTAAGCAAAATGTTAGAGCTGCGGATCTTCTTATTCACATCCTTACCACAGTTCTTGAGCTAAAAGAATATTATCCGTAATGGAGCGACTGGCACAAAGCCCGGTGGTGGTCCGCCACGGCGTAGGAAGATACGCATTCAACCGTTGAGTGATTATCTTAGTGATGATCTTGGAGAAGGCGATGCATAAGCTAATAGGGCGGAAATCTTTCCAACAATCAGCCCCACCTTCTTTGGAAGAAGAATAATCGAGGGCGTGGAAAAATATCGTGGAAGGTGGCCACGAGGAAAAAGTCGAAAACCGCATTAGTCATGTCATGCTTAATGATGTCCCAACACAATCGGAAAAAGTGAGAGGTAAAGCCATCGGGACCCGCGGCACTATCCGGATCAATGGAAAGAATAATATTGTGAATTTCCTCACTCGTAGGGGTCGCAATAAGGCTCGCGCATTCGATCCTCGAGAGATTTGAGGAGGATAAGCGACTTCAAAGGAGCACCATCCTGTCCGACTAGCCGTGAAAAGGTTTTCAAAGAAGGTCTTGAAGAAATCCGTATCTCGTCTTGATTGTCAATCAATTACCACCTCGGCCTTATCGATGGATATAGTTATGGTTCCGCCTTTCCTTGCAAATAGCATGGAAGTACTTACTATTAGCGTCCCCATACCTCAATCCATTTAACTCTGCCATGCAGCTTAGAAATCGAGTCTCAATATTGTTGCATCTCTCATAATCCATAATAGCCCTATCGAGATCCGTATGGGTATCAAGAGACCCGACTTGATCATGCCTCAGCGTTTTAACATTGACCTCCGCCCGGCGCTTTACGTGTGTTATCAAAAATATTCCCAAAAGCAGTATGATTCCACTCGGTAGCTTATATCCAAGCTTCTTCAATTTAGTTGCCAGGCCCCCATTCCTTGACCAACTTCGGTTCATTACCACAGATTTAACCACATCATAAAAGATCCGTCATCCGTCCACACATTAAGAAACCGAAATGAAGACTTACGAGCGGTAATAGAGCCACAAGTAGCGAGCAAAGGGCAGTGATCCGAGTGGACCCTTGGTAAGTGTAAAACCTTTGTCATATTAAAATGGTCCAACCAAGCCTCATTAAGGAACACCCTGTCAAGACGTTGCCACATATTCCGATTGTGCCAAGTAAATTGCGAGCCTTCAAAGCACGCCTCGGTAAGATTAGCCACTTGAGCGCACTCATTAAAGTCCAACATGTCATTAGCCACTGGGGAGGCTCCACCCTTCCTTTCCTCAGCATCCGAACAATATTAAAATCTCCCCACAGAAGCCATGGCCGTGTGTTAACCTCTCGCCGAGCTTTAACCGCGTGCCAAAGAGAGTCGAGCTTGGCGAGAGTGCTTCGCATAAATGCGAGACACCAAAAACACGTCGCCATTACGATCCGTGACCTCGGCCGTACACAATTGATCACGATCCGTGGACAACGAGCAAGTAACCCGATCGGAAGAAACCAAATTTTACCTGCATAGCAGAGATTGAGAGTAATCAAATCCTAGTTTAAGCCGAATGGTGGAACAAAGATTAGCGAGAACACATTGGTTCAATCAACACTAAAATCTTAACATTATTACGTCTACAAATATTTTTGAGACAAGTTTGAGAAGAGACATTACCAATACCTTGAACATTCCAATATAAAATGTTGATAGGACTAAACATTGGAAGACCGAAGTTGATAAGCTTGAGATGGGCGAATCCGAAGAAGTTGTTGATTTACCTTTTTCCTCCGTTTTTAGCCGTAGCATTGATCGTAGAGGGACCATCCGATTTGTTTTCCTCAGGAAGCTGATCCTCATTTGCTAACACAGCCGTGTCAATGTCCTCACCATCCTTCATAGGAGAGCCAGGAAGATCAGTGGAGGGCGGAACTAAAGCCAACGCCAGCTGATCCTCCACGGGACACGGCTCCAACTGTAAAATAGCAGGTGCAGTCCCCACGATATCAGGTGCCGGGCTGGTTGGTGGATCCGGTCTAATGCCCGACTGCTTAAAACGTAGCTCTAGCGTCCCATGGAAATCCTTTAATTCGGTGAGGTCCACGTGCGAGAGGATCCATCGCCGGCGAATAGGGGCGATTTTCGTTTTGTCGTTTCGTGATCTTCTTTAAGAAGAGATTGGTGAGAAGTCTCCAATAGTTCCTCTTGATAAGTGACTCAAGGATGCTAAATGAATTATGCGTAATATTAACAGGTTGCGGACTTGAGGCTAAAGGAAGGGAAGTATTGCTCGAAGATGGACCAGCAGCCGTAGTCACACTATTTATGTGCATATCAGACGGATTAATTGGAGTTACAGTGCTATGTTGTTTCACTTGATAGACTTGTTGAGGCTTAGTCGGTTTGTTTGAATTATGCCTGTCTGTCTTCCTCGGTTGACCATTGCTCATGCCCGAATTCTTCCGCATATTCTCCGGTGGTGGATTTTTCCGCCTACATTTCACCTCAGCATGACCAATGCGATGGCAAAAGTACAATAATCCGGCCAAAATTTCTGCGTTGACTTCTTGCCACTGGCCATTATGGACATCTTCACCCAACCAAATACGAGTACACCGTGGTTTTAAAATATCAACCTCAACAAGAACCCGGCGACCGGCGGTCTCCTCAAATCGATGGTAGCGACATCGGTTTGTAATGGTCTACCTATCAATCCACCTATCTTACTCACATACTTCGGATTAAAGTAAGGAAGCGGAAGACCCGGGAGTTCAAACCAAATAGGGACCAATGAGCAATCCGCATTGCAGTGAAAATCTATCGTCCACTTAGAAAGCACAAAACGATTTGATCCCATAAACCATTCACGGCGAGTAAAGAGTCTATTATAATCTTCTTGACAACCCGGATGGACAAGGGCGTGTTTAGTATCAAGAAGACCAACTTTACAAGTAGCTTTAAGATCAAGGCGCAAGAAAAACTTACGAATATCCTCGTCACGAGGCACTGTAGTCGAGGAATCGGGCTACCAATGCATTCGCAAATGGGCGTGAAAGTATCTACAGTTCATTACGAGAGAGGCGAAGAAAGGCGGCTCACCTTTGCACGTACCATACGCCAAAATCTGGTATCTCTCTTTGTCCGGGCTTGCTGTGGCAGCCGCATAGATTTTGTAGGCTGGCGATGGCGTCGGAGGTTTAGGACGATCGGACAAGTCAGGTGGCTCCGTCATCGAGCCCCACGAACAACAGAAATCCTGCCCTTGTCGAAAAAAAGAACCCTAGTTGCCAAAAACAGGCTGAAAATTCTGCCCTTGACGCAAAACCAGTGCTGCTGCCGAACCTGTCCACAATTGTAGCCTCTCTTTTGCCAGACCCTGTTCGAAGCTATTCCTATGTGTTTTTTCCAAAGACGAAGGTCCTGATCAATTACTGTCCTTTCGAAGCTTTTCCTTTTTTATTTTTATTTTAAATTCAAAGATGAAGGACCTGATCAATTGTTGTCCTTGATCAATTTGCTGCCTTGATCAATTTGCTGCCGTGATCAATTTGATCAATTTGCTGCCTTCTGCCGTGATCAATTTGCTCAGTCTAAACCTAAATATATATATTGTAACACTCAATTGTGAACAATACAACTCACTTTTCCATCTCTGTTAGTGATAAGGTGTAGGGGATCCAGATCCTTTGCTGCGAAGACCTACTGTGATTTCTACAGTGGATTGAAAACCGACAGAGCAATCAAAATTTTAATGGTACCGTTATTTATCCCATGCTACAACATTTTCTACATTTTTCGGATGGTACCATCATTTGTATTCTGTAAGTATCCTCTGTTTTACTTGAAAATAACGAATTTATACCATAACAACTGACTTACACACTACAAGGTAAAATTGTTGAAATCTGCGCTAAGTCGGTCGCTAAACTATTGAGGCTTGTGATATTACTACAGGGAGTGGTAATAAAGAGACGAAAAAAAAATTTGAAAAATAGAAGTAACGACGATGGAAAAAAATTATGTGTTAAATAACAATTTATTTGTTTATTCTTTCAAAATCCATTGTTCGTTGCATTGTATTTACAGTGAAATAGACATCAAATCTACTGTTCTACTGTTTGATTTGTCCTTTTCATCCAATAAAAAATTCCTCCATCCTTTTTAATGAGGATTTGTCTTTCTAATGAGGACTAATACATACCGTCGGTTCAAATTTTTGAGACACTTGTTTTATTGCTAAGCTATAATGTTCAATTCGTAGTTTTAAAATTTTGTACTTGAAACAAAAACATGTGCGCACGATCATTTTGCAAATGCACTAAGTTGACCAAGTCTTTTAACACATTCCGATATTTATCAATTTGCTCACTTTAGTTTCCACACAAGTCGTTTTCTGAGAAAACAAATTATCAGAAAACAAATTTTCAGGGATAAACACTAACAAATTATCAGTGTTTGTCAATGTCTTTGTGGAAAACAAATTATTAGAAAAATAAGTGTTTTGTGGAGTGGAATAAACACTAACTATACTATTCTCTACTTTTTATTTTTCTCCTATTGCTATAAGAGGGATCTTTAGAAGCAGAGTGACTCACCTCAATTTCAGCAGCCTTTCACCTTCTTCTTTTATACTTTTTTATTATTCTGTTATTGCATATTCAATGGCCAACAGAAATATGATCATCGTCAATCTATTAAGCTCTTATACTATCTTTATTTTCTTTGTCTCAGAAATTCCTACCCTTTCTTTTGCTACTACAAATGAGACTGACCTTCAAGGCTTGCTAGATTTCAAGAATCATATAAAAAGTGACCCTTCTCATGTTTTGAATTCTTGGAATGATTCTATTCATTTCTGTAACTGGCGAGGAATTAATTACTGGAAAAAAGACATCAAAGTGACCGTACTCAACGTTTCATCACTCGATTTGGTTGGCACTCTTTCTCCCTTTGTTGGAAACCTTACTTTTTAAATAAGATCATTCTCGACGACAATTCATTTTTAGGCATAATTCCACCAGATATTGGTAGATTGTTTCGCTTAAAGTATCTTAGTTTTGCCAATAACTCATTTCGAGAACAGCTTCCTCTTAACCTTACATTGTGTAAAAACCTTCAATACATCCAATTATACGGTAATACGCTTACTGGAAGAATCCCTGACCAGCTGAGTGCTTTGTCCAATCTGTATTATTTTAACATAAGAGGAAACAATTTCATTGGATATATCCCGCCATCTTTAGGTAATATTTCTACTCTTGAAGTGCTAGGTTTATCATATAACAATCTACGTGGGAACATTCCACATGAACTCGGTAAGCTCTTTAAACTTCAATCCCTGTCATTGGCCGTAAACATGTTATCAGGCTTTTTTCCACATGAAATCTACAATATCTCGTCAATTCGAAGTATTTCGATCGCATACAATCATCTAACAGGTCAATTTCCAGATACTTTGGGATTGACACTCCCAAAGATGACAACATTCGCAATTGGTTCAAACAATTTCTCGGGATCAATTCCATCTACATTAGCCAACGCTACAGATCTTGAAGCAATAGGTATTGGAGATAATATGTTTACAGGGCCAATCCCACAAAATCTCGGAATGTTACAACAACTCCAGGTATTGCAAATTTTCAATAACCCTCTAAGTATTGATAATGACGTTAGCTTCATTGCCGCTTTGACTAACTGCACCAACTTAGTACATTTGTCATCTTCTTCAATTGGAATCGGAGGCGTACTACCTTTAGAAATTTCTAATCTATCTAGAAAGCTTTCATATTTTAGGCTGAATGGTAATCACATATCAGGCGACCTTCCTGAGGAGTTGGAGAGCTTTTGGTTTAACCTTTTTTGATGTCAGTGGTAATAATCTTTCAGGTAGCATTCCTCTATCCATTGGCAAGCTTATAAACATGAAGAATCTTTTCCTTTCACATAACAACTTTATAGGGAAAATTCCTCCATCTATTGGTGACATTTTGGAGATGTTGGCTCTGAATCTAAGCCATAATATGCTCACTGGTGGCATACCACTTTCCTGAGCAATATCAACTGAACTACAAGCATTATATCTTGATGGAAATCATCTAAATGGATCACTCCCTAATACAATTTTCAGTATGGATTACGCATTAAGCGAGCTTTCATTAGACCATAACAACTTTCTTTGGATCATTACCCTCGAAGTGGGCAACTTGAAAATTATACTTTGGTTAAGCGTGTGCTGGAAATGAATTGTCGGTGAAATTCCAAATTCAATTGGCAATTGTCGGTTGCTAGATACCGCTTCAATGGAAGATAACCTCTCTAAATGGAACAATCCTTCATCATTAGGACAATTAAAAACATTGCTTTCTTGAATTTGTCACGGAATAAATTTTCGGGGGAAATTCCAGCTTCTTTGGAAACACTGGAATTCATTATCTTTCTCAATATTTCATTCAATATGTTAGAAGGTGAAGTTCCAAGAAACGGAGTATTTGCAAATGCAAGTGCCTTGTCGTTAGTGGGAAATGAAAAGCTGTGTGGAGGAATCAAATCATTGAACTTACAAGACTGTCCCCCTAAAGATTCAAAAAAACATAGAAAGCTATCAACTCATATAATCATAATCCTAATGATATGTATCCTTATAGCTTTGTCTTCGTTATTCGGATGTACATATGCGATCATTCAAGGAAAAAAATCTAGGATACCACCCTCTTCAACCTCTCCGTATGATAAACAACTCCTTAAGATTTCATATGCTGATATTTTGACTTCCACCAATGATTTTTCTTCAGAAAACTTGATAGGTGAAGGAAAATACGGATCTGTCTATCGGGGAGTTCTCAACCCAGGCAAGAAACTGGTCGCAATAAAAGTGTTGAAGCTCGAGCTGAAAGGAGCACACAAGAGCTTCTTGGCAGAATGTGAAGCATTAAGAAACTTTCGCCATAGAAACCTTGTCAAGATCATTACTTCTTGTTCTAGCATAGATTTCAAAGGCAATGATTTCAAGGCTCTGGTTTTGGAATATGCCACTAACGGCAGTTTAGAAGAATGGTTGTATCAGAATCCATCTGTCGTTGTTAATGACAGGAAGTTAGACTTGTTAGAAAGGCTGAACATTGCCATAGACACTGCAACGGCATTGGATTATCTTCACAATCATTCTGGAAATCCAATCGTTCACTGCGATATTAAGCCAAGCAACATTCTATTAGGCGATGATTTACGTGGTCTGGTGAGTGATTTTGGCCTTGCGAAATTTCTTCAAGCGGCTAATGATATATCTCATGATATAGAAAGCACCTCAATCGGAATCAGAGGAACAATCGGCTATGTTGCTCCAGGTACTTTAATAAGAAAAAATGTTTTGAAAAAAATGTTTCAAAAATTATAACATTTTTAGATTACATTATAATATCGCTGCATGTCCTTTTGTCTATAACATTATATTTGAACAGAATATGGCATGGGAGGCGATGTATCGGCAAAAGGAGACATATATAGCTTTGGAATTCTTTTATTAGAGATGTTCACAGGAAAAAAACCTACCGACACTATGTTCACAGAGGATTTTAATCTCCATAACTATGTTAAGACCGCTCTTCTTGATCGTGAGGCAGAAATCATCGATCCATGGCTTTTGACGGTAGAAGATGATGAAAAAAGCAGAAACAACAACGATTCTACAAGAATTGTTTCTTGTTGCTCATCGATATTCCGAGTAGGAGTTTCATGTTCTTCTGAAATGCAAAACGAGAGGATGGATATCAATGATGCACTTAATAAACTACAACAAATTAGGAATAAAATGTAGAATCTACTGAATGCTTTCATAATTTTCCATCTTAATTATTATAAGAGGAGAAAAAAACGGTTGTTCTAATCTTCTCATCCCATTTTTTTGAGTGTGAAAATTAGGGCCCCGGTCCCTTTCCCTATACCACCATAAAATGCTGTCGTTTAAACCCTTTTTTTTCTTTTTTCAGCAGCGCTGACAATTTTTTTCTTTCCTTATCTTCCTTTTCTCCGGGGCCGGCCCTCTTAAAGCCGTCGAGGCCGGTCTTAAATCCGATAATCTGGGGCGGCGATCGTGTTTATTAAAAAAAAAAAAAATATGTAGATTTAATCCGATCCAACCTAATATAATATGTTAATTTTCTTTTTTGATAAATGCCCAATTTTTTTTACTCCAATCGATAAATGTCCTAATAAAAATATTTACTTGGCCCAAAAATAAAAGATATACAAACAAGTTTTATTAATTTTTTGCATTTACGGATGTTAAAAAAGCGATAAGTGTTGGAAAAAATGTAGTACTTAGGATTTGACAGAGAATAAGAAACTCCAAGGCACGTTAATAACGTTGTCTTTTAAGAGATGTTTAAATCACACGATTTATCGCTAAGGGATCAAATGAAAATCTCTTCGAGATATCTGATAGGGTGTTTGATTGAAGCGTGAAACATTTTGAATCAAACCAGAGACAATCAAAGTTTTTCTAATGATGTTGTTAAATTTATGAATTTTAAATCATCTTATCGCTTTTATAGGTTGCAATGCACTATAAACGAATGGAAGTCTCGCTTGCGAAAGGAGTAGGGTTATCGTTTATTCGCGGATGAAAACATCTGGCCTTTACAAAAGAATAAAAAATCATGCTCGAATTCGAACCCGTTTTGTTGCGATAACGTTAATTCGTCTGGCATTTCGTATCTGCAAACGATAACCAAAATATTTATTTATGAAATAATATCTAAAAATAAGTATGTTTTAAAAAAAAAACTTATTAAAAAGCCGGTCGGAGGCTTAGTCTTAGCCTCAACAAAAGTAGGCCTTGTTTTACTCCCCAGCTCTTTCTTTGCCGCCAACATTCCCTCTTTCTCTTTAACTGATATTTTCCCTCCCAAACTGCTCACAATCTATTGATCAACCTAAAAAAAAAAAAAAAAAAATTGTGTGCTTTAAACAGATTCATCATCATCGTCGTTCCCGTTCTGTATTTCTTGTCTGATCGTGTGGTAAAACAAATCGAAGGTAATCGAATTTTTTTTCTTCTACTGATTTTTTTATCGGGTATTTTATATATGGTGTTTTGAGCAGATTCATCATCATTTCGGTATCGTATTCTTCAACTAATGTCGTTTTCATCGGATACATCACATTGTGTAATCAGAAAGATAAGAGTTTTGTGGTGAACTGGATCTCTTGCTTTTGTTACCCAGCATCCGCCCAGCTTTTACCGACGTGGCGAACAATGGCCACAAATGTGTGTTGTCTTTCTCTCCAGGTTCGCGAACGGACCAGGTGTGATCCGTGGCGTCAAAGCGAGGAAAAAGCCAAGAACAAAAGCCGAGATCTGAACCCGTTTTGTGGAGGGAAAAACGAAGCTCTCCGATTTTTAGTTTATCCTGTTGCTATAAGAGGGACCATTAGAAGCATTAGCAGAGTGCCTGTCATCTTCTTCTTTTTTATATCTTTTGTTCTGATATTGCAAACTCAATGGCAAACAAAAGATAAGTGTTTTTGTGGAGGGAAATAAACAAGCTCTCTCTCATTTTTATTTTTCCAATTGCTATAAGAAGAGGATCATTACAAGCTGAGTTCCTCACCTTAATTTCAGTTTCAGCAGCCTTTCAACTTTTTTATTTTATATCTTTTATTCTGTTATTGCAAACTGATCAATGACAAACAGAAATATGATTATCAGTCTATTAAGCTCATTTATCATCTTTTCATTCACTGCCATAGAAATTCCGACTCTTTCTTTTGCTACTTCAAACGAGACCGACCTCCAAGCCTTGCTAGATTTCAAGAATCACATACAAAGTGACCCTTATCAATTTCTGAATTCTTGGAATGATTCTATTCAGTTCTGTAATTGGCAAGGAATAACATGCGGAAAGAGACACAAAAGAGTGACAGTACTGAACGTTTCATCACTCGATTTGGTTGGCACTCTTTCTCCATCCGTTGGAAATCTAACTTTTCTTGAAAAGATCTACCTCTATGACAATTCATTCCAAGGCATAATCCCACAAGAAATTGGCGGATTGTTTCACCTACAGCATATTGTTTTTGAAAATAACTCATTCCAAGGACAAATTCCTACAAACCTTACAATGTACAAAGATCTTCGAGTCTTCGACTTAAGAGGAAACCAACTAAGTGGAAGAATCCCTGATCAGCTAAGTGTTTTTCCAAACCTGTATGAACTTGCCTTAGCAAGAAACAACTTAAGTGGATATATCCCACGATCTGTAGGTAATATTTCTACTCTTCGATTTCTAGATTTATCAAAAAACAATCTAAGAGGAAACATCCCACATGAGCTTGGTAACCTCTTCAATCTGAAATACTTGGAATTGAGCATAAACATGTTATCAGGCTCTGTTCCTCTAGCAATCTACAATATCTCATCAATTCTACTTCTTTCATTCGTACGAAATAATTTAACAGGTCGATTTCCCGATACTTTAGGGTTGACACTCCCAAAGGTGACAGAATTCTACGTTGGTTCAAACAATTTCTCGGGGTCGATTCCATCTACATTACCTAATGCTTCCAATCTTGCAATAATAGTATTTTCAGAAAATATGCTTACCGGACCAATCCCACGAAATTTAGGAAGGTTACAACAACTCCAGGATTTGAGTTTCGGCCGAAATCCTCTAGGTATTGATATAAATAATGACATTAGCTTCATTGGCACCTTGACTAACTGCACTAACTTAGAATACTTGGACTTGTCAGTAATTGAAATCGGAGGCGTACTACCTTTGGAGATTTCTAATCTATCTAAAAAGCTTACATATATTAGGCTAAGCGATAATCATATATCAGGCAACCTTCCGGATGAAGTTGGAGAGCTTAATGGTTTAACCGTTTTTGCCGTTAATGGTAATACTCTTTCAGGCAACATTCCTCTCTCCATCGGCAAGCTTATAAATTTGAAGGAACTTTATCTTTATGAGAACAACTTTATAGGGGAGATTCCTCCATCCATTGGTGATATTTCAGGGCTGCTGATTCTTTCGCTCTTCCAAAATATGCTTACTGGTAGCATACCGGTTTCCTTGAGCAATCTCACTGAACTAGAAGCATTAGATCTTTCTCAAAATCATCTGAATGGATCACTCCCTAAAGAAGTTTTTAGTCTGACCTCTCCATTAGTTCTAGTTTTAGACCAAAACCACTTTACTGGATCACTACCTTTAGAAGTAGGCAATTTGAAACATCTACTTTTGTTAAACGTATCTGAAAATGAGTTATCTAGTGAAATTCCAAAATCAATTGGTGATTGTCACATGCTAGAAGCCTTTCTAATGGAAGGTAACTTCCTAAACGGAATGATCTCTTCATCATTGGGACAACTAAAAAATATTGAAGTCATGGATCTGTCGCGGAATAAATTGTCAGGGGAAATTCCATCTTCGTTAGAAACGTTGAATTTCATTAGCTATTTTAATCTTTCATTCAATATGTTAGAAGGTGAAGTTCCAAGAAATGGAGTCTTTGCAAATGCAAGTGCCTTGTCAATTGTGGGAAATCAAAACTTGTGTGGAGGAATCAAATCATTGAACTTACCTGAATGTCCCTCAAAAGATTCAGAAGAACATGGAAAGCTATCAACCCATATAATCATAATCCTAGTGATCTGTATCCTCATAGCCTTGGTTTCATTATGCGGATGCACATATGCCATTTATCAAACAAGAAAATCTAAAAGAGTGCCCTCTTCAACCCCTGCTCACGATAAACAACTCCTTCAGATTTCATATGCTGACATTTTGAAATCCACAAATAGCTTTTCTTCAGAAAATTTAATAGGTGAAGGGAAATATGGATCTGTCTACCGCGGAGTGATCAAACCTGGCGAGAAAATAGTTGCTATCAAGGTGTTGAAGCTCCAGCTGAAAGGAGCCCACAAGAGCTTCTTGACAGAGTGTGAAGCATTAAGAAACATTCGCCATAGAAACCTTGTCAAGATCATTACCTCTTGTTCAAGCATTGACTTCAAAGGCAATGATTTCAAGGCTCTGGTCTTGGAATATGTCTCCAATGGAAGTTTAGAAAAATGGTTGCATCAGAATCAGTCTATCGAAGTTAATGAGAGGAAGTTAGACTTGTTAGAAAGGCTAAACATTGCAATAGACATTGCGACGGCATTAGATTATCTTCACAATCAATCTGGAAATCCAATCGTTCACTGCGATATTAAGCCAAGCAACGTTCTCTTAGGCGATGATTTACGTGCCTTGGTGAGTGATTTTGGCCTTGCAAAATTTCTTCCGGCGGCTAATGATATATCTCATGATATAGAAAGCATCTCAATCGGAATCCGAGGAACAATTGGCTATGTTGCTCCAGGTACATTTTATAAGCAAAAAGTGCTTAGAAATAAAAATTCTCATTAGCTCTAGAGATTACATCTATTTTATGGCTGTCTTCAGTCCTTAACATTTCATTTGTATAGAATATGGCATGGGAGGAGATGTATCAGCAAAAGGGACATATATAGCTATGGAATTCTTTTATTGGAGATGTTCACAGGGAAACGACCTACAGACACCATGTTCACGGAAGATTTTAATCTCCATAACTATGTTAAGACCGCTCTTCATCATCGTGTGGCTGAAATCATCGATCCACGGCTTTTGACGGTAGAAGATGATGAAGAATACAGAAGCAACAACAGTTCAACAAGGATCGAGTCTTGTTGCTCATCGATATTCCGAGTAGGAGTTTCATGTTCTTCTGAAAAGCAAAACGACAGGATGGATATCAATGATGCACTTATTGAACTGCAACATATTAGGAATAAAATGTAGAATGACTGAATGCTTTCATGAATTTCCATTTTATTCTGCTTTTTCCCCCTTTTCACTTGTAACTTGAATAATGATCATATTTTTGTCAGCTCTTTGTTCATGAAAATGTATAGCTGTTTTACAACAATAATATCGGTCTATGGACTATGAATCAAGGGATACTCAATAAAGCGCTGCCTTTGTTTAAAACTGGAAAAACGAAGCCTTAAATAGGCTTGTATAGTTCAATTTAGTCCAGAACAAGTTCATTAGTAAACTCACGATATTTGTCGGAGGTACACTTACCCTTCTTCTTTGTTGTGAATATCCTTTATTTTAGTCAGGGAGATGCAAGTTGCAGCTGCCATGTATGTGTGTGGCCTAGGATAATCAAATTTGAACCACATAAATAATCAAGAAATTAAATGCACACTTATTATCACAAAGAGTTCAATTTTGAAAATATCAATTACAAATAAGTCCTGAGGACCATTATTAAAAAGCAAGTGGGGTGAGTGCAAGGCACTCACCCCAAAATTTGAAAGGAAAAAAAAAAAAAACAAAACGTATACGTGTATATATAACTGCAATGGTAGGTGTATATATACTAAAAGTGCGTTCTTAAACAAAAAAACTAATATGTGGTCTATGCATGATGTGTTTTCTTATGAGATGTGTCTTATGTACGGATTTCGAAACTTGCATCATGCCTTATACACTTAAATAAGTTTTATACATTTAAATCAGTTATTATTGTAAATAAAGATTTACTAGGATCCGATAATTAAACTAAATCACCTAGAAGATAGGATAGGATTTGATTGATACCAGAAATTAATAAATTCTTGAGAAAAGTGGATTACACTATAAATAAATGTCGATTTTTTATTCAAGAATCAAATTCAAATTTATTCTTGAGAAAAGTGGATTATTACACATTATTACTAAATGTCGATTTTTGATTCAAGAATCAAATTCAACCAATTGCATGTATGATCCAGATTCTGATTTTGATGCACTAGCTCTGCATCACACCGTAATCCCTTTGAAAGTTGATTCGTGAGTCGAAAATCGACATTTCAAGAGTTGAATGTGGCAATTGGCTTTCAGGAAAAAAAAACGGGTTTTAACTAAAAAATCTACTTTTAAAAAGTCGATTCAATAGAAATGTTTTATTCAACATGCACTTTTACCTTTAATCCATGTTTTTTCACGTTTTCATTTCATTTTTATAAAGCCCCTTGTCTATTTTTACGGAGTTGTCCTTTGTGTATTACATTCCAATCAACCGAAAATTTTCGATTTCTCGATTCGATTTCGACACAACAAAGTGTATATTTCGATACTGATTCATTTTAGCGCGTTCAATGATAAATATGATTCAATTTTAAATTTCAATCCAATCGAAAATTTTTGATTTCTCAATTTGATTTAATATTAACAATTGAATATACACTACAAAGTGTATATTTCGATCTGATTTATTTTAGTATCTCAAGAGACAAATCTAATTCATTTTAAATTTCAATCAACCGAAAATTTTCGCTTCGATTCGATTTCGCACAAAAATTGAATAAAACCGCAGATTTTTTTTTTTTTTATCAAATATTTTCTTTTAAATATTTTTTAAAACATCATTTTTTTTTGTTTTCCTTCGATAAAAACCGAATTTCTGTAAGTGTTATTTATAAACCAAATTCGACTTCTACGTTACATAAATCGAACCAAAATGTATATTTCGATATTGGTTCATTTTAGTCCTCCCAATAGATAAATCGCGGATTCGCTTTTAAATTTCAAGAACGAAAATTTTCGATTTCGATTCGATTTCGACACCACAATTGAAAATACACAACAAAGTGTATGTTCCGATCACGATTCATTTTATTACCTCCAATGATTGCATGATACGATTTTAAATTTCAATCAACCAAATTTTTCGCTTTTGATTCGATTTACACAACAATTGAATAAAACGTATTTTTTTTTATTAATCAAATGTGTAACTTTTCGATTCATTTTTCCCCTTTTTTACAACGGTTTCTTTTTCCTCGGTAAAACTGAATTTGGTTATATATAAACCGATTTCTTTTTCGACTCTCCGCTACATAAATCGAACCAAAGTGTATATTTCGATCGTTTCATTTTAGTACATCCAATGGCCAAAGGCAGATTCGGTTTTAAATTACAATCACCGGAAATTTTCGATTTCTTGATTCGAGATCGACAAAACAATTGAATATACACAACAAAGTGTATATTTACGATCTGATTCGATTTTAGTATCTCCAACAGATAATCATGGATTCATTTTAAATTTCAATCAACCAAAAATTTCGATTTGATTTCGCACAACAATTGAATAAAATCGTGTAATTTTTTTTTACCAAAACGTGTACCGTTAGTAGTTTGTGCAGAAAAGAAAAAAAAAAACGGAAAGACCGGCGGATTTGAAGTTCTACTGTGTAGTGTAAGATAGAAGATGAGTCAATTTTAGCAATAAAATACAACAACAAGAAAGTGTGCCCGCATGTGACCACGTGGACACCACATTAAATGTTTTATTAATTTGAACAACAAAAAGTCGGTGGAACCGATGGCTGTTTGCAGTACGAACGTCATTAAAATTGACGTTGGAATACAAAATCACTTTTTATATTCTTCGGACCGTTTGAGACGTGTTTTTTTTCCACCAAATGAATGGACACGAGATCAATGACGTATTCATTAATGATAAGAAATAGAAATGTCATATAGAAAATGAATGAAACATATTTTCACGCATATTAATGATCTGGAAGCTAAAGCGTCCCGGGAGATTTGATCTTTTCTATAATGTTTCATTACGTAAAGTCGAAACTAAAGGGATAAATTTTATAACATTGTTCTCCGATACATCATATTGTGGTTTATTTTGTAGGGGAAAACTCCTGATAGGGCTGGAAGAGAAGTGAATCACAATATTCACCTCTCTAAAAAAGAGCTACCTCTTGCAGAGAATGTGATATGTTTCGGTTGCTCTATTTGTCTTGTGCCTTGAATTATTACGGTTTAAGCTTACGCGATTTATTTCACGTTGGAGATCTATTCTTTGATGTTATCATTGATAACGATTTATATTGGGTCCGCCGCGCATTGCACGGCTCACGTTCACTAGTACAAAAATAAAACATACTGTAGGGTGCATCTTATGTGTGTCATTTATTGCTATTCTACGAGGGGGTATTAGCTAGTTTTACTTTGAGTTCTTCAAGTTTGGATTTAGTGGAAGTTTGTTATGGCTATGCACACACTCACGCGGGTGAACATCTAATTTATTTGAATCATGGTATATGTGTTGAGATGTCTATATTCTTTCCGAGCCTTTATCTTGTTTTGTTTCGCTCGACGGACGAGCAAAGTTTAAGTGTGGGGAGTTGTTAAGGGTGAATTTACGTGCTTTATAACGTTATATTTTATAATGTTTTCCCGACATTCAGATATTAATCGCATGGAAATCACGTGTTTAAATGGAATATTGAGCGAATGACATTTTTAATGAGTTAATCGCAAAGTTGGTGGATTTGTATGTTTTAATTATGATTTTATGGTTATTGGAATTATGTTACGCTTTGCGGTGTTTTTGATGTGATGTAGATACATGTTGGAGGCTAAATTGATGATCAATGTTGATATAATTCGAGCTAAATCAAGATAAAGATGGAGAAAAAGAGATAAAGATCAAGAAATCGAAATTATCATATTGGATCAAGCGTCGAGTTCCGTCCAGTGGACGGGCGTTTGAGACATTGAACGAAAGTCCCGTGAGGGTATTTTACATTCGGCAAGTTTGGACGCCAGAGGTGGACGCCGGGATGGACGGGCGTTTAAGGAAAGCTCACCCGATTCGAAGTTCATTGTAGAGCGGACGGCGTCCCAGAAGACCAGACGGGCGTCCGACCGCCCGATCAAGCACAACCGACTTAGTTTTGACTTAGCCGCCTTAGTTCATCTATATATAGCGAGCTTGTATTAAACCCTAAAAACATCATCGAGGCGACCTACGATCGACTTTCATAAATAAACATCGCAGCCAGCTGTCTTTCTCTTTGGTCTTGAATGCAATCAAAACAATCTTTTGATTTCAAGGTTAATATGAGTAGCTAAACTCTTGGGTTGACGAACGGGTGAAGCAATTCAAGAGGCGTTACGTTTTTCTTATTTTTCTCGCGTTTTATTTCGACAAAGGTTAGATTTATATTGCGTTTATTTCGTGCTTCATATCGATAGATAAAGCTGTGATGTTTGTTTGACGATAGTTGAATGAATTCTAGATCACCGCAATAGTAATCGATTAATCAATTTGTCTAAAACGAAAGTTATCAAATTGTTAACCTAGATAATAGGTTCGAAAGAATTTATGCCTATCGTGCTTGAAGAATCAATCTTTGATAAAAGTTGATAAACAAATTATCTAAGATATTAGTAATTTGCGCTTAGTATAGGTTAATCTTGGCCTTAGTTGATTTGCATGCGTAGGAAATTAAGAGCCTTTGTGGTTATCTTGAATTGTGGATCCTTGTTCGTCCGCTTTTCTCCCCATTATTTGATAAAACTAAAATTATTAGTTTTTTGACACTTTTAGCCTAAACTTAAAAACGCATTCAACCTCACGTTCCTCGTGGGATCGACCCGGCATAACCGCTTTACTACAAGCTTTGCACTTGGAGCGACTAACCGGATTTTTAATACTTGTCTTTTGTTTCGTTTACAAAAAAATCCACCACAAGTTTTTGGCGCCGTTGCCGGGAACTTGGCACGGTTTTATGTGTTTTTAGCATAAGATTTAGGTAGATCATTCATTCTTTGTTTTAGTTAGGGTTTAAAGTTCTCCCTTAGTAGCCTCTTTTACGCAAATTTCGCTTCGCTTTTGTTCTTCCGGTACCAAACGAGCGGCCTGGATCTTGGGCGCCCGTTCATTGGAATTTTGTAAACGAAACAAAAGACAAGTATTAAAAATCCGGTTAGTCGCTCCAAGTGCAAAGCTTGTAGTAAAAAGCGGTTATGCCGGGTCGATCCCACGAGAACGTGAGGTTGAATGCGCTTTTAAGTTTAGGCTAAAAGTGTCACAAAACTAATAATTTTAGGTTTATCAAATAATGGGAGAAAAGGCACGCAAGGATCCACAATTCAAGATAACCACAAAGGCTCTTAATTTCCTACGCATGCAAATCAACTAAGGCCAAGATTAACTTTATACTAAACGCAAATTACTAATATCTTAGATAATTTGTTTATCAACTTTTATCAAAGATTGATTCTTCAAGCACGATAGGCATAAATTCTTTCAAACCTATTATCTAGGTTAACAATCTGATAACTTTCGCTTTCTAGACAAATTGATTAATCTGATTACTATTGCGTGATCTAGAATTCATTCAACTATCGTCAAACAAACATCACAGCTTTTATCTATCGATATGAAGCACGAAATAAACGCAATATAAATCTAACCTTTGTCGAAATAAAACGCAAAAAATAAGAAAACCGTAACGCCTCTTGAATTGCTTCACCCGCTCGCTTCTAACCCAAGAGTTTAGCTACTCATATTAACCTTGAAATCAAAAGATATTTTTGATTGCATTCAAGACCAAAGAGAAAGACAAATCCGCTGCTTATTTATTTATGAAAGTCGATCGTAGGTCGTCTCGATGATGTTTTTAGGGTTTAATACAAGCCGCTATATATAGATGAACTAAGGAGGCTAGGTCAAAACTAAGTCGGTTGTGCTTTGCCGGCGGTCGGAAGCCCGCTCGTGTCTTCCCGGACGCTCGTCCGCTTACAATGAACTTCGAATCGGGCTGAGCTTTCTAAACGCCCGTCCATCCTGCAAATAGCCACCTGCGCGCCCAAACTTGCCGAATGTAAAATACCTCCTGGACGCTGTTCAATGTCTCAAACGCCCGTCCACCGGACGGAACTCGACGCCACCAATATGACTGAATTTTTCGATTTCTTGATCTTTATCTCTTTTTCTCCATCTTTATCTTGATTTAGCTCGAATTATATCAACATTGATAATCAATTTAGCCTCCAACATGTATCTACATCACATCAAAAACACCGCAAAGCGTAACATAATTCCAATAACCATAAAATCATAATTAAAACATACAAATCCACCAACTTTGCGATTAACTCATTAAAAATGTCATTCGCTCAATATTCCATTTAAACACGTGATTTCCATGCGATTAATACGAATGTCGGGGAAAACATTATAAAATATAACGTTATAAAGCACGTAAATTCACCCTTAACAACTCCCCCACACTTAAACTTTGCTCGTCCCGAGCAAAACAAAACAAGATAAAGGCTCGGAAAGAATATAGACATCTCAACACATATACCACAGATTCAAATAAATTAGATGTTCACCCACGTGAGTGTGTGTGCATAGCCATAACAAACTTCCACTAAATCCAAACTTGAAGAACTCAAAGTAAAACTAGCTAATACACCCCTCGTAGAATAGCAATAAATGACACTCATAAGATGCACCCTACAAACGTGACATATCCCGAAAAGAATGATCGAATGAATCTAGGGCCTTTCTGAAATACTCAGAGGATAATCCCTACAACATATCCATCGGTTTATACTGGGGATAAGATTAACGAAAACTAAGCCTTATATACATTTCATAACACTTCATTAGTTGATTTAACTCTTTCACTTCAAACACACATTAGGATAAGCTTTTGCCCTCATAGCAGAATAGGACATTTCGAGATAATACCCTACCTTACTCCAATCATAAGGCAGCTTTTCCTAACTGTCGTGAGCTTTTAGTCATCATAGTGGTATAGGACTTACGTGGTAAACCCTACCGCACTCAAATCATCGACTAGCTTTCGACACACCCTTTTTAATCAACTATTAACTTATCCTTTTAATTGACATTAGCCCCGTGTTACTTATCACATTCAAACTTCTAGATATTCACAGTGCATCGTACTCGGAGCTAAATACAGACTATCATAAATCTCACGATATGAACATTAGCACTAAGCACATGACTTATAAGAAATCAAACATCACTAATCAAAAGGGGTATAACTTTATAAATAGCTCATCATTCACTATGGCACGTGAAAAATAAATCTTGGTGAAACAACTAACTCACTAAAAATATGGTATACAGCATCAATGGCTATAACAAACCGAACAAAACGTGTATTGCCTACTCGACAAAACAAAATTTTTGAAAATTTAGCTCATTTTAGCATAGAAATAACATCATATAAGCAAATGTGTAGATACATACCGACTAATCCCTCCCCACACTTAAAATTTCAACATGCCCTCATGTTGTGCGAATCTAAAAATAAAAGAACACTTAGCCGATTGCAACCGGTACACGAATCGTCGGTCGACCGAGCCTAGGTAGTAACACAATGTAGCCCGAAAAAGCGCTAAAATAGACTCCGCCCAACTTGGAAAAACATGGAAACATCTCGGGAGAACGGGGGGGTACCACGAGAATGAAGAAAGAGATATCAAAAGCAAGATAAACCAAAAGCGTGGCGATCAATCCATCCAGGGAAGTGCACGAATGACAGAAAAGAAAGTATGGGTGCCTTATGGCTTACATGATTCATTCAAAATAAATAGTAGTAGCAAAATCAAACTACAACGAACTAGAGAAGTAAAAATGTCAATACAACCATAAAAATAGACAAATAAGATCAAGGTTGGTCCGGCGGCGCAGAATCAGCAGCTGGAGGGTGAGAGGAGGGTCCAGAAGGTGGTGCCGCAGCCCCGCTTCACCGAGGCGGTGATCTCGCCGGACGACTCGCACTCGTGAATAACATCTCTGCGATAGCCTCGCTCAATCTCATCCGAGAAGACGAACTCCATATCACTCTCCCTCAAGATCTCGCATATCCTCTCATTGTTTGCCTCCACAAGGCACTTGAGCACATACATCATGTTCTTCTGCGTTTCGTGGATATCGCACATCCAATCCCGGATACTGTTGGCCATACTTAATCTCATACGGACCGAGGGGGATAAAGCCGGAAGTGAGGATGCTCGAGTCTCAGACCGAGGATGAACCAAGCTCTGCGGTGCCCCGACTCTGGCCGACCCGGGCTTGCCGCTTCTCTCTCAGATAGGCCTCGGATTTTTCGGCTTGTGGTCGGCTCCATACTCGAGGCACACCGGCATCTATACACAAACTATGGATAAGGTGAGGGACGATCAAGCACCGTGTATAAACCTTCTGATTGATAGATATCTCGTCATACAAAGCTTGTCCCACATCTACATTCAAGCCAAATGTCAATGCATATAACATGCCTAGGTCACCAATATGAAAGTGTGTCGTCGTTGTTCTTCGGCAACAATCGACTCACGAATAAAGCGACACTTGGACCTTCTAATCCTCCGTCCAGTCGTGGTAACCAACTCCTTCCGGTCGCCTCCGGCCTTAACGCCCATGCCACATCCGGGCAAACTCGCAACCGCAACTCCTCCAAGGGATCCCGCCTAAACTCGCCTATGTAAAATCTCCTCCTTGTAATCCCTACCCTCAAAAGTCCAACCCATATTTTGCATTGATCACCTCCGCGTAAACGGAACCTGGACTCCTCGAACCACAACTACCTTCGCTTCCGTGTCGGTTTCGAACAATTGGCATAAAACTCCCGAACCAAGGAACTATTGACCGGGGTAGTTGGAATCGTCATCAAAGCGTCCCATTTCCGATCCCTTAACAGCTTGACAAACCCGGGATCAACCGTTGCCTCCAAAGTGGCCCTTTCTATCAACATTGTTCTCGAGAAATAGTGCTGTTTATACGCATCGTGAGCTCTAGCCCTTGTTTGGTTTGGGACTAGGTTGATCTATTTGGATCCCAAACCAATATTTTATTCACCCTACTAACTTATTTATTATTATTTTATTAATTCTATTATTTTATTATAAATTCTTTCATCAATCAATCAACATCAACAAATAAAATAATATTAATCCATCACTTTATACACTCATTACACTATTTAACCATTACTTTTTCAATATAATATTTCAAATCAACAATCATTACTTTAACTACACAAATTTCAATACAACTTTTCAACTTTATCATCATTACTTCACTATATTTTATAATTCTTTCTCTTTCTTGGATCCAAATGGATCCAGTCAGTCCGAAACCAAACGGAGCCTAGGGTTCACGAATCTTCGAGGCAAGGGCATAGGGGGTATGGTTTTTGCTCTCTTTCTAGGTGGATCAGCCCTAGGTTCAACCGGCACATCTTCCCGTGTAGCTTCTACAACCTCCTCAACCCTAGACGAGGCTTGGCCTTTCGAGAGCTCTGGCATCCGTACTAAAGGAACATCGTCGTCCGTCTCGTAGTCCGAGGTAGGTTCATCGCTTAAGGTTGCCCTAGTTTGGGTGGCTCTGGTGGTTGCTCCCGAATACTTACACCTTGGTTAGGATTAACCGCGGTAGGATCAAACTCTTTCCTCTTCTTCCCCGCCTCCCGGGCCACTTCCTTACCATGCCGTTTCACGACTGCTTTCTTATGAACCATATTCAAGCCTAGTCTACACCAAACAATCCCAATACGCACAAAAGACACCCGTTTAACATCCAAATCGGGATTTCAAATCAACCAAACCACAATCACAACCATCCATGATCAATAACCAACCCATTCATCACCAACAACATCAACCAAAGAAGAGCCAAGAATCAAAAACGAAAGAAGGAAAACAAATAAGATGATATTCAAGTAAACGAGCCGACCCAAAGATCGAACTTAGAAAAACGTGAACAAAATCGAGAAAAGTTGTTACTAACTTACCGGGTAAGATGAGTAGATGCTGATTGAGATGAAGATTAGTCCAAACAAGTCCAAATGGCCTCCCAAAATCGGATTTTTCCTCTTAAAAGTCGGACCACAATGGGTGCTGATTCTCCAAAAATATAGCGTGTTGGGAGTTTTGGTTATGAAAATCGAAGAGAGGGTATCAAAAGCGGTCTACTTAGAATCGCTCAAAATGGTGTAGAATGGAGGAATTTAGGGCAAAAGGAGGAAGAGAAACCGTTTTTCGCGTTTGAATATTCTGAAAAGTGAAGGTTCATTCGCAGAAAGGGTATATATAGACAGGGTGCGGACGCTCGTCCAACTCAGCGGACGGGCGTCCACTGGGAAATCAGATGAACTGGACGGGCGTCCAGTTTAGTAGACGCTCGTCCGAGATTTTAAATCACATACAGGATTGGAGGGAGATTATCGGACGAGCGTCCAAGCCTAGTGAACGTTCGTCTAAAGTTTAGTCATGCCGGACGGGCGTCCATACTGGTGGACGGGCGTCCAACAAGGCTTAAATGCAAAAATCATACAATTCCATACAACTCAAATTCAAAAGTGCATTTTCTTATTAACTTAATTGAGATTTTAAAAATACAACTGTAAATCAACGAAGTACCATCAAAACAAAAATAGATAAGTAACGGTGGGTTGCCTCCCACCCAGCGCTTTCATTTTACGTCGGGGCTCGACGGAGGTAAAACTAACTAAGAGGTCACTGGTCTGCGTAGATCTCGTCCCAGTCCACTATGCGAATGAGACGTCGAAGCATGTCGATAGCCGGAGGAAAATCGAACTCATCCTGCAAACACCAATCCTCACCAGCTACCTCAGCACCTCTGAAATGCTCGACCAGCGGACACCGAGTGCCAAATCCACAAGATAGGATCATTAAGTATCTTGTACGGACGTCTTATGGTCTCCTGCAACTCCTCAGTCGTGAAATCGCTGCCTCCCGAACAAGGTGGAACAATGATAACGTATGTGATGGTCTTAACCTGAGTACTAATATCAAAATCTACATGAAGAATTATAGTGCCTCCTGGTCCATCATCTACTGTGATCAGCGGGATCCGACTAATGAGTGGAAACTCCTCGAAGCGAACTCCGTAAAGATCCATAACTAGAAAGCAACTCTTGATGATAGAAACATAAAAGCTTAGTAAAACTAACTAAAATAACATACGAAAGCAAAAAGAACTAAGAAAAACTAAAACAAGATTGGATATCTAGGATGCCTCCTAGTGGCGCTTTTGGTTTATGTCGTTAGCTCGACATTCAATTCAGGTCTAACCCGGGTCGGGCCACTTTGGCTTTTTGCCGGTCATCTCAGCAACAGAATTCTTAACAAAATTAGGTCTACAAAAACAAAGAAGCGGTACTGGGATTCGTCCCAACCATTTTTTCCAGGCCTGCTTGATCTTCTGTCTGACTGGGGATCTCTTCCGTACTTTATGCTTCTTCAAATCCACTTCCTTCCAATATTGTTCCATGTCCCAGCTTCCGGCAAAAACTTCACCGGTGATTCAAGATTATCATCATCGGAGAATAGGTGCAGGAGAACTCATCGCGATCATCGACTCTGAGCGATACAACTTAACAAATCAAGGAATTTAACTACCTCGGTGATTCCTTCGGGTTGGCCAATGTAGTGTTTGCATCGTTGACCATTGACCTTGAAAGGCCGATCACCAATCCTTAAGTTCCAAAACGCCGCTAGGAAAGACAGACAGGACCTCAAATGGACCGGACCAACGCGTCCTTAGCTTTCCCGGGAAAAGATGCAGCCTGGAATTGTATAACAATACCAGCTCGCCTGCATGAAACTCCCTTTTCTTGATCTTTTTATCATGAAGGAATTTCATCCTTTCCTTGCTTATCCGTGAACTCTCATAAGCTTGGAGCCTGAACTCGTCTAATTCATGTATCTGCTGGAACTCTCGTTCTCCGCAAGCTTGGGAGTCGAAGTTTAGGAACTTAGTTGCCCAATAAGCTCTATGCTCTAATTCTACCGGCAAATGACAGGGCTTTCCATAAACCATTTGGTATGGTGATGTACCCGTAGGGTTTTGTATCTTGATCTGTAAGCCCACAAGACATCATCCACTTCGACTCCAATCCTTTCGATGGGAGTTGACCGCTTTCTCGAGGATTTTCTATATACTCGATTACTTACGCTCAACTTGCCCACCGGTCATAGGGTGATATGGTGTGCCACTCTTATGCTTAACACCATACTTAGCTAACAGGCTATCCAGGGGTTTATTAATGAAGTGCGAACCTTCATCGCTGATCAGAGCTCTAGGGCAGCCAAACCTCGTGAAAATGTTCCTCTTCAGAAATTTCATTACCGTTTTATGATCATTTAGTGGAGTCGCGACAGCTTCTACCCATTTAGATACGTAGTCTACACAGACTAGAATGCATTTATTTCCGCATGAAGACGGAAATGGTCCCATAAAGTCTATGCCCCATACGTCAAACACTTCACATTCCAATATGGGTTGAAGCGGCATATCATACCGCCTGGTCAAAGTACCGGTTCTCTGGCACCTATCGCAGCTTTTGCAGAAGGCTTCCGTATCTTTAAAAATTCTCGGGCGATAAAACCACATTGAAAAATTTTGGCAACGGTTTTCCACGGATTGAAATGGCCACCAGTGGGACCACTGTGACATTGCTCAATAATATCCCGTTGCTCGGATTCAGGGACACACCGGCGAAGCAACCCATCTTTGCAGATCTTGAACAGATATGGTTCCTCCCAGACATAGTACTTTAGATCGAGAGAAGAACTTCTTCTTCTCCGGTAAGAGAATTCGTGGTTCGAGATAGCCGAGTGAAGATAATTAACAATCGAAGCATACCAGGGAGGATCGGGAGTGTGGACATCCATGTTCATAACGCTCTCGAAGGGGTAATAAAGATCAATGTCCTGGGAGTCTTCCTCAGCTACTGGCAAAACTCTCGAAATATGGTCCGCTACGGTGTTTTCACTACCCCGTATGTCCTTGATGTGAACATCGAATTCTTGTAGTGTCGTAATCCATCTCGTGAGCTCGGTTTAGCATCCTTCTTGTTCATCAAATAACGCAGAGCCGCATGATCACCCCATACAATCACCTTGGCACCAAGCAAATAGCTCATGAACTTATCCATGGAAAACACAATCACTAACGCCTCTTTTCCGTAGTGGTGTAATTTGCTTGGGCCGATTCAAGGTATGACTTATGTAGGTAATAGGTTGCAACTTACCATTAATCCTTTGCCCCAATACAAAGACCCACAGGCGTAGTTGGAGGCATCACACATTAGTTCAAATGGCATGTTCCAATCCGGAGAGATCGAGGATAGGCGGAGGTCAAACGCTTGCTTAAGCTCTTTGAAGGCAACTTGACATCATTATCGAAATTGCAGGTGACGTCATCTTTCAAAGAAAGTTGATAAATGTTTCGATATTTTTGAAAAATCTTTTATAAATCTCCTGTAGAAACCCACATGACCAAGGAAACTTCTTACTTCCTTCGTGTTTCTGGGGTAATTCATCTTTTCAATAGTTTCTACCTTAGCTTTATCAACCTCTATGCCTTTAGCGGAGATCTTGTGACCTAAAACAATCCTTTCGGTTACCATAAGATGGCACTTCTCCCAATTGAGAATCAAGTTCTTCTCCACACACCTTTGCGGTGCTTTGTCTAGATTTTCAAGACAAATCCGTGAACGATGTGCCAAACACCGAGAAGTCGTCCATGAATACCTCCATGCATTTCTCTATAAGTCCATCAAAGATAGCCAACATACATCTTTGAAATGTAGCTGGTGCATTACAAAGTCCAAAGGGCATTCGCCTATAAGCGAAAGTACCATAGGGGCAGGTGAAGGTTGTTTTCTCTTGATCTACTGGGTCAATAGGGATTTGGAAATAACCTCGAATAACCGTCGAAGCGAGAGAAAGCATGCCCCGCCAAACGCTCCAACATTTGGTCTATGAAGGGAGAGGAAATGGTCTTTTAAGGTCACCTCGTTCAGCTTCCTATAGTCTATACAGACTCTGTACCCAGTGACTAATCTGACAGCTACCTCTTCACCTTTGTCATTCTTTTCAATGGTAATACCTCCCTTTTTAGGTACTACCTGAGTGGGGACACCTAATCGCTATCGCACTATCGCATAAATGATCCCCATATCCAACGAAATTAATGATCTCTTTCTTCACCACTTCCTGCATGTGTGGGTTTAAACGTCTCTCATGCGGTTGTCTTATACTCTTTGCACCTTCGTTTGAAAGGTGTCCTAAACCCAATCGGGTCGGACCGGATCCGACCGGTCGGGTCATTTACGCCTATTTAGTTCATGTAATAACTTTATTATGATTAATAAAAGCACTTATGTTATTATATATTGTTTATCTTCATATTATTTGTTGTATATATATAGTAACGTCCCTAGTATCAATCGTTGATAGAGAAACCATGATAGTGATTATGGTTGATGAGATCTCTAATCACTATAACAAGGTTGGTACTTAAATGTCTCTAGTCTTACATATTATCAAATGGGACATTGATAGTATAATCGACTAGCACGTATTGGATGTCTTCTATCTTTTAGAAGGTAGGGATAGATCTCGTCTATCGAAGTGTAGAGACACTTGGGTATGCGTGGACGTGTATTAGAGAATGCGTGACGTTAGACCCACCCACTTACATTAAGTGTCACACTATGTGGCGGTTGTGTAATTATCCTTTTGACCGAGTCTTCATGGCATCACGGTGTGGATTGTCATGCTTTGACACTATTGAGATTTCTCCTAACCACGGGCGATCATGCGGTAGTGATTGGGTATGATATTGAAGCATCGCGGAGTATACATGATTGGTCGTCCGGGAATCGCGTATCCTATGATTGGGATTGAATATCCGAAATGGCCTTCTTATAAGGAATGTCTAGCTCTCGAGAATCTTTGCAAAGTGGGAGTAAATGTGTTATTCGAGAGAGCATGATATCCAGATTATAAGATACGATCGTCAATGTATTGACACTCGAGATACGATCGTATGGATATTATTATAGCGATAGGATTGTAAGTTACACGGTGCTGCGCTTCACATGAAAGGTAGTAGTCATTGCTTTTGACTCTTCCGATGATTGGGGGTCATGGTGTGTTGCTAGACGCTATCCCGCGATCGTTAGGTATGAAGGGCATTTTGGTAAAATGCACTTTGTGTCTACGGTCAACATATTCGGAAGCCTATCGGGTCACACACATATGAACATCGAGTCGGATTAAAATGCGGTTATAGTTGATAACCAAATAAGGAAAGTTTATCTCTAGACTATAAAGGTTATAGTGGTAAATTAATATGGTGGTATTTATTTATTATGAATAAATAAAATACAAGATATTAATTATATACATAAATTAGATTAATTAAAGAATATTCCGGAAGTCAATCTTTTGGGATATGGGGCGCCACTTTTGAGTGTACAAGATACACTTGGATTGTGCACTTTAATTAATAAGATTACCATAATATTAATATAAGATATTAATTGATTTTGGAAAATAGATTTATGGTAATAAGATAATTATAATCAATATAAGATATTGGCAAAATAAATTATAATTAAAGAGATAAATCAATCTAGAAGATTTTCTTTATTTTATTGGAAAAAGGTTTTCTTCTCCTCCACACCATATAGGCGCCCCACCACTATATATAGGAGGTGGGTGTCAAGCTCTTTTGTACAACACAATTGCAAGAGTTCATAATTCTTGTGTAAAATAGAGAGCTCTCCATAGTGAGTTTGTGAGGGAAGAAAAGGTCCGGTCTAGCGACCGGAGTTTTTCGATAGCAATCCAGGAGGATTCGGCGGGGGTTCGTGTGGATTAGCGATAGAGGCCGGACGCGTGGGCGGCTTGCGCGATTGAACTACTCTCCGTTGGCGGTCAAAGCGGCGATCTTGTAGATCATCTAAGGTATAACCGTCAAACTACTTAACTTGTTTATTGCATTAAACGAAGAACGATCTAGAAAAGGAAATCAAATTTTAAATTCCATTGCGTTAAACTAGTGATTTCTAACAAAGGTATCGAGATGTTTTCGAGCTTAAGCAATAAGCATAATTTAAATGCGTAGTATTTAATCGATAGATGCAAGATTTAAATCGCGAAACGTTAAAACAAAAAAAAAAAAAAATAGGGTTCATGGGGTCGGCCGATCGGGCGCGCCCCATCCTCGGCGGCGGCGGCGGCGGGCGGCGGTGGCCTTCGGTCAGCTTGTCCGTCGGCTCTCTCTTCCATTGGGGAGATCAACCTTTTGTTTTGTGATATTTTATTGTGCATAGATATCTCGTTTGTTTAGTTGTGTCGTATGGCCAACCGATGGTTCAAATAGTTTGGACCATTGGGAACCATGTAGGACATTGGCCTTTCCAAATTTTGATTTGGAATAGGCTGAAACCTGTGCCACTTCCAAAATTTTGATTTTGGAAAGTGGCTGAGCCTAAACCAAAATTATTTGGCCTTTCCAAATATTTGATTTGGAGTAGGCTGAGCCCTTTCCAAATATTTGATTTGGAATAGGCTTAGCTTGAGCCACTTCCAAAATTTTGATTTTGGAAAGTGGCGAGCCTGAGACTAAAATAATTTGGCCTTTCCAAATATTTGATTTGGAGTAGGCTGAGGCCTTTCCAAATATTTGATTTGGAATAGGCTTAGCTTGAGCTTTACTTCTCAAAATTTTGATTTTGGAAAGTGGCTGAGCCTAAGCTAAATTTAGTATTGGAAATGAAACAAATAGGAGACTTTATAATTTTAATTTTATTTTGAATAGTTCAAATTTAATTAAAATTGAAATCGATTTAAAATTAAATGTTAATTTTAATTTTCGGTTAAGTCATATAATTAATTAAAAGTTATTTAATTATTTGACGTGATAAAACAAAGACGCATGAGTAGTAGTAGTTAAAATTAGAATTTAATCTTTTCATAAGATAAAATTGTATGGATTAGATAGTAGATATAATGTGATTATATGGACCCGATTGATCGTGGACTCGACCAATAGGATAGATGGGAATGTTTTCTTTATGTTGGTTTTGAAAAATTGTCCTAGGCCGTTATGAAGAACGTGACCTAGTTTACTTTTGCATTTATCCCATTCCTCGAGTTCCCCGTGTGCGCGGCGGGTGTAATTATTTATTATGTAACAAGAATGGAGCAAGAAGTTCGAGACCAAGGAGAAATAAAGAACCCATTGGCGTGCTGAAAAATAAAGATCCTATTGGAGGTTGCGAGATACCCTTAGTTTGTGACCAGCGGTTTCGCTGGGCTTGTATTCGAAACCGCACTCAGAAAAAAGTCCATGATCATACCGGTTATTTTATGCGCGGAATGTTGTGTATGTTTTACTTTATATGATATCGTAGTAATATGCACATAGTAGATGAGACCATAATTAAACCAAATTAATTAAGTGAATTAATTAAAATTATTCCCACGCCAAAAATCGAGCCAAAATTGTCTCCCAATATTATAATGACGGTGAAGAGCCCTTGTTCGGATCCAACTGATCGGCCCTCGTCGGGAGTTGACCTACCACGGGTATATCGTTATTATTGAGATATGATCGTTTACGAGATCTCATGAATATTGGGTTACGACTCGACTGGAATCTTGCGGTGATTGGCCCTCGTCAGGACCGTCTGATTTTAGAGACAAGGGGTTGGCTATCACATAGAGATGTGAAACGTCAAAGAGTTGACTAGTCAACCACTGGGAGTCGCATGCGATGCGACTGGCAAGAGTACCTACCTGTCGAAATTATCTCGGTTGATCGGCCCTCGTCGGGAATCGAGGTAACTAGATGGGATCCTGACCACTAAAGAATTAATTAAATTCTTGAAAGTCAATAGGAATAGTTGGCTAGTGGGAGTAAAACCTAAAAAATTTTAAGTGCAAATTTAGGGTTTTATACATGAGCTTTTACTTATTCTATCTTTTATTTATTGTTGTAGAAAATGTCAAACAAATTGAACCTTCGTTTTATCATCGATAACAAGCTTGAGCGAAACTAATTTTCTCGATTGGGAAAGAAACCTCAAAATCGTTTTGAGGCACGAAAGATTGGCTATGTCTTGGACGAGGCCCTACCGGAAAAGCCCGCCGAGGGTTCGGCCGCAGATGTTGTCGAAAGTACAACAAGCAATCGTTCAGCGATCGATGCTACATGTATCATGCTTGCTTCTATGACACTGAATGCGAGCAAAGATGAGTCTATGGACGCCTACTCTATCATGGTCCACCTGAAGGAACTTTATGCTTCTCGGTCTCGCCTTTGAGAGTGCAGTCTCGAAGGCCCTGTTTAGTTGTAAGATGGCATCCGGGACTCTTTGTGGGGTCACACGTGCTTAAAATGATCGGGTACATAGAGAGGCTTGGGAAAGCCGGGCCACAAGTTGGAGCGAGTTGAGTATTGACTTGATTCGCAATCTACTGCACGACTCATTCTCGCAGTTTGTGATGAACTATCACATGAACAAGATAGATTGCTCCCTAGCGGAGTTATTGAACATGTTGAAAACTGCTGAGGGCACTGTAGGGAAGGGAAAGCAAGTGTTGCTGGTCACTTCAAGTAAGGGCAAGGCAAAAGCCCAGAAAAAGTCCAAGAAGGCGAAGGCTGCACTTAAGCCAACGCCTAAGATAGCAAAAGACAAATCCAAGGATGCTTGCTTCCATTGCGGTGAGACCGGACATTGGAGGAGAAATTGCAAGGGCTTCTTGAGTACCAAAAGAAGCATTCGATGCTTCGACTTGGTATATTTATGATTGAGATCAACATTACTTCTTCTAAGTCCAACCACTTTGGGTATTAGATCTCGGGTTGTGGTTCTCATATTTGTACGAATATGCAGGCACTAAGAAGAACTAGAGATCTGAGGAAAGGAGAGGTGGACCTACGCGTTGGAAATGGAGCAAGTGTTCTTTGCACGGCCGTAGGAGTTTATTTTCTTTCATTGCCCAAGTGGGCTAGTACTAGAACTCAATAATCATTTATTTTGTTCCTGCTCTTTACGAAGAGCATTATTTCTATTTCTGCATTAGATGTTGATGGATTTTCTTTTACGTTTGAGAATAAATGTTGTTCTTTTTCACGTGATGGAATCTTTTATGGTAATCGGCATACTTAGCAATGGTCTCTACATATTAGATATGAATGTTGACGTACTTAATATAAATAACAAGAAAGCCAAAACAAATGACTTGAATGAATCCTACTTATGGCATTGTAGACTTGGCCATATAAATAAGAATCGCATTTCCAAACTCCATAAAGATGGAATGTTGGATCAATTCGATTACTGAATCGTTTGATACATGCGAAGCTTGTTTACTTGGCAAGATGACAAAGTCACCTTTTAGTGGCAAAGGGATAAGATCCAATGAATTGCTTGAGCTCATACATACTGATGTGTGTGGCCCAATGTCGATTCAAGCCAAAGGAGGATACTCTTATTTTATCACTTTCACTGATGACCATTCTCGCTATGGTTATATATACTTAATGAAGTACAAGTCCGAAGCCTTGAAAAGTTCAAAGAATTGAAGCGAAGTGGAGAAACAAATTGGGTAAAGAAATCAAAACACTTCGATCCGATCGAGGTGGAGAATACCTAGATGGAGAGTTTCAAAGTTATTTAAAGGAGAATGGGATTCTACTGAATGGACCCCTCCAGGGACGCCTCAAATGAATGGCATTTACGAGAGGAGGAACCGTGCTTTGTTAGACATGGTACGATCCATGATGAGCTACGCAGCTTCTTCTAAAATCGTTTTGAAGTGCGCTCTAAACCGCATCCTATACACTGAACCGAGTTCCATCAAAGACGGTTGAATCCACACCATACGAGGTATGGCATAAGAGAAACCGAGGCTAGCCTATCTTAAACCTTGGGGTTGTCCGACTTATGTGAAGAGGATGATGCCCGATAAATTAGAAGCTAGATCGACAAATGTCTATTTGTGGGTTATCCTAGAAAACTAGAGGATACCAATTTTACCATCCCGAGGAACAAAGGTGTTTGTTGCCGGGGTCGCCACTTTCTCGGAGAAAGAGTTTATTCGGATAGGGTCGGTGGGAGTAAAATTGATCTTGAAGAAATTCGAGAACCACTTACGGATAATAGTCGCTTGATGGAAGTAGAGGACTTGCCACACATAGATGTGACACCACCTCTACCGTGGACACACTAGCACCTCGAAGATCCACGAGGAACGCCGTGAACTGAAAGGTATCTGAGCGTGTATCTCATGGAAGATGAGGACCACTAGAACTTATGAGGAAGTGCTATTAAGGCATGACAAAGAGAAGTGGTGGAAGCCATGAATTACGAAATGGAATCCATGAAAGACAACCAAGTTTGGAACTTAGTTGATCCACCGAGGGAATAGTTCCCATAGGGGTGTAAATGGGTCTTTAAGAGAAAGACCGACATGGACGATAACGTGACTACCTACAAGGCTAGGTTGGTGGCAAAAGGATATAAGCAAAGACAAGGAGTTGACTATGACGAAACCTTTTACTTTGTTGCCATGTTAAAATCCATTAGAATTTTGCTTGCTATTGCAAACATACCATGATTACGAAATCGGCGGATGGATGTGAAAACGACTTTCCTTAACAGAACACATGCGAGGAAGTGTATATGACACGACTGAGGTTTCACAACCAATGACGCTTGAGGATGGTGTGTAAAGCGCAAAGATCCATTTATGGACTAAAGCAAGCTTCTCGGAGTTGGAATCTTCGCTTTGATGAGATAATCAAACAGTTTGATTTCATCAAGAACGAAGATGAGCCTGTGTTTACAAGAAGGTTAGTGGGAGTGCCATTGTGTTCTTAGTGCTTTATGTGGATGACATCTTGCTCATTGGAAATGATGTGCCTATGTTACAATCAGTCAAAGCTTGGTTATCCAAGAACTTCTCTATGAAGGACTTGGGTGAGGCAAATTTATATTCAGGAATAAAGATCTATAGAGATAGATCTAAAAGGTTGCTGATGGTCATCACAATCCACTACATAGACAAGATCTTTGAAGAGATTCGGCATGGAGCGATCAAGAAAGGATTGCTGCCCATGTCACATGGGGTCTACTGTCCCAAGGAATGAGTCCTAAGACAGAGGAGGAAAGGGCACAAATGAGTAAAGTCCCTTATGCTTCGGCAATTGGGTCTATCATGTATGCCATGTTATGCACAAGACCAGGCGTCTCGTACCCTCTTAGTATGACTAGCGGTACCACCAATCCAGGTGATGGTCACTGGGTTCTTTGTCAAAAATATCCTTAAGTACTTGAGGCGTACTAGGGATATGTTCCTGGTTTTCGGAATGATGATTTAGTATTACGAGGTTACACGGATGCCGGTTTCAAGCGACAAGGATGACTTCAAGTCACAATCTGGATTTGTTTTCACGCTTAACGGCGGAGCGGTGGTGGAAGAGTTCCAAGCGAGGAGACTACCGCAGATTCTACAACGGAAGCCAAATACATAGCGACCTCGGAGGCGGCAAAGGAAGCGATTTGGATGAAGAAGTTCATTCATCGAACTTGGTGTGGTTCCCTCCATTGAAGGTCCAGTGCCTGCATCTTGTGATAATAATGGAGCGATATCTCGATCAAAGGAACCAAGGTCTCATCGTAAGTCCAAACATGTGCTACGGCGCTATCACTTGATTAGAGATAGTAGATAGAGGAGATGTAAAGATAGAGAAAGTCCACACGGATGATAACATAGCCGATCCGTTAACCAAGGCATTGTCTCAAGCTAAGCATGAGAAACATGTTCACTTGCACGGGCTTAGGCATATGGGTGATTGGCTTTAGGCCAAGTGGGAGATTGTTGGAAAGGTGTCCTAAACCCAATCGGGTCGGACCGGATCCGACCGGTCGGGTCATTTACATCTATTTAGTTCATGTAATAACTTTATTATGATTAATAAAAGCACTTATGTTATTATATATTGTTTATCTTCATATTATTTGTTGTATATATATAGTAACGTCCCTAGTATCAATCATTGATAGAGAAACCATGATAGTGATTATGGTTGATGAGATCTCTAATCACTATAACAAGGTTGGTACTTAAATGTCTCTAGTCTTACATATTATCAAATGGGACATTGATAGTATAATCGAGACTAGCACGTATTGGATGTCTTCTATCTTTTAGAAGGTAGGGATAGATCTCGCTCTATCGAAGTGTAGAACACACTTGGGTATGCGTGGGCGTGTATTAGAGAATGCGACGTTAGGACCGACCCACTTACATTAAGTGTCACACTATGTGGCGGTTGTGTAATTATCCTTTTGACCGAGTCTTCATGGCATCACGGTGTGGATTGTCATGCTTTGACACTATTGAGATTTCTCCTAACCACGGGCGATCATGCGGTAGTGATTGGGTATGATATTGAAGCATCACGGAGTATACATGATTGGTCGTCCGGGAATCGCGTATCCTATGATTGGGATTGAATATCCGAAATGGCCTTCTTATAAGGAATGTCTAGCTCTCGAGAATCTTTGCAAAGTGGGAGTAAATGTGTTATTCCAAGAGAGCATGATATCCAGATTATAAGATACGATCGTCAATGTATTGACACTCGAGATACGATCGTATGGATATTATTACAGCGATAGGATTGTAAGTTACACGGTAACTGCTTCACATGAAAGGTAGTAGTCATTGCTTTTGACTCTTCCGATGATTGGGGGTCACGGTGTGTTGCTAGACGCTATCCCGTGATCGTTAGGTATGAAGGGCATTTTGGTAAAATGCACTTTGTGTCTACGACCAACATATTCGAAGCCTATCGGGTCACACACACATATGAACATCGAGTCGGATTAAAATGCGGTTATAGTTGATAACCAAATAAGGAAAGTTTATCTCTGACTATAAAGGTTATAGTGGTAAATTAATATGGTGGTATTTATTTATTATGAATAAATAAAATACAAGATATTAATTATATACATAAATTAGATTAATTAAAGAATATTCCGGAAGTCAATCTTTTGGGATATGGGGCGCCACTTTTGAGTGTACAAGATACACTTGGATTGTGCACTTTAATTAATAAGATTACCATAATATTAATATAAGATATTAATTGATTTTGGAAAATAGATTTATGGTAATAAGATAATTATAATCAATATAAGATATTGGCAAAATAAATTATAATTAAAGAGATAAATCAATCTAGAAGATTTTCTTTATTTTATTGGAAAAAAGTTTTCTTCTCCTCCACACCATATGGGGCGCCCCAACCACTATATATAGGAGGTGGGTGTCAAGCTCTTTTGTACAACACAATTGCAAGAGTTCATAATTCTTGTGTAAAATAGAGAGCTCTCCATAGTGAGTTTGTGAGGGAAGAAAAGGTCCGATCTAGCGGCCGGAGTTTTTCGATAGCAATCCAAGGAGGATTCGAGCGAGGGTTCGTGTGGATTAGCGATAGAGGCCGGACGCGTGGATGGCTTGCGCATTGAACTACTCTCCGTTGGCGGTCAAAACGACGATCTTGTAGATCATCTAAGGTATAACCGTCAAACTACTTAACTTGTTTATTGCATTAAACGAAGAACGATCTAGAAAAGGAAATCAAATTTTAAATTCCGCTGCGTTAAACTAGTGATTTCCTAACACCTTCTTCGGTTCTAATCTTATGCATCAGACGTCTGGAGATATTCCTCTTATATCACCTACACGCTTGGCCGAAGGCTTTCGCATTTTCTTTAGAGCGTCAATTAACTCGACTTCTTCGTCTGGCGGCGGTGTAGAGAGATAATCGGAGGTAAGTGCTTACCTTCTCTTAAGAAGATATACTTTAGATCTTGAGGTAGAGGTTTTAGAACAAGGTCCTCGGGAGGTTCCTCTAAACTGGTTTTGGCTTCTCCTCGTTTTAGATCTTCCTCACTTGATAGGGTCAAAAACTCTTGCCTCAAGCAAATCGACTTCTTCCGAGGGGAAGAGTTCTTTCAGAGCACCGTGTCCTCTTCAACAAGCTCTTCTCCATAAGCGACCTCTGGCTCGTCAGAGTGTAGTCTGTGAAATCGTCGACGTCTCAATCACAAAACTGAGGGATTTTCAGAAGGTGCTCTGAGAGCTTTAACTACACTGTAGCGTACTTCATCGTCTCCAACACGTAAGGTGACAAATCCTGCATCACAATCTATAGTGGCTCTGCAATAGATAGGAAAGGTCGTCCCGGGAGGAGGGGTATCTTCTTCTTTAGTGTCCAAGACGTACCAATCCACAGAAATGTAAATTTGTCTACTTGGACCGAAAGTCTCTAAGCACTCCTTCGGCTCTCTTGTAAGATCTATCTGCAAGTTGGATACTTATGGGGTAGGCTCCAATAGTCGGTCAAGGTGTAGTCTCTTGCAAACGAAAGAGACATCAAACTGATGGATGCTCCTAAATCACACGAGAGAATTTGGAAAGCTTAAATCCTTGATTTTCGAGTTAAGACAAATTTTCCGGGATCGCTGCGCTTTTAGAATTCCTCCGTCGGCAATAGCGGAGCATTCCTCTCCCAATTTTTCTCCATTTCACCCAACTTCTTCTTTGAAGAAACAACATCCTTCACAAACTTGGCGTGCTTAGGCATTTCAACCAATACCTCGGATAAAGGCAAATTTACTTGGGTATTTCTTAATAGGTTGAGTACCTTCTCGTACTTTTTGTCTTCAGATAAGGAAATATTTTGCTTTCTTGGCGGAAATGGAAGCTTATTCAGTTCCTCTTCGGAGAAAACTTTCCTGGGCGAGGAAGCTCTTATAGCTTTGTCCTCAAGATCCTTCCACCTCACTATTTTTTCTGTCTTTTTACTCGTCAGGGGGTCACCCGCCTGAGTGACTTTCTCCGGTTCATCATCTTGGTTTTCAATCACCTGAGATCTCTCTCCTGCTTCAATCTCATTTTCATCTGTCTCTTTATCCAGGTCAGGGAACTGCGATTCTTCCCCTCCTACCGAATCGGGGTAGGAGGGTTTACTCGCTTCCCCAGTTACATGCAGAACCAGGGTGTTGTTGCAATTGCGTACCGGACCTCAGATTCATAGCATTTGACTCCTCTTGTCCATAGGGTGCGAGCTCGGCACAGTGGTTTGTTCTTGCTTCAGCTTGGGCTGCATGATCACTTTTAGGGTTTTTCGTAAAACTAGGTAGTGACCTTGAGGTCAGCGGCAAATAATTGTTCAATAAGTTGTCTGCTAACTGTCTTTCTAAGTTCTTCATCGTCCTCTGTTGCTCTTCATACTCGCCTTGTAGAAGCGTTACCATAAGTTGAGAGTCCCGATTAGGCGGTTTTGCTTTGTGAGTTTTGATTAGTGGGCCAGGTTGGACTTGTTTTTGGTTGAGAATTTGAACTTTGACTCGAGTTGGGGTTACGGTAGTAGGCATTGCGAGAGGTATTCATCCCGAATTTTGAGTGCGGTTTTGGTCATAACCTTGATTACGAGCATAATTTCTATTCAGTTGTAGTTTTGACCTTGAGAGTTATTCTGGTTTGAAAATCTCTGGTTTCTTTGGCGGAAGAATTGTTTCTCTCATGTCCACCATTCAAGGGCATGTTGCGAAATTTGACCTCTAAGCCCATAGGTATAGCGATTCACGAAATCATCTTGCCTCGTTTGTTGGGCGACATTGGCTTGAAAGCCGGGGTAGGAGTGTATTGACAATGGTCACCGATGTGACCAATCGATAACAATTATCACACGAGAATACTTGTGCATTACATTGGAGAGAGGGTGATTCGATTTTTAGTCATGGTCAAAGCGAGAAAGTTGCGCGCTGCAGGTGCAATCATTTGACCATGATTACGGTTGTTGACTTCTTCGATTTTAGATGCAAAGGGGACCGTTGGTGATTGATACGTAGGTGCATAGTTATACCTAGCTATATCTTCAAATAACTCCCACCCTTGCTTGTGGGGTTTTCTTCAAGAAGACTCCTCCAGGATGAGAGTTGACCATCCCTTTAGTGGACTCATTTAGACCATCAAGAAAGTATGGACCTTCCTCTGCAAATCCATTCCATGATGGGGCACTTGTTCAACAAAATTTTGAAACGCTTCCATGCTTCAAAGAAAGATTCATCACTCGAGTTGATGAAAGTTTGAGATCTCGTTAAGATATTGAGTCAGTCTTAGACGGAGGAAAATATTGGGCGAGAAATTGACTTTCGAGTGGGCCCAAGTTTGGATAGATCGAAAGGAAGAGATTTAAACCATTCCATTGCTTCTCCACGGAGTGAGAATGGAAATAGTTTCACTTTAATGATGTCTTGATGACATCCTTAATGCGAGTAGTATCGCATATACCCAGAAATACATAAAGATGCGTATAGGGGTTCTCAGTTGATACCCATAGAAAGTTGATGCATGTTGCACCATCTGGATGAGGGCTTGTCTTATCTCAAACGGGGCCGTATCGGTAGGGATAACCACCAGCCGAGCGGATGTTCACATCACCGGGAGTGGCATAGTCCGCGCCAAGTGCGGTTGGCTTGAGCCATTGAATCGATGAGTTTCTTCCTCAAAGAAAAGGTTGGATAAGAAATTATCTTGAAGAAGAGTTTTCACTCAAACTCTCTTGATTTCCTCTTCGGGGAATCGGAGCGGGCTCGGGAACTTTCCGTTTACGGTTTACTCGAACTACGTCTCGTTCAAGCTCAGGTTCAAAAATTAACTGTCCTTGTTTACTTCGTGTTTGCATATAACGAAGTCAAACTAAGGAGAGAAAGAGAAAGAGAAGAAAGGAGTCAGGAAGACAGACGGGCGTCCAAGGTTATGGACGGGCGTGCAGGTGGGTATTAAATTTGGGCGGGCGTTTAGTGACACAAACGCTCGTCCGGTTGGCGAATACTCTGAGCGGGCGTCCAAATATTATGGGCGCTCGTTTGAGTGAATAAAAATAAAATTGGATCAAAAAATTCCAGCGAACGGGCGTCCAAGATCCAGATGCTCGTTTGGTACCGGAAGAACAAAAACAGAAGCTGAAATTTGCAGAAAAGAGGCTACTAAGGGAGAACCTTAAACCCTAACTAAAACAGCAGCGAATGATCTACCTAAATCTTATGCTAAAAACACATAAAACCGTGCCAAGTTCCCCGGCAACGGCGCCAAAAACTTGTGGTGGATTTTTTTTGTAAACGAAACAAAAAGACAAGTATTAAAAATCCTGTTAGTCGCTCCAAGTGCAAAGCTTGTAGTAAAGCGGTTATGCGGGTCGATCCCACGAGGCGTGAGGTTGAATGCGTTTTTAAGTTTAGGCTAAAAGTGTAAACTAATAATTTTAGGTTTATCAAATAATGGGGAGAAAAGCGGATTTAACAAGGATCCACAATTCAAGATAACCACAAAGGCTCTTAATTTCCTACGCATGCAAATCAACTAAGGCCAAGATTAACTTATACTAAACGCAAAATTACTAATATCTTAGATAATTTGTTTATCAACTTTATCAAAGATTGATTCTTCCAGCACGATAGGCATAAATTCTTTCGAACCTATTATCTAGGTTAACAATTTGATAACTTTCGTTTCTAGACAAATTGATTAATCTGATTACTATTGCGGTGATCTAGAATTCATTCAACTATCGTCAAACAAACATCACAGGCTTTATCTATCGATATGAAGCACGAAATAAACGCAATATAAATCTAACCTTTGTCGAAATAAAACGCAGAAAAATAAGAAAAACCAGAACGCCTCTTGAATTGCTTCACCCGTTCGTCCAACCCAAGAGTTTAGCTACTCATATTAACCTTGAAATCAAAAGATTGTTTTGATTGCATTCAAGACCAAAGAGAAAGACAAATCTATGCTTTGTTTATTTATGAAAGTCGATCAGAGGTCGTCTGATGATGTTTTTAGGGTTTAATACAAGCTGCTATATATAGATGAACTAAGGCGGCTAGGTCAAAACTAAGTCGGTTGTGCTTCAGTCGGCGGTCGGACGCCCGTCTGGTCTTCCCCGACGCTCGTCCCGCTTACAATGAACTTCGAATCGGGCCGAGCTTTCTTAAACGCCCGTCCATCCCAAATAATCCACCACCTGCGTCCAAACTTGCTGAATGTAAAATACCCTCCTGGCCGCTGTTCAATGTCTCAAACGCCCGCCCCACCGGATGAACACGGGCGCCAGTCCAATATGATAAATTTCGATTTCTTGATCTTTATCTCTTTTCTCCATCTTTATCTTGATTTAGCTCGAATTATATCAACATTGATCATCAATTTAGCCTCCAACATGTATCTACATCACATCAAAAACACCGCAAAGCGTAACATAATTCCAATAACCATAAAATCATAATTAAAACATACAAATCCACCAACTTTGCGATTAACTCATTAAAAATGTCATTCGCTCAATATTCCATTTAAACACGTGATTTCCATGCGATTAATACGAATGTCGGGGAAAACATTATAAAATATAACGTTATAAAGCACGTAAATTCACCCTTAACAACTCATACCAACCTACTTAAAAGCAGATGAAAACAGAAATGATCCCAAAATCTCACTCTTATCAAAGGAGCAGCAAGTGAAGGACAATATAAATAACAGAAGACACAAGAGCCATGGAGACCAATATCCCAACAGCAACTTCTCAACAGAGACATCGAAAAGGAAGGGGTCTGCAGTAAGTGAGAATACGGACAGTATGCCAGCTAAGAGAACATCCACAAATTCAGGGGATCACACCCTATGGATACCAACAACAAGCCATTGTATGGTATATCAAATGTTGAGAATAATCAGGGCCAACACAGAGAGCAGAGAGGGCACCAAGATAGGGTAAATGAAGAACTCAGCAGAGATAGACAGGCAGGGAATGGATTCTCCAATTTTAAATCCAACCCCCTTGACCAATATGCAGGTAGCTATCAAGGAAATCGACAACAGAGAAATGATGGCAGGAATGCTGGTATGTGGAGACTGAGAGATGAGCCACACCTGATGGCTACAGCTCACAGGGCAAAAATGTCCAAAAATCCCCCCAATAATTTTTTTTAATGAAGATCCTCACATGGAATTGTCGTGGAGCGGGGTCAGATGTGTTTTTCCTTAACATGAAAAACCACCTTCTTGATCATAAACCTGACATTTTATGTTTGATGGAAACTAGAGCTGATAGCAAAAAAGCATGGAGATTATTAAATTGTTCCATTTTCAATAAGGTAGCTTGTGTTGAAGCTAGAGGATATGCAGGAGTAATTTGGTGTTTTTGGAATGACATGGGTTCATTAGTTGAAGATTTTACCAAGCACAAATCAGTGCTTGAACATAGCAGTGTTGAAAAATGGGAGCATTGACTGGCATATTAGTTTCATTTACGCATCCCCCCCATCCCAGTAATTCGACAGGAATGCTGGAAGTACCTGGAGAGGATCTCAAAAATCATAAGGCATCCTTGGGTGTTGATGGGAGATTTTAATCAGATCATTGATCAGGAAGATAAAAAAAGGGGGTAGACTCATTAGTGGCATTAATGTGGAGAGTTTGAGACAATTTATCAATGAATGTAATCTGATGGCGATGAAATATCACGGGCCAAGATATACATGGAAAGGTCCTCTATACCGTGGGTCTCACAATCACATCCTGGAAAGATTAGACCAAACTTGGTGCACTCAAGATTGGCTAACTCTGTTCCCTGAAGTATATCTCACACATCTTTCAGCAGCACACCCTGACCATACCCCTCTTCTTCTACAGTTGGAGAAACAACAGCAAAAACGCAAGGGGCCTCCCCCTATGATCTTTCAAAATGCATGGCTCGAACACTCGGACTTCCCCTCATTTGTGGAACAAAATTGGCAGGGAAGTAATCCAAATTTTGGGGAGGTAGCAAAGAATTTTATGATGAAGGCCAGTAAGTGGAATAGAGACAGTTTTGGTAATATCTTCTACAAAAAACACAAAATGCAAAAACAGACTTGCCGGAGTCCAAACTGCCATATCCACGAATGCTTCAAGTTTTCTCATCCAGCTGGAAAAAGATCTGAAGACTGAATATAATGAAATTTTCATACAGGAGGAAAAATACTGGCATCAGCGTTCACATTTGCGGTGGTTAGTAGAAGGGGAAAGGAATACGCATTATTATCACATGGTGGCTCTAAGAAGGAAGCAGAAAACAAAGATACTCACCCTTAAACGAAATGATGGAACCTGGAGCACAGATATGGAGGAAATTCAACAAACGATGAGGGAATTTTATGTCAACCTGTACTCAAACGAAGAGGAGCATCACATTTGCAGCTGCCAGGTAAAGTTTCAGGCCTTAGATAACATGGATTTGCAGTTACTTAATAGGCAAATATGTGAAAGGAGATAGAAGATGCCTGCTTTGATATGGGCACTTATAAGGTTGCTGGACCTGATGGGCTACCTCATATATTCTATAAAAAATGCTGGGGGGTGATAGGGCAATCTGTTGTGAATTTTGTGAAGCAGGCTTTTGAAAGATCTTGGTTCCCACCTGAGCTCAATGAGGTCATGATCACCTTAATTCCAAAGCTGGATCAACCTGAAACCCCTGCTCAATTTAGACCCATAGCACTAGCAAATGTGATTGTCAAACTGGTGACTAAATGCTTAGCCAATAGATTGCAGAGGGTTATAGGGCAGCTAGTGAGCACCACTCAAAGCGCGTTTATACCTGGCAGAGGTAGCTCAGAGAATATAATTCTTGCGTAGGAGGTTATACACTATCTTCATAATAAAAAAACTGGAAAAAAGGGTTATATGGCTGTCAAAATTGATCTGGAAAAGGCGTATGATAGGGTAAATTGAGGGTTCCTGAAAAATATTCTACATACCATTGGTTTGTCTATAGAGCTGCAACAGCTGCTGATGCATTGCATATCCTCCACTAAACTCTCAGTGTTGTGGAACGGAGATAAACTAGAGGCCTTCAGTCCTAGCATAGGGTTAAGGCAAGGTGACCCTATAGCCCCTTATTTATTTGTCATGTGCATGGAAATACTTAGCCAGAAAATAGATGCAGCTGTTTCGAGTAAAAAATGGAAACCAGTGAAGATATCTAGAGATGGCCCCCCATCTCACATATCTTTTTTGCGGATGATCTGATTTTATTTGGTGAGGCAAGCGAGACTCAAGCCAGGGTCATGGAGGAAACGTTGAAAGGTTTCTGTGAATGTTCAGGTCAAAAGATAAGCACATCAAAATCAGATTCTATACATCTAGCAACGTGAGCAGTAGTGTTATTGAAGCCCTATCCCAAAGCCTGAATACGAGCTACACTTCTTACTTGGGCAAGTATTTGGGAGTACCTATCATACATGGCAGAATGAAGGTATCCCACTTCACTTATCTTGAGGACAAGATGAGGCAGAAGTTAGCTAGTTGGAAGGCCAAAACCCTCTCTAAGGCAGGTAAGCGAGTCTTGAATCAAAGTGCATTGGCCACCCAGCCCTTCTATGCAATGCAAACCATGCTATTGCCAAAAACGGTGATAAATAATATGGAGAGAATTTGTAGATCTTTTTTCTGGGGGGATGATGAAACGGGGAAAAAGATGCACATGCTAGCTTGGTCCATACTATGCTCGAGTAAACAAGAGGGTGGCTTAGGCTTTAAGAAGTTACATGAAATGAATATTGCTCTTATGGGGAAATTGGTTTGGGATCTGGTCCAAAGTAAAGACACTGTGTGGGTGAAAGCGTTGGCACATAAATATAAGCAGCTGACGTGTTCAGCCAAAACTGGGAGCTCGGCGGTGTGGAGAGGCATTTGTCACTCGTTCAAGCAGCTACATAAAGGAATGGAGCAAACAAATCACGGGTACACATGGCCAGGGCCGGCCCTCACATTTGTTAGGCTTAAGACCAAGTCCCCGAATTGGGCCTTTTAGTTGAAGTTGTCTTTTTTTTTGAAAAACATACTTATCGCATTTTTAACAACCGTAAGTACAAAATTCAAGTTATTTGTTAGATATTTTATTCACAAAGTCTGTTTTTATTTTTGTTTTGAATGTGCTGTTGCACACTGAGTGCGACAGGTGTCGCTGAAAAGAAACGGGGTTCGACCATCATTACGGTTGTGCATGGTTTCGTAGAAGGGATTTTTCATTGGGACAAATCATTGGGGTTGTGCATGGTCATTGGGACACATCCTTTGAAGACGAACTGGTTTGTTCGTTCGTGAAGAGGGACAGTATCTTTTCGTTGTCTATATATAGAGAGACATCAGCATTTGGTGTGAAAGATAATGAAGATATTTTAGAAGAATCATCAATACAAACATATTGTGTCTCTAAAGTAGTACTCCATTGAATACTGAGACAGATTTTAAAACGTTTCTTTAAAGAAACGTTTTATACGTGCCTTGGAGATCATTGAATTCTGTTTGTTTTATCACATTTTTCTAACATTATTGATAGTCTCAAAACATGCTCTGAAAGTAGTTTTCTAGCGTATTTAGAAACAAAACCAAATTCATACGTATACATAAAACATACTTACATATTACTATTTCAAGATCGCTCTTGCAACACATTTAGAGACGAAATCACTAATCAAAGTAGAATTGTCAATTTCATTAACCATATTCTTCTCAATTGAGAATAGAATTTATGGAAAATTAGGGATAAGGACACAATCTGGAATATTTTTAAGTAATGGGACATCTACATATTTTTATAGGAGAAGGACAATCGCATAATTTTTATAGCGAGAAGAATGACAGTGAATCCCAAAATCGGTGAATCTCCCAGTGAATCCCGAAATCGGTGAATTTTGACGATGAATTTGACGGTGAATCCCAAAATTAGTGAATTTAACAATGAATTTTGAAAATTAGTGAATTTAAGACGATGAATTTTGGCATAATTTAAAATATTGAATTTCAATACAAGTGAATTTAACGAGGTGAATAAATAGTTTTGTCGCTTTATCAAAAAAGTTTCAAAAGATCGTCCTTCTACTCAATTGATGAAATATTTTGTCGCCTCATCATTCCCCTAGAATTTATCATTTATGAATAGGAAATTGAAAGAAGGAAAGGAAAAAAAAAAATCAACAACTCAAGCGGGGAGCTGGGAAACGAGCGCAGGGAGGCGAAGGGGGCGGAGCTTAGGAGTGAAAAATGAGTTCTATCTATTTTTGTTTGTTTTATTTATTTTTGTGTGTGCTCTTTTTTTATATAATATAGATATATATAATAAATTAATAATATAGATAAAGTCATAAAACAAAAAAAAAACTTGTTTGTATATATCTATTTTATTGGGTCAAGTAAATTTTTTTATTGGAGCATTTATCAATTAAAGTAAAAAATAATTTGGGCCTTTATCAAAAAAAGAAAATTAACATATTATATTAGGTTGGATCGGATTAAATCTACACGAATAACAAATACTCAGTAGCATCTGGGTACCAAGTGCTGATAGAAGACTCGAAACAATGAGAGAAATGAAGTTTGAGGAAGAATTTGGGATCTAAAGGGGCCCAACCGAGGAAATTACTTAATTTGGGTAGCAGCACATGAAGCGCTTGCTGTGGAAAAAGTACTCCATCATAGCCATGTTTCAGAAGATCCAAGCTGCCAACAATGCACAACCATGGAGGAATCAACACTTCACGCGTTAAGGGACTGCAACTGGGCATGGGAGATATGGAACAATCTAGTTCCAACTGGCGGTAAGGCTGCGTTTTTTCAAGCATCCACAACTATGGAATGGATAAGGTATAACTTGAGACATCAGAGAACATCGAATGCAGGGGCAACAAGCTGGAAATACGTGTGGCGAGAAGCACTCTATGGTATTATTTGGATGTGGAGAAATAGGAAGAAGCATGGATATGATGAAGATAGACCTCCGATCAGGGGCAGATTCACATTGTGGGTGGGGTGGTTTCAAGACCACCCCAAATTAAAAAAAAAAAAAAAAAGTATACGTATATACGCATATATATATATATATATATATCTGTAAAAATATGCGTATATGTACTACACGTGCCTTTCTAAACAATAAATGAATTTTAGTGTAGTGGTTAGAAATATACTTAGCCCAACATTTTGTTGATAATGATTTATGTAAAAATCTAAATGCATGTAAGTACACAACTACGAAAACAACATTCAACGTTTTACTTTTTTGATTTATATGTAAATACATTTATGTAAGTATGCAACAATAAAACTATCAACTATGTAATGCAAACATTTGTTTTGTGTTTTATTTTGTGTGGATTTAGCTATACAGTCTCTGTAAAAATAGTTGGTTTTAGCTAAAAAATGGGTCTTTTAAACTGAAACTAACTCAAACCAAACTTAAATCAATTCGAACCAAACAATTGGTTTTGACTTTGTTTTGGTTTAGGTAACAATTTTTTGCACCTCAAACCAACGCGAGTCTTTTCAAACCAAACCGAACTTGACCAAACCAATCCATGATCACCACTAAAGAAAAATAAAGAATTCAAAAAGCGAATGATCATTTGGTTACCAAATGATCATTCGCTTTTTGAATTCTTTATTTTTCTTGGCATATGTCTTAAGAAAGACCTTGACTTCAGGAATATCATCTAATTTCTTGCTTAGCCATTTAACATTAAGCCCCATATGCTCGATTTCATCCAAAGTTTCTCCCATTTTTTTTAAGCTCGCGCCTTGTTGAAGGATATAAGAAATAAAGTAGCACCTTGGCACAACCAGTTGGTTTTAGCACAATGATAATTGCTTGATCTTATCATGATCTTATCCTGGTATCAGAGTGGGAGGTCTTGGGTTCAAGCCTTGTTGCAGATCTTCGGGCCTGTTAATTGGAACGAAACATGCTTGATCCACATTCTGATTTAGATGAATCGGAGTGAGTACATTTAGAGTAGGGTAGGGGCGTAATCGAGCCGAGTCGATACTCTTTAGGGCTTGAACTCGACTTGACCAAAATTCAAAACTCAACTCGAGCTCCATCGAGCCATAAAGGCTTGATCGAGTTCGATTCGTTAAATACTCGATATAATTCAACTTGGCTCAAATATATATATATATATATATATATATATATATATATATATATATATATATATATATATATATATATATATATATATATATATTGTAAAATCCACATCGGAAAATTAGCGAAAAGCTCACCTCCATATAAGTGTGAGACATAAAATATCTTGTCAACTCGGGTTAGCCCTTTAGACCAGCGAGGGCGGCGGTCTAAGCGATTGACCGACAATTTATGGTTCATGTAGCGTTATCGAGCACCGTGTGCAGGAGTGTTACGAGAATGGTATCGGGCCGACTATCGACGGCCTAAGCGGCGCATCGTATAAGAAAGATGGTGTAGTTGCCTCTCTGTAGGGGACGATCCAAGACCAGATCTTGGCCGTCTGGCGAGGACGCCACCTCCGCCAGGGTGAGAATGTAAAATCCCACATCGGGAAATTAGCGTAAAGATCACCTCCATATAAATGTGAAACATAAAATATCTTGTCAACTCGGGTTAGCCCTTTTAGACCAAGCGAGGGCGACGGTCTAAACATTGACCGACAATTTATGGCTCATAATAAGCGTTACCAGGCACCACGCGTGCAGGGGCGTATATGTATATGTATATATATATATATATATATATATATATATATATATATATATATATATATATATATATATATATATATATATATATATATATATTTCTTATTATAAAATATTGCAAGATCAAGCTCGACTTGATTATGAATTATTAATTTAAGATCCAACATGGAAGATTGATATACCTGCTGAGGTGGCTTTTCATGAATAGAAATGGGAAGATCAAAAAACCACACCTGAACAAGCTTGTATGCGGCTTGTTCAGTATTCAAGATCGTTCGTTTGTTTTGTTTAACGAATCGAACTTGAACATTATTATAAGCTTGATATTGTTCGAATATTATAATCGGGTAATTGGGTAATTCTAATTAGGAAAACAATACAAGAACAAAGAGATTTGTGTATAATTTTGGACTGAACTCCTCGAGAGAGCTGCCTACGTATCCAATTTAGATAATAAACTGGAATCAAGTCCCCCTCGTAGTTTAGGGTGTTCTTTATATAGTAGTAGATCGTGTCTCTCTTCCTGGACGTACTGGGAAGTTATCATCGATTATCTTCTGGACGTGGGGTCTACCCACGTCTGTGAGCAGTTGAGACGTTGTTGACTCGGTCTTCACCACGTTCGGCCTATTATTTTGTCCAGAATCTCTCCTGGTCAGAACACGGTGGAGTCCTGCTCCTCTGACTATTCTGTCCAGCATCTTGATCTGGTCAGCGCTTGGTGGTCCAGCTTGACTGGCTCATTTATCTTTATTATCTAACTTTCATACTGGGCCCGGCCCAATTACGAATAATCCGACCCAGTGGGCCTACATATCATCATAAGTCCCCCCAGACTAGGGTGGGCTACTCCAAGGCTGCCCTAGTCTGTACGCTTTAACTTCCGTTGTTATTATACCGTGAATCGAGGCCAAGTTACAACCAGTCATTATTATAACTGTGAATTGAACCCTTACGTTGCTTCCACTTCTTGTCAAACAACTCGTCTATCTCGAACCTTTGGAATCGCACCCCATCAGTTACAAGTAAGTCTCTATCCTTATGTCATTCTGCTATTTCTTTTGAATCTTCATTTCATTCATGAGTCTGAGAGCCGATACCGCCTTTAGCGATTCCATAGAAAAATTGTTTCAATCTCCAGAAAAAATTTCGATTGCCTTAGACGGTGAGGAAGTGAGTTCATCCAACCCTGTCCTGCATCCTAAAACAGCAATACCGGCCGATCATCCTTCCTCTTTGATTGATTTAGGGAATACTTCCACTTTTGGGGATAACCCTATGTGCCTGTTACCTTCTCATCTTCTCCCTCCTAGGCTTTTTACTCCCACTTCCACCGTCCATCAATATCCAGAAGACCATACTGCCTTCTTAAACACTTTAAAGAGAGAAATCAATCGATTTGATAAAACCAAGGCGATAATGGCTTGCCACGGTATCTCTAGTAAAATGACCAAAACCGAAATGGCTAGTTTATTGAAAACCTATCAGATTCGTACCGACCCTTTTGCAGTTGTTCTTCCCAAACCTACTGAATATGCTTACAATCCCCCGGCAAGTTTCTGCACAGTATATGCTGATCAGCTTCATAGTGGTTTAAGGTTCCCCCTCTCTCCTAGATATATTGAGGTGATGAAGTACTACAAGTTGGGGGTCGGTCAAATACACCCAAATAGCGTTAAATTTCTTGTAGGTTTTATGATTTGGTGTCGCCTGAACACCACTCCTTTCTCTGTAAAACTATTTAGGAATTTTTATCAGTGTAAATTGACACAGGGTAGTGGAGGATGGTACCATTTTTGTCGTAGATCCGGTAAGTTAGCCTATATCATCCCTCTGTCCAGCAAAGATAAGACCAAGAAGAAATGGTCAGAGCGTTTCTTCTTTGTAAAGCACAACATTGGGGTGGATCTTGGTCGTTGGAATTCTTCCTCCATGAAGGATAAACTGGAGGATCATATAGATGAAGCTCTGGTTAAATACCTTTCCAGCAATAACATCATTTTGACCTTGAGCACTATCACCAAAGATCGGCAGATGGATCTTTGCCTTCTCACTGTGGGCCTAGTGGTTATGTAGAATTTACCAAGAAACAATACCGAAAATGTATGTTTGTCTTTACTTCTGCTTTTGCTTTATGAATATATTTTGACTATTCTTCCTCTTTGTAGTGGCCAATGTTGATGATTTGATGAACATTGATGTTGACGAGGGGGAGGAAACGAAACAAACGCCAGAAGATTCTGAGCGGACCTTATCCGTAATCCCTGAAGGTGGTGAGGCTTCTGGCCAGCAAGACGTTGTGGAGGCAGGCTTTGACTCTGGCAATGTTGCTCAAGAAACCATTTCCATTGCAAATCCTTCTGATCAGAACATTCCTAGCATAGCTAATCTTGTGGATCTGACTGTCGAAGAGGATATCCCCAGTGGTCAGATTACTGGCTTGAATGTTATGCCTCAGGACCGTTTCCCAAAGACAGAAAAAGAGGCACAGGTCCACCTCCTCTGGTAGTTCTGCAAGTGGTTCTTCCTTCAACTTTGAGGACATGTCTGCTGATGACTTTGCTGATTCTGTAAGTGGGTTTTTTTTTAGTTTTTTTATCTTCTAAGACTTTTCCTTTTTCAGTGCTACCGCCTGGGTAAAGCGTTGCATAAGAAAAACGCTAGCATGGCTGGGGACATTTCTACGCTGCAACAGAAAGTTGCTCTCCTGGATGAGGCTAATGCTAAGGTGGCTAGTTTGGAGTCCTCGGAGGTCGCTTTGCTGCGCCAGAGCTTGAACAACTGAAGCTTGATCTTGCTAAAGGCGAGGTCTTATTTTTACCTAAGAAGAACAAATACAACTCAGAGATGAGCAGCTGAAGAAAATTACCGAGGAGTATCAACAGCATCTTGCCACAGTGAGGAAAATGAAGAGTGATTTTGATCAGACTGTGAAGCAGATGGAAGAGGCTCCTGCTCAGAATGTCATCCAGAAAGTCGTTGTAGATTATAAAGCTGCTCCTGAGACTTATGAGGAAATCCAGATCATATTGGCTCCCGCTCTGCGCAGAGGGTACACACTTGGTGTTGATGAAGCCAAACCTGTTGACTTGGTGATTAGCAGTCTGCCTAATCACAGGTTTTATGACAAGAAACCGGGCGAAATCTTCATGAAACGGTACGACGAGTACAGGAGTGGGGAGGACATTGTCCACAAGTATGCCAAGAAGAAATCTGCTCAGCCTTCTTCTGCTACTTCTGCTCAGCCTTCTACTGCCACTTCTACTCAGCCTTCTACTCCTTCCTCTGATCAGCCTTCTGTTACTCCGTCTTCCTAATTTATGCCTTCTTGAAAACTTTGGATTTTTCTGTACTTTTTGCAGCTTCTGAGGTAATAACTCTATTTGCTGTTGACGGTATTTTGATCGTTTAAACTTTTGAATTTGCCTATATCTTGATATTTTTCGGGCTTATAGCATCACTTCCTTGTTGCGCTGCAAAGAAGGTAGGATAATTTATCTTTATCTACTTTATGGAATCTGTATAGGTTGCGCTGGAATGCCTACTTAGTTCAACATATAGGTCTTTTATGCTCAGGATGTCTTGCACTGCAAGTTTTACTTATTTTAATTGTGTGCTTTGCACATAACATCTTGCAAGTTTTACACTTGAATTTTTTACTGAAAACTTTTGTCCAGAATGCCCTTGCGCTGCAAGTTTTGCATCTACCTTTTTAAGTGGGTCCTCTGCCCAGAGTGCCCTTGCACTGCAAGTTTGGCAATTTAATTTTTAAATGGGACTTCTGCCCAGGATGCCCTTGCGCTGCAAGTTTGGCATTTATCTTTTTTAAGTGGGGCTTCTGCCCAGGATGCCCTTGCGCTGCAAGATTGGCATTTATTTTTTTTTAGGTGGGACTTCTGCCCAGGATGCCCTTGCGCTGCAAGGTTGGCATTTATCTTTTTTAAGTGGGACTTCCGCCCAGAACTATTTTGCGCTGCAAATTCATCGATAATCGAAACATTTCTCTTTAAATCCTTGTTCCAGTACAAGTTAAAATATTCATACGTATAATCATAAAATCAAAAAAGAAAAATAATAATAATTCAAAGTAAAATTACTCAAGAGAGCATAATTATCTTAAGGAAAAAATTTCCTCAAATGAACAGCATTCCAACTTCTAGGAATGGTCTTTCCAGAGGCATTATCTAGGTGATAGGATCCTTTTCCATGCACTTTGATAATTTTATAAGGACCTTCCCAATTTGGGTCTAGCTTTCCAGTGGGGCCTTGCTTACTGGCGTCATTTCGCCTCAGCACTAAATCGCCCTCTTTAAAGTACGTACCTCTAACTTTGGAGTTGTAGTATTGGGCAATCCTCTGCTTGTATTTGGCCATCTGTATCAGTGCAATGTCGCGTTTACGTTCCAGCTCGTCCTTGACATGCAACATGTCTACCTCCTGCGTTTCTGGACAGTATAATTCTGTCCTTGGAGACTTGTGTCCAATCTCTGCTGGTATTACTGCCTCACATCCATATGCTAAGGAATATGGAGTTTCCTATGTAGCAGCATTTGGGGTAGTTCTATATGCCCACAAGATATTTGGAAGATGGTCTACCCAATGAGATCCCTCTTGTTCCAACCTTTTCTTCAATCCCTGTTTTATCTGTCTGTTGGTCTGCTCTACCTGCCCATTGGCTTGAAGATAGGCCACTGATGTAAAATGTTGGAGATTCCTAGGTTTGTGCACCAGGACTGCACTCCTTGATCTTCAAATTGTGTGCCATTATCAGAGATGAGAACTTTAGGAATTACATATCTGCACAGAATATTTCTCCATAGGAACGTTTGTATTTGGTTGGTTGTGATGGTGGTTAAAGGTTCAGCTTCCACCCACTTGGTGAAATAATCCACTGCCACCACTAGAAACTTGAAATTTCCCGGTGCTCGGGGTAGTGGACCCACTAAGTCTACTCCACATTGATCAAAAGGCCATGGAGATACAATTGGTATCATCTCATGTACAGGATTATGTGATAAATTGCTATGCACCTAGCATGTCCTGCAAGTTCTGACCAGATTCTCAGCGTCGTCTTGCATTTCTGGCCAGTAATAACCGTAAAGCCTACATTTCCTGGCCAGAGCTCTTGCTCCCAAGTGATTTCCACAAATTCCGAGATGAATTTCACTTAGTACATAATCTCCCTCATCTGGAGTAACGCATCTTAACCATGGTGCTGCATAAGATTTTCTGTACAGAACATCGTTGAATAAAGCATACCTGGCTGAGAGTCTTATCAGTTTTCTAGCGCGTACTTTATCTTCAGGAAGTCTTCCATCTCTCAGATACATTACAATTGGATCCATCCAGGTTTCCGCCTATGTTATTGGTTGTACTTCAATTTCATCACAACTCTTCTGCTTCAACTGCTCAACCAACACCTTTTTGTTGGACAGGAAATTCGATCCTAACTTTGATAAAGCATCTGCTCTGGTATTTTGGGCCCGAGTTATCTGTTCTACTTCTACCATTAAGAAATTCTGCAGTTTCCTTTGTGCCACTGCAAGGTACTTTTTCATGGGGCCTTCTTTTGCCTCGTATTCTCCCTTGATATGATTTGTTACTAGCTGTGAGTCCGTGTAGACTTTCAGATTTTGCACACCTAACTTCTGTGCTAGGTTTAATCCCGTTATCAAAGCTTCATATTCTGCCCTATTGTTGGTAGCTTGAAAATCAAAATGAAGAGCATATGGAAATTCTTCACCTTTTGGGCTAATGAGTAGGAGTCCTGCTCCTGCTCCTTCTTTGTTGGAAGCTCCGTCCACATAAAGCTGCCACTGTTCAGTTTTGTTCTTCTCAGCCTTGTTCTGCTCTATAGCCAAGGCTTTTTCTTCTGCCAAGAAATCAGCTAATGCTTGAGCCTTAATTGCTGTTCTTGGTTTGTATTCGATATCAAATCCTGCCAATTCAACTACCCACTTTGCCAATCTCCCAGACTTGTCTGGTTTATCCAAAATTTGCTTTAAAGGTTGATTTGTCAACACAATTACAGGATGACTTTGGAAGTATGGTCTTAATTTCCTTGTGGCGTGTACTAAGGCCAAGACTAATTTTTCCACCTCAGAATATCTAATCTCAGGTCATTGTAGGGCTTTGCTTACAAAATATACTGGCCTTTGGATCATGCCATGTTGCTTCACTAACACAGCATTTACTGCTTCGTTGCAAAAAGACAAGTAAAGAAATAGTATCTCACCTTCCTGAGGAGGAGTTAGAGTTGGTAGGTGACTGATGTGATCTTTTAAATCCTGAAAGGCTTGTTTACATTCTTCGTTCCACTCAAATGGACTAGCCTTCCTGAGGATTTTGAAGAATGGCAATGCCTACTGTGCAGATTTCGATAAGAATCGGTTTAGAGCTGCTAATCTTCTTGTTAATCGCTGAACTTCCTTAATATTCTTCGGTTCAGGCATGGTCTTTAAAGCCTCTAATTTATCAGGGTTGGCCCTAACATCGTCTTTAGATATCATATAACCCAGAAATTTGCCTGATCTAACTCCAAAAGTGCATTTTTTGGGGTTCAACTTCATCCTTGTTTGTCTTAATACTTGACAGACTTCTTCCACATCTTTTAAAAATTGATCAAGAGTCCGCTCTTGATCAATAGATCATCTACATAAACTTCCATGGACTTGCCAATTTGTTGTTTGAAAATGGTGTTGATCGCCTTTTGATAGGTAGCCCTGCATTCTTTAATCCGGAAGGCATAGACACATAGTAGTAGGAACCAAATTCGATAATAAAAGCGCTTTTACAAAAGATCTACGAGGTCCATCTAATCTGATGATATCCCTTATAAGCATCTAAGAAAGCAAAGATTTCATAACCAATCGTAGAGTCTACTAGCTCACAATTCTAAGGGAAGTATAACTATCTTTAGGACAAGCTTTGTTCGGATCACAGAAAATCCCGCACATTCTCCAAATTGCCATCCGGCTTTTTGACTAGCACAGGATTTGCTAGCCACTCTGGATAGATAACTTCTTTAATCATGTTGGCCTGCAACAACTTTTCTACTTCTTGTTGGACAGCCTGTATCCTCTCTGGTGCAAACAATCTTTTCTTTTGTTTCACTGGTTTCCTGGTTGGGTCGATGTTGAGCTTATGGACAGCCAACTCTGTTGATAGCCCAGGCATGTCACTCGCTTTCCATGCAAACACATCTTTGTAATCTTTCAAGATTCTGACCAGCATCTGTTTTCGCTCACCGGTATCCGGGATCCTATCTTTGATGTGGATTCAGGGTCCGATTCATCTAACGTTATTGATTCCACAGGATCGTTGGATTGCCAGCTCTTTTCTTCATCTGGAACAAGATCTTCCATTGTCACCTTTGCACCTTCATTTTTCCACCGATTGTGGTCGTATAGCAATTCTTGGCAAAGATCCACATCCCCTTAATAGTAGCTTCGCCTTCAAAAGTTGGGAATTTCATCTTTGTTATGGGCGGTGAAACCACCGCTCTTAGATCAATCAATGCCGGGTCTTCCTAAATCACATTATACGCTGATGGAGCTTTTACCACCACATAATTGACCATCAGAGTCCTGCTCTGTGGTACTTTTCCAAAAGTTGTTAACAGCTTTAACATACCCATAGGATGTATGGGTGGCCCGGTAAATCCAAAAAGAGGAGTTGACACAGGAGTCAACTCCGAGTCCGTTAGCTTCATGGATTGGAACGCATCCGCGATACAAGATGCTTCTCATACGCTTTATCTATCTATCACGATTCTTCTGACCAGGTTTATCTGAATAACCGCTTCTATTACCAGCCCTTCGTTGCCCACGATGGCGGGTAGCGCATCTCTTGGACCGTACTGAACGGTTCCCATTACTTTCTGTTTTTTCGCTTCTCCGTCTTTTTTCGCGCGCGCTTTTCTCTTCTTTGATGCGCTTGTTAAATTCTCCTGGTCCACCCACAATCGTGTTCACAGTGTTGATTGGGGCATTTTCTCTATGGCCATCTGCATCAGGAGACGGATCTCTGTGTCTCTTTTGGTTGTACCTGTCATGACCGTTGTGCTGGTTTTTAAATTCTCTCCTTCCTCTGGGGTTATCACCATGTGTTCGATCAATGCACTCATCGATCTTTCCTTCCATCGCTGCTGCGTCTATATCTCTGATCAGGTCCCTACACTGTTCACAATCATGTCCAATGTCTTTATGGTACTTGCACCATCTGGTATGGTCTCTCTTTTCCCTTGGACCCCTCAATGAAGGAGGAGTCTTGGCAATCCCCTTCTTTTCCATAATTGCCAGAACTTGGTCCCGAGATCTGTTCAGAGGAATAAGGTCTTTGTCCTGCAAAGCACCTTTTTTTCCTAGCCTTTCAGAAATGGGAGCGGTTACCTATCCCAAACAGATTTTCTCTTTTGTCACCCTATCATCAGCCTTTCCTTTTTTAGAATCCCTGTGGGATTCTTCCCTCTTGGCTCGGTTAGCCTCTTCTCCTTGGCAATGTATGTATGCATTTTCCAGACATTCTTCCATCGTACTCGGATTTTTGCTGTTCAGCTTTGCATGTAGCCGCCCTTCTTTCAGACCTGCTACGAAGGATGCTATTAGGAATTTATCATCTAGATCTGCTATCTGAGATGATTCTTCGTTGAACCTTTTTATAAACTGCAACACTGTTTCATCGCTTTTTTGTCTAATAGTCAGCAAATATGTTCGGTTTCTTTGGAAGGGTCTTGCTGCGATGAATGCATGCATGAACTTTCTGGTCAGAGTTGGGAAATCTGGTATGGATCTGGGGTTCAACTTGTTGAACCAATCTCTGGCCTTCCCTGTTAGAAGAGTTGCAAATGCCCTGCATTTCATCTCTTCCGAAGCGTTATACAAATTCATGTGCTGGATATACTGATGTATATGATCATATGGATCCTTAGTTCCATCATATGCCTGGATCTTTGGGATCTTAAATCCTGGAGGACACGGAAATGCATCGATGTCTTCAGTGAAAGGAGACACCAGCCTAAATTCATGTTGCTTAGGCTTAAGCATAGCGTCTAACTCTGCTCTAGCGTTATCACCACCTGGGTGAGTAACTACCACTTGTATGCTAGACTCTGCTTCCTGCTTTTCTTTTTTAGCAGGTTGAAGCGGAGTATGTGCTTCAGAAACATCATTATCTTGATTTCTCGCTTTCAAAACTGCCTAAAATATGGCTTTTATCTCTTCAGCCTTGAGATTTGCAAGGTTTTCTACCAACTTCTGTTTAACTACATCTGGGTTGCTTGTCTGTCCTTCTTCCATAACTCTCTTCCCGGTTTCTTGATCATTCCGACCTGGGCTTTTGTCTCCGGTTTGATTTTTTTCTTTTTCTGGTTGATTTTGTTGCTTCTTTGAATTTCCTTGATTTCTTGCCATTTTTTTTATAACAATCACTCACTAACTAGAATACGACCCTCCTTCTAGCGCCAAATGATATTGTTCGAATATTATAATCGGGTAATTGGGTAATTCTAATTAGGAAACAATACAAGAACAAAGAGATTTGTGTATAATTTTGGACTGAACTCCTCGAGAGAGCTGCCTACGTATCCAATTTAGATAATAAACTGGAATCAAGTTCACCTCGTAGTTCAGGGTGTTCTTTATATAGTAGTAGATCGTGTCTCTCTTCCTGGACGTACTGGGAAGTTATCATCGATTATCTTCTGGACGTGGGGTCTACCCACGCCTGGTGAGTCGCCGAGAGGCGTTGTTGACTCGGTCTTCACCACGTTCGACTTTATTATTCTCGTCCGCATCTCTCTCTGGTCGTAACACGGTGGAAGTCTGCTCCTCCGACTATTCTCGTTCAAAGATCTTGATCTGGTCGGTAGCTTGGTGGTCCAGCTTGACTGGCTCATTTATCTTTATTATCTAACTTTCATACTGGATCCGGCCCAATTACGAATAATCCGACCCGGTGGGCCTTACATATCATCAAAGCTCGTTTTCCGACACTAAGAAATCCAGCATAAGGGCGTACTTCAAACCCACACAACACAAACCTAATACTAAAAAGCAAACAAACACGTACTAGTACACCAACAAAAGATCAACGGATGATAATCATTTATTAATTTAATAGATACAATCGAGTAATTTCTACAGAATAATTATAATAAAAATCTATTATTTTTGTATGATATTTCAATCTTTTTTATAACTTTTTATTTATACGATTACACTTTGATTTTTTATAACTTAACGAGCTGAACTCGTGTCGGCTTCAAACTGAAAGACAAAAAACACATTTAACGAATATAATTCAAATACAAACGGTTTAAACATAAACTTTTTTATTTATCCGGTAAACGAATTGAACAATCATAAATAAGGGCCTAAACAAACACGATGATGATGCATACACCGATTTATATCCACAAAAGATACACCGATGCATTTATGTAACGCCCCGTATACCGGATACCGAGTCCTTATCCGGAATAGAGCGCTTGGCAAGCATAACATTAAATAAATTCAACGTTACGCGTAAGTCTTACGTCATCGTGTCAAAATAAAAGCGACGGAAAAGCTAAAAATGCTCGGGATCACAAAAGCCAAGATCCAAAGACGTAACATTGCTATCAAACTAAAGAAATCCTAATTATTACAACACCGATATCCAACTTACAACAAGGGAAAAGATATCTTACAAACCAAACTTAAAGAACGTTACGACCAAGTTCTACGAATTGAACAACAAAGCCTCAAACAACATAATCTTAACATAAAGTTTACAACATAGATATAAGTATAAAACATCACATATTCCAAGCCATTGCTCATTGCACAACCTTAAGATACTCATCAACCTGCACACCATCTTCTCGAACCAAAGATAACAAACAAACACAACGAAGAGGTAAGTACAAACGTACTTAGTAAGAGGTAGAAGCTAATGAAACATCAGTCTTATCATGAAAGAAAAGCATCATGTTATTATTAGATGATCTTTTGATTAGTTAAACTCAACTAACATTCACTTCGTGTTCATAGTATTAAGATCAAGCGCTTACCGTTGTACTAAAACCAATTGGTTTTATTAAGGTGCTACTTTATATCTTAATACGCCCCCTCAAGTGTACGTGGGTCTGAGGCATGATTGAGCCTAGAAGGGAAAGAGACCCAACACTTGTTTGTTTGGGAAAATAAGGCTTGGAGTGGGGTTTGAACTCAGTATCTCCTGCTCTGAAACCATATTAGAGATGAAGCGCTTACTGTTGTACTAAAACCAATTGGTTTTGGTAAGCAAGCTACGAACTTGATCTTCATACAAAACCTAAAAGTTCAGAATCTAAACATGAATTAATCATGCTCAAAGCTTTCTAATCATCATTACTACGAATTAGAACGATATCAAAACTCATGAACAGATCAAACCCTTGAAATTTCAATTTGGGCAAAAACTCATACCTTTACAGAAATCTGAAATCTTGATTCCAAAACGACAGCCTCTTCGTGTAGATTCCAAAACACCGATCATCTTTGAAAACGGAATACCTGATTGAGGGAATTATTGAAAAGTCACATTTTCTTCTTTATTTCCTCTCTAAACATTGTGAAAGCGTATAACTATTGTGAGAAGTTAATTTTTTTGGCAAACTCCCTCTTAATTGGGAGTTTATTTGCTACAAATAACTCCTTGTATATAACTTCTACTAACCAACCCGTTTAATTTCATTTTTCCTTTTCTTTAATTCCATAAATCCTTTAAATAATAAAACCAAAATTGGAATTTTTGTGAAGGGATATTTTTGTCCTTTTTCGAAATCCGGGGTATTACAATCTACAATTTAAAACTAAAAAAATTAGAAATTAAAAAGTTATAAAACAAGGACCACAAGAAACATATTTGGAGGGTGACAATCCTCGGTTTCTTTATAATTACTAAAACAAAAAAAATGAAAGTATTCATGTTCATTCAAAAAACTATTAACCTTCAATTAAAAAGTGATTCGGTTCATTTAAATATGAATGTTGAATTTTTTTTTTAAAATGTGACACTTAAAAAAAGCGGAGGTAGTATAAGTTTTAACAATGGGAGGTTCTACTCTAAGGCTGTCCACAATGGACTGATTTTGCCATTCCCCAAGTCTGCTATAAGGGTGGTGTCATGCAATTTAATTCTCACATGTGAGACTCCTTTCAATTCCCCATCACTTGTTGAAATTAAGTGTCTCCCTTAATTTAGGAGATCGCTAATGTGAATAGTGTTAAAGCCTTTTAACCACACAATTCACTTTTTCTCTCTCCACCTATTTATCCTAATCTTCTTCAACTATACCAAACTCAATTTTAACCACTTTAGATAATCTCCTCTAATAAAAACGATACGACATTTATTGGAGGACATTTAATAATCCCTTATTTGGTTGTTTAAACGCATACAACATTTTTTTGACAATGATACGACATTAAAATCTCATTTTTCAAGTATAAAATATTTTATTTTGATTTTTGTATTAAAAAAAATGAATTAATTGGTTGAAATGTGAAAAAAAAAATAGTATTGAGGAATTGTATAGGGAGTGCTTATTGGAGTCGATTGTTTTATAGGGTGTTGAAAAAGTAAATCTGGAACGGAAAATAAGATAAATGATGAGTGTGATAGGGAGAACCATTGGAGACAATTTTAAGGCAAGACTCAAAGAAATTCCTAAATTTTATCCCTAAAATAATATAAAATAATACATATCCATATTTTACAACATCCCAATTCAAAACCTCTACAACAAAGATCCATATCCTTATCCCTATAACATTTCAAATAATATTAAATAATACATATTCTACCTCACAACCCTATTTATACACATTAAATATTTATTATTTCACTCAAAAGAAAGATCCCTATCCCTATAATTTTAACAATTAAATATGTTTATGGCGTTGAATAGTGCATCCCCACAAATAGGGATCTTGACTGTTCATATCCCTAAAAATAAATAGGATAGAAAGATCTCATTGTAGAAATTATTTGGCGAAAACTCTATTTCTTATCTTCATTTTGTAGATAAAAGACCGTATGTAACCTTCTGCAGAGTGCCAAAAAGACTCCAACATAGGAGTCACCGTGTGGCATAATCAAACCACACAGCTTCATTGTAGAATGAATTGAACCACACGATTCGTTGTCAGAATGAAACGTGTGGTTCAGATATGCCACACGGGTGAATCATGTGTGGTTCAGATATATGTCACATGTGGCATGTCTGAACCACACAGCTTCATTCTACAACCAAATCGCGCTGGTTGATTATGCTTGCACACTGCGACTCACTATGCCGGAGCTTTTGGATAATGAAACTGTGTGGTTCAGATTATGCCACACGGGTGACTCGGAGTCTTTAGGGTAGCATTTCCCTTTAACAATAGATATCCGGGTAGGGTTGACTCCGGACAGTGAATTTCAAAGCCTTTTGCTTAAGCTCCATTGAAGCTTCTTGCAAGCTGTGGTTTTTTCAACAGAATCTTAAATCTCTTTCTTTAAGTCACAGAAATCGTACTGTTTTTCGCATCAGCACTTTAAAGATTGAATCTTGGGCAACACACGCATTTCCCAAAAAAAAGAAAAAATGAAGGAAACCGAAGGAAGTTGCAAGAAAAGGAGGAAGACGATGCTGGATGAAGATCATGACGATGGTGTTCTTCTCTCGCAGGTGAAATCTTTACATTTTCACTTTGAACTCTTTGGATTCCATTTTTCATCACATTCTTTGCCATATTGGTCATAATTCTTCAAATCCTTGTACAAGTAAATTGACCGCATTTTCAGCTAATAAAAGGGTGAATGACATTCATAATTTAACTTAAAATCATTTTATTCGTCATCTAACATTCCATTAGGCGCTATTTTCAGCAATTTAAACCTCATGTTGGGCTATGGTTTGGGGGAAAAACATTGTATATATTACAAACCATCACTTTGTCTTCCATGTGTTTGAATAAATGTTTCTGTGGTTTGTGACCCTTGCTTGCATTGCGCTAAACTTGATGGGTCGGTTCAGCTTCCATTGCATCGATCAATGTGGATGATACTGAATCTTTCTGTTGCTATTAAGCAACTTTTTGTTTGTTTGTTTGTGGGATATTGGATTTCATGCGGTCAAGTAGGCTTAAGTTCATTCTGCTTTGTATATAGGAAAATGTGTCTACTTGCAAGAAGTGCTGCAACAGTGAAATTACACACGGCCGGTCTATTAAGATTAATGGTTCTCCTACGAGTCCTTTACTTGTACAAGGGCAACATTGTCCTAACATTACCGGGCCTAATGAACCCGAAGGGATTGCAAATTTTGATCAGTCTTCGGCTTCTATTGATACGCGGCCAAGTTCTGAGTCAAAACCTTCAGCTTCTTCCAACTCAGCTCCAAAAGGCGGTCGTTCTTGGGGCCTGATTTGGGTGAAGAAGCCGGAGGATGACGGGACTGAGTTTAGAATAAAACATCTTCTTCTCAAAGGCGGAAATAATGTGGACTCTTCTGACCTTGTTTGTTACCTTTGTAAGCATCCCTATAATTCGGAGTTGATGTATATTCGGTGCGGCACATGCATGAGTAAGTGTTTACATGATGATTTTGTGAGATCTTTTTTGCTCTTCACTGATATATTACTTTAAGATAAAGACGCTTTTAATCCCTTTTGTTTCATGATTTTTTCATTTCTATCCTTTACTATTTCTTCTTGACACCTTTATCCCTCGTGTATGCATTTATTTCACATTCTCAGTCCAAAGTGCCATTTGTCAAACAACAACATTGAAGGTATGATTGGGTCACACCAATAAGAACTTGACACATGGCAAAAATAGACCGTGAATGTAAAAAATGCATAGACGAGGGATAAAACAGGGAATAGACGTCAAAAAACCGTGCAACAAAATGGGCCCAAAGTGACTATTCCTATTACTTTGTATTTCTCAACGATGACCGTTAAACAAAAGTTCCGTGGCTATTTTTGCTTTTTGAAGGTTGGTTTCATGCTGAATCTGTTGAGCTTGATGAGTCCAAGATGTTCCAATTGGTTGGTTTCAGATGTTGCAGATGCCGCCGGATTAGATTACCTGTTTGCCCTTATGACGAAACTAAGAAAAACCGGCCGAGGGTACGCAATAATGGTCCAAGATCTAGTCAAATAGGCTTAGATCACCTGTTTGCCCTTAAACAACTTTTTGTTTGTTTGTTTGTGGGATATTGGATTTCATGTGGTCAAGTAGGCTTAAGTTCATTCTGCTTTGTATATAGGAAAATGTGACTGTGCAACCATCTGGAATCTTAACTCTTTCAGAGGCAGCCTGTGCTCGAAATGCCCTCAAGCATGATGCAACTAAGGTTCAAAATCAGGTCAAGTGTTCCAGTTCTCCGAAAGGTCCATTGCAAGTTCCCGCTGCTGCTGATGCTGAAGAAGTTATGGTTACTAATGGCACCCATGGAGATACTAGCAATGACAGTCCATCTAATGATGAGGCGAAAGCAGAATCATCAATTAATTCAACTATGATGGACGCGGAAGGGTACTTTGTGAACAAGGAATTAACCCCTATGCTCCGGCGAATCTTTGACAAACATAAAGACATTGCTAGAGACTGCAAAATCAAGAGTCGGACCATCCTTGTGGCTAATCTTGAGATGATATGTTCTTTCTGTCACAAGTTAGAGAACAAGACTTTAGAGGATCTCTTCGATATCGAAGTTGAAGACATGACATTGGTTGTTGACGACTTCCGACACATGGGGTTTGATGTCGAATGGCTTTCAGAGAGACTAAAAGAGTTTTCTATAATGAAGCAAGTTATTGACAATAAACATGCCCTGAACAAAGATAAAACTAAAATTGAGATAAAAGTGAAAGAGGTGGATATGTTGAAGGAAAAATTGTCTATTGCAGAAGCTACGCTGGCGACGATGAAAGTTAAGTTTGACAAAAAAGATGTCAAGATTAGCAAACAAATGAAGGCTTTGAGGTCGAAAGGAAATGGTTTCTGGGACAAATCTCTGATGTATGGGCTGATTTAAGTGCTGTATGCACTATTAGTGTAAATGTGTAATTGATCAAAGCCCCAGAAGGGTATATCATAACTTTTCAGAAAACATCGGGGACTTGCTGCGCTATTTTCTTTCAACTACTATTCCCAAATAGTTTGTTCAATCATGTTAAACTTAGAACTAAAGAAGCTAGAACAAAAGGAAGAGCCCTAAATCAGTCCATGAGAATTGTTCAGCAAAATACGCGCTTTCTGAATTTTTTCTTCGTCGCCTTTCATCTTCGAAATCTCCGTTCCCAAAACAGACATTTTTTGCCGAATTGGAGCCGCAGTTTTTTCTAGGGTAACCAAATGAGCATTCCCTTTTTTGAATTCTTTATTTTTCTTGGCATATGCCTTAAGAAAGAAGAAAGACCTTCACTTCAAGAATATATATCATCTAATTTCTTCCTTAGCCATTGAACATTAAGCCCCATATGCTCGAGTTCATCCAGAGTTTCTCCCATTTCTTTAAGCTCGCCCCTTTTGATGTCTTGAAACGACGATTTCTGTAGCTTCTCGTAAAAAGAACAGACTTATTCAAGGAAACATCCTCGTAACGCTTTTACCTTGCAATCTTTAGCAATGTCACCATGTTGTTCAAGAATCTGATGAAGAAGAGTCGCAGTTTCTGGTCTCACACGATACCCTTTTACGTCGACTAATGCAGGATCAATGGACGATTCAGTTTCATCTTCTTCATCATCGTCGTCGTCGTCATGTAACGTGTTGTGAATCTTGTTAGCTACCTCTGTCAAGTTGAAACTCTGACATGTAGTCTTTTTTGCATTGTTTGCAACAACGTTGACTCGTGTTTGAAGCAAATGATCATCATCCTCACACAAATCCATTGGAATAATAGAGTGGTGCAAATCTTCCAACCTTTTAGAACGAAATATGCTCGATCCACGTTCTGATTTAGATGAATCGGAGGATACCGAATTCTTGGCATCCAAAAGACGCGGAACTTGCATAACATGACATGAAACTGAAACCAACAAGCATGTAGGGAGTAAACAAGAAACTGATGAGAAAGATCGGGTTAAAATGCAAAATCCGTCTTTAACTGAATCAATTTTCGTCTTATAACTTGTACATTTTTCTGAAAAGAACAGAACTAAATTCTCAACAAGCTAGGCAAACTTAAAGGACACATTTTTGCATTTGTGCCTGAAAGAGTGCTATTCATTACATTATTGTCATGAAGAATGGATTCGGAAGCAGGTTTTTCGGCTACTGTTTCAAGAAGATTCATCCTTTCATCAACAGGGGCTTCTTCATGTTGGTTGCTTTGATTATCCACTTGCCTCCTAGAACGAAATGCATACTGCGATTACTCAGTGACAACACACTGCAGAAAAAACAAATGGCATTCTTAGTTATTCGCCAATCTTGTTTACATCTCGAATCTATTTTCAGAATATCACACTAACATTTGACCGTTTCAAAGTTGAATTTAAACTCAAAATTTCAACCTTTTGAGATTCGAAATTTTCACGAAATGTGATGTCCGGTTGATTTATTGTGCCGCCAATATCAAAAAGATTATGTACCCTAAAAAAGGATTTCTAAATCCGACGCTAAATATATCAAAAAACACACACACACACACACACACACACAAAAAAAAAAAAAAAAAAAAAAAAAAAAGAATCAACTTTTTATTTAGAATCTCATGTTGTTGCTGTTGTTGTCTTTTGTTTTATTTTATTTTATTTTATTTTATTTTCCTGGACGTTCAAATTGGTTTTTTTTTTTTCTGGATATGGACGGTCATTCTTTTTTTTCATTGACCACATGCAAGATCGACAACCGCGAATGATTGACCACCGCGATGCAAATGACAATCGCGATGCATTCGCTTCAACCCGATGCATTGACCACCCCCGATGCATTGACCACCGCAATGCAGTGACATCGGCAATGATATATGCGTGACATCAACAATTTATGCAGTGACATCGGCAAACAGATATGCAGTGCATCAACATTTTATGCAGTGACATCAGCAATCATGTAAAATGACAACAAAAATTTATGTAGTGACATCGGCAATCATATATGCAGAGACATCGCGATGAAGTGACTAGGGCTGTAAATGAACCTAAGTATTCGATTCGATTCGGAGTATTCGGCTTGAAAAAAGCTCGATTCGGGCTCGGTTCATGGGTTCGAACTTCGAGCCGAACCTTACAAATTAGATATTCGGTGGTTGAGCCGAACATTTTCGAACATGTTCGGCTCGGATATCATAAATTCATATACAGTTCGAGCCGAACATGTTCGAACACAAACTTCTGATTTTTTTTTAAAACCTAGTTCGAGCCGAACATGTTCGAACGGTTCGACATGTTCGAGCCGAACCGAGCCGAGCTTTTTTCCCCAAATACCAGGCCGAACCCGAGCCGGATAATGAAAATATAAGGCTCGGCCATTTCGAGCCGAGCCGAGCCTAAGGTTCGAACACACCGAGCCGAGCTCGAACCCTGCCAGGGTTCGGTAGGGTTCGGCTCGTTTACAGGCCTAAAAGTGACACCGCGATACAGTGGCCACCCCCGATGTAGAGACACCGCGATGAAGAGACACCGCGATGCAGAGACAATCGGGATCGATGCAGTGATCATCGGGATGCAGTGGCATTTGATGAAGCAACACCTTGATGACATTTGATGAAACAACACCGTGATGACATTTGATATTTTTCCGACTTAATTTAATAAAATCGACTTCAAATGGCTATATCTATCTATTGATATAAAAGTACGATCAACATAAATCTTTCACCTTAAATTATATTTTTATGCAGTGATATCGGCAATCATATATGCGTGACATCGACAATCAGATATGCAGTGACATCAACATTTTATGCAGTGACATCAGCAATCATATATGAGTTTCATCAACAATTTATGCAGTAACATCGGCAATCAAATATATGCAGAGACATAGCGATGAAGTGACACCGTGATGCATTGACCACCGCGATGCATTGACCACCGCGATACACTGGCTACCGCGATGCATTGACCACCGCGATGCATTGGCCATCGCAATGCAGTCACCACCCCGATTAATTAACCATATATGTAGTGACATCGACAATCATATATGCAGTGACATCGGCAATCATATATGCGTGACATGAACAATATATGCAGTGACATCGACAATCAGATATGCAGTGACATCAACATTTTATGCAGTGACATCAACATTCATATATGAATGACATCAACAATTTATGTAGTGACACCAGCAATCATATATGCAGAGACATCGCGATGAAGTGACACCGCGATGCAGTGGCCACCTCCGATGCAGAGACACCGTGATGAAGTAGCCATCCCCGATATAGAGACAACGTGATGCAGAGACCTTCGGGATGCAGTGACATTTGATGAAGCAACACCGTGATGACATTTAATATTTTTCCGACTTAATTTCATAAAATCGATTCATTTTCTTCATAAAATTGACTTCAAATGGCTATATCTTTTGATATAAAACTACGATAAACATAAATATTTCACCTTAATTCATATATTTATTCAGTTACATCGGCAATCAGATATGCAGTGATATCAACATTTTATGCAGTGACATCGGCAATCAGATATGCAGTGACATCAGCAATCATATACGAATGACATCAACATTTTATGCAGTGACATCAGCAATCATATATGAATGACATCAACAGTTTATTAAGTGTTCTATATATTTTGTGGCTAAAAATAAAAATAAAAACATTTTATCCAATAAATGCGGTGACACCCAATGACACAAACATTTTATGCAGTGACATCCAACGACAACAACATTTTATGCAATAAATGCAGTGACACATAATGACACCAACATTTTACAATCTCATGACACTTAGACCCTACAATCTCATGAACGAACAAGACACACAAACGATTCCGGAGGGTAAAAGTGCTCGGAATGGGGTTAATATCACTAAAAAGAGGTAGTAAACCATCAAAGTGACGGATTTACTTCCCGTGCTATAAACTCATGATATTACCCCAAAAACGGTCTAGAAACACCAAGAAACGTGCTAAAAGTGTGGTAAACGAGGGTAGAAAATACACCGGAATCACGTAAAGTTGACTCCCATCAACCACGCCACACTTAGCATTTGCTCGCCCTCGAGTAAATTAGGAATTTTAAAACCAACCAAGGGATTCAACTTTGTGATGTAGGTGCTACTACTCACACTCTCGAGGTAACCACAAAGTAAGAAACACGAACATATACACACCGGTATAACATTATCAAGAAAATGGAGTGTGTGTGGTGCCAAGCTAAAGCCAAGTGCTCCAAACGGTTGTCAGGTCTTGAATCCCGACCAAAAGTCTACAAACCGTCTCATATCCACTAGTATCTCCACTAATCAAGGTCACTAAGTTTAGATACGATCATGTAGGACTTTAAAGGTTATAACGTTAGGCTAGGGTAATTTTGGCTAATCGAAAAGGATATTTTGGAAATTGGAGAAAAAGAAATACGAGTGAACCTAATCAACAAGTGTATCACTTCTTCTCACTTCAAAACAACCACATCCAACATCCTTCGATTTATTACAAGATAGAACACTTATAGAACATCGACATATCCGAACTCATTGCCAAACTCGACTATGTTTCAAGCGTCATGAGGCGAGAACGAATACACCCACGTCTATATAAGACTTCCCCCAACTCCAACATCATAAATATCACTTTTTTGATTCCAACCTTTTATTTCTATATACTTTGAGCTTTTATTGCAACTAAGATAGAATTTTTTTCTCTTTTTTTTATAAGAGAGAAGAGACCACTTTTTGGGCTTTTGGACCAACCCAATACAAAAATTACCAACATAACCTTCACTCCGCCTTATAGCTCCTCTAAAACAAGAAGAACACTAACCCAACATCGATATCACAAAACCTACCACCCCACACTTGTCTTAGCAAGTGTGTCTCATCAAAAGACTAGATCCACTCGTAAGGTGATCAAAGGGAACGGGACCAAACATAAGGCTCAGGGTTAGGGTTTTCTGACTGCGTAACAAAACGGCTATCAAAACGAATGGTGGTCAGACCATTCTATCAAGGCTGAGAGGGGCTAAGAGGGTCTAATGTTCGGGATTAGGCTTATTTGGCTCTGGTCGGGTCAAAGAATCGCCAGGACCGTCATCCCGTATCTTACTTAGGCGAACCTTTCTATTTCGCCTCGAAAACTCGTGGTATGAGAGGTAGTAGCAACCAAATTGTGCACAAAGTGTAGCTTTATGTGAAAATAATAAACTTCATTCTTAAGATAATATTAAACCGCAATGTACACGTTCGGGGTCCCCACTAAGGTGGTCACCACTCGAATGAGAAAGTAACACACACAACACGGTGCTAAAAACCCTTGAATTTTTTTAAAAAATGCCCAAAATCGACTCGAACCCGGTCATAGGCTAAGCATACCACAAAAATAGCACATTTAACAATCAAAACAAGAAAAAATGGCTAAGTCTACCACCCCACACTTTAAACGCAACACTGTCCTCAGTGTGTGAGAGAGAAAAAGAGCAAAAGACTTAGCTGTTTTACCAAAACCCGGCAGAAAGGCGCACTAGTAGCCCACGTGACATCTTCTAGTAAGCTCTATCTCGAGTATTTAAAACCATAGAAACAAAAACCAAGGAAAACACATGCACGGGAAAAGTCCATGTTCCAAAAAATGGTGATAGATACGAGATATATAAAAATAGAAGCCATGCCACAAACAAAGTATCAAAGAATATCAACCATACTAGACGGGAATCACACTGGATGTAAAGATAATCAAAAGAAACACAGAGCATCCACACATAAAATAAGGCCATAGAGGCTCACATAGAAAACATCCCCGCCTATGTACAAAAGCCGGAACCAAAAGGAAATTCTCACCCCAACCTCTCTTTTAAGCCAAACTCTCCCCTCTTGCACCCAAAGACCACTTCAAACACATTGTTACTATCAAAAACTACCAAAAATGTGGGTTGCCTCCCCCAAGCGCCTTTGTTTTGTATCGTTGGCTCGACGGGATGACTTATACAGTGCCAATTTTTTCAAAGTTATACTATTGGCACATGCGAGAAAAGGAAGAAGTGCTTTGTTTAACGTCGTTAGCATCGACGTAGTGGCACTAAACGGACTCATACCTCAAAAGACTCAAAACAACAATTCAAATATTTTATTTCAAACAAGTATCACCAAAACCATCAACCAAAATCCAAGCTCAAAAAGATCAACTCAATAAGACTAAAAATAGCAAGCATCACGGAAACCGAGTTCATTAGAAACTTACCTCTCACGGCCCTCGATGTTACCTCTTCCCAACTCGGAAATCCTCTTTTGTCAAAATCTCTCATCTCCTTCTTCTTGTAATTGCCATTCCATGGTAGTTGTCCCCTTTTACAAATTGTATGAGCTCCATCTACCGGTGAGTACACAAAATCGTTCGCATAATACTCATCAACACAAGGTGGAAGAGTGTACTAATCCGGGACCAGCATGCTAATAATCTCCACTTCTCCCGGTAGCTCTACCATAGATGGCTCTTCAGTCTCCTACGATTTCACCACACTCTTCATAATGACATCTTCATTTACTTCAATTGGGAGTGAGGGTGAAATGGGCGATACCAGTTTCTCTTCCGACTCTAATTCGGTCTCATCAAACAGTGTGCTCAAATCTATCATACACCCTTCGAGGTCATCATTTTGCATTTCTTCGGGAGGCGGTGTAATAGATAAAATTTGCACCTCTTCCATCTCCAAATCTTGCACTTCCTCTTCATCCCAAAACGAGCTATTCTCATCACCAAAGAATTCCTGCTCAGTCATAACAATGGTCGGTTCCACCACACACTCCACCAAGGTTTCATCAATTTTCATCTCAAGGGGTGAAGGTGCAGTAGGTAGAACGTGAAACCTTCCATAATCAAATATCGCAATTGGAGGTGGCACTATGAGCAATCCCAACTCACTATCTGGCTCAGAAATCTCATCATAGCAAACTGAATCATCAACCTCACTTTCAACCTGAACTTCTTCAGTGATAACATCATCATCCCGGACCACCTCTATTGCACATGTCTCTTCCTCTTTCTCATGCCTCCTCTTTTCAATCAATTGCCCCATCCCGTCTTCAAGATTTCATATGTCGGAGTCAAAGCTTCTATTGAACTCTTGCATATCCTTGTTCATTTGAATCAAACTCTCGTTCAATTGAATCAACTGCTCCATTAGAATGTCGGTGAAGCCTTCTTGTGGCATGGGGGGAAACTGATCATACTAACTTTGATTCATTGGAGGTGAGTAGTAGGCATCTTTCCATGCCAGACTCTGATCAAGTGGTTGAATCTGGGTGAAGCTATCAACGCGTTGAGTATGAACACCGTAATCCTGATAAGCACTAAGGTTCGGACAACCCTCATAATGTTGTGGCTCATAACTTGAATAACCATAATTTTGACTTTGGCATGCACTAGGGCATTGATAAGCCCATGAACCTTGGTTAATCTGCTGTTGATACTGAGGCTGAGGCACGAACTGTTGTTGATAACATTGTTCAGGTGCCTGAGGTTGGTAGGGGTATTGTTGTTCATGTGAGTAGTATTGATTGAAAAATCCATCCATTTAAGCTCAAGCTGCAAGATCTCAGAAAACAACAAGAACACAATCACGGTATCTAGTCACCACCACCACCGCAATAGGTGGTGTGACTTTTCAACAAAAATCCATCATCAAGAAAAAAAGAAAAAGAAAACAACCTAGGCCTAAGCTTTCGGTTCACTAACAAGATATCACAAAAACATATTCCCCGGCAACGGCGCCATTTTGATTGAGCTAAAATTTACCCCAACAAAAACAATTTATAAAGACTCGAAACCGTGGGCAAACTAACTCTTTAACCGGCAGTGTACCGGGTCGATTGCTAGCATAGCTACAGGAGTACGAGGTCAAAACAAAGGAATATGATTGTGAATACCAAAGCAAACTTCAAACTTAGTCTAAGAAAATCGATGGTTGAAAAGGTTTATACAACTACAACGACATTAAAGCGATTAGTAACGAAGTTTAACTAATGGAGAGGGACATAGCCGAACCATGATCCATCTAGCTAGTTTCAACCCTAAGGATAGACAAAACCGGGAGTGTGCATTAAAACAAACGAACTCTTGCAAACGATCTCACGGGTGAGTGCTCCTAATTCTGGTGCTAAGATCTGTACAACTCTCCTTTAACACCCTATGCCATGTTAACTACCCTTCCCTTTAGAAAGTTCACTAACAAGACATGATACGTACTAGAGCCGCTTAAACGTTAAAATGAGTAACCTCACTTTGGGCCCGGGCTTAACAACTAAGCCAGGTCTACTCCGCGATCCTAGAACCCCTTATCCCACATCTTCCCGCATAAAAACTCATATAAGGTTGTTGTGTGTGATATTTGACCTAGGTAGCTAATCTAGTCCAAATCCATTATAACAAGTTCTAAGACGTGAAATATGCAAGATAAAACATTAAAAAGCACCACCCACTCCCAATTTCATCACCCAAAGGGTGATTTCACCAAATTTCACATGATTCGACTATGTTCAGGAATTAGCTACTCATTATACTAATTAAAACATACATATAATTGTAAATTAAAGCCATAGGAGGTAAGCAAGAGAAGAAATTTATCATAAAATCGAGAAATCCAAGTTTGAGATCCAAAAGTATAAAATAGAGAAGTAATTAAAAGGTGGAGTCTTTGAGTTTGGAATTGAGATTTGAGCTTGGAAAGAGTAGAATCTAACTATGTTTAAGCTAATCTAAGCTAAGAGAAAGTGTTTTAAACTACTACAAATTTCGTGCAAAAGAGTGGGTAGAGAAGGGGGGAATATCCTCAAGTTTTTTAGGGTAGAAGGTATTTATAGGGGCAAAAATGTACAGAAAAATGACTCCAAACGCTAGTTTGGAAGTCCCCAAACGCGCGTTTCGCTTCATGTACTCTCTGTCCAAAATTAGCAGTTTGAAACGCCGGTTTGAGAGTTGAAACGCGCGTTTGAGATGATGCAGTTTTCTGGTTGCAGTAAAACCATGATATCTTCGCGTGTAGAACTCCGATTTGAGTGATTAAAAATGTGTTGGAAAGCTCTTTCAATTATCTACAACTTTCATGAAGAATCCATGACCATAAAATGACTCCATCATAGGTCAAATTGCTGCTGAACAGAACATAGGGGTTGAGATACTAACATTTCTCCCCCCTTTTCTTCATTTTTCTTCTTCCTAGGTTCATTTTTGCACCTTGATCATACTTCTCTTCATAAATCTTCGCCTTCCGGGTTTTCGTGACACCTAGACCCTACAATCACATGAACGAACAAGACACAAACGATTCCGGAGGGTAAAAGTGCTCGGAATGGGGTTAATATCACTGAAAAGAGGTAGTAAACCATTAAAGCGACGGATTTACTCCCCGTGCTATAAACTCACGATATTACCCCAAAAACGGTCTAGAAACACCAAGAAACGTGCTAAAAGTATGGTAAACGGGGGTAGAAAATGCACCGGAATCACGTAAAGTTGACTCCCATTAGTAGTCATCCCGCAATCCTTAGCCGAATGTTGGCCTCCACATATTTCACATAGCATAGCTTTCTCATTTTCCCTCTCTAGGTTCCCCAACTTTTGCTCCATCGCTTGCACCTTGGCATGATATTGATCATCAACTTCTTCCTTAATCGATTTTACCTCGCTCGATCCTGGCTATCTACTTCTTGGGCCCTTTCTATTAGCGGAGATGTATTACCTTGAAGTCTCGGCGATTTTCTTGATTTGGTTCATAGCTACCCCCGGTTGCAAGTTCATAATGTCTCATCCACAAGAAGCGTGTAAAGTGCCTTGATGCACCGGTTCCAATGCCCTAAAGAAAGAGTGGACCACTTCATATGGCCGAAATCCGTGTCCCGGGCATTCTCTAAGCAACGCTTTGAATCTATCCCAAGTCTCATACATTTCTTCCCCTTCATATGCATTGAACGACGCAATAGCTTCTTTCATGTCTAGAGTCTTCGAGGGCGGATAGTACTTGAACAAGAAAGTTTTCACAACATCCTCCCACGTGTTAAATGAATCATGAGCTAGCAAGTCGTACCATGTCTTAGCTTGATCCTTCAGGGCGAAAGGAAATAGCATCAGCTTTGGTGCCTCTTCACTCACCCCATTAATCTTAGTCGTATTCACGATTTGTAGGAAGTGATCGATGAAAATGTGAGAATTTTCTGTGGCCGTTCCTTTGAAGATAACATTGTCGCCCAAAAGATTAATAACACTCTGTTTAAGCTCCATGTTATTGGCGGCAACCGGAGGTACTCGAATAGGACTATGGCATGTCGTCCCGACTGGTGCCATCACGAAATCTCTACATGTCATACCCCCCGGGTTGTCTTCTTGACCTTGAAACCCAAAATTAGGAATCCCATTTGCTTGGTTATTACCCGGATGTTGTTGACCATGAACTTGGTGAGCTTGTTGATTAAAGGCTTGTTGTTGATTGTGTTGGAACTGGTTCATCATCCACTGATGGTACTGTTGCATGAAGTTATGGTCCGTTTGAGCAAATTGATTTGCTTGGTTGACATTTGGACCTTGTGGACCTTGTTGTTGTTGTCCAGCTTGACCATTGCCACCCCCTTGTCCATTGTTATTGCCAAGGGGTGGATCTTGTATTGGGACTCCATTATCCCTGAGATTATTATTCCCCAAAAACCTTTGCTCGGCTTCGTGTGCCATGTCGGACTCTTCACTCCCCAAATCACTTTGTTCAAATATCGAAATCAACTCTTCTACTTGACGACCTCTCCGTCTTTCACTGTTTCTTCGTCTTGCAAAAGCTTCAATTCTGTCGATGTAAGGTTCGAGTGGTTCGTGAGAACTCCGGGTCATGCACTATAAAACTTCAAACAACAATCAACAATACGGTATGTGGTCAATCTTATGGAGCAAAGCAGTACCATATGCTTGGTATACAAATGCAGAGAGCAATGGTTGTCCAAATTCTTGTGAGTTTGCCTTTGGCTATAATATGGGCAAACACTGGTCATCCCTTGAGATTTTTAGGCCAAGATCCTATTATATCTGCAGAAGCAGGAGTATATGCACAACATTTGATTCCTTGCATTTTATCCTATGGCCTTCTTCAATGTGTCGTGAGATTCCTACAAGCACAGAATGATGTTTTCCCAATGATGCTAACATCTGGGATCACAACTTTATTTCACTTAGTCATCTGTTGGACTCACAACTTTGTTCGGGGTTTTGTTCAGGTCATACATCTTCTCATCCCATGGTTACTTGGTTTGGTGTCATTTGTCAGTGACAGAGTATGTAATTCGACTTTTAATGACGTCTGGAGTTCAAAGTTTGATGTTGTTCCCAATAAATACTGAAACGATGTAGGTTTGGAACTTTAGTGTTAGACTCAAAACAGAAGGAAAGATGATTAAAATTATTACATACGCATCTGTCCTTTTTACATACATTAAATAGCACACACTTTCACAAGTCAACATACTAACACAATAATAAACATAGTAGACATTATTTAACTCCCCCTCTCAAGCTAAATGTCCCAGGTAACAGATTTAGTTTGCTCCTGAAGTTGTTGAACTGATTCACAGACAAAGCTTTAGTGAAGACATCTGCTATCTGTGATTCTGATGGAATATAGTTGACAGCCAACTCTTTATTCAAGATCTTATCTCTGATGAAGTGAACATCCACTTCAATGTGCTTAGTTCTAGCATGGTAGACAGGATTTTGAGCCAAGGAACTAGCACCTAAGCTATCACACCATGCCACTGGTGTTCCAGGCAGTTTCACTTTCATCTCCTTAAGCAGTTGTTCAATCCATGCCATTTCTGCTGACAGGTTAGCTAAAGATCTGTACTCAGATTCTGTGCTTGACCTAGAAACCACAGACTGTTTCTTAGAACACCATGAAATCAGGGAGGACCCAAGATAGACACAATATCCAGTGACAGATTTCCTATCAGAAGGAAAACATGCCCAATCAGCATCAGAAAATCCTTGCAAGGAAAGAGTACCACTTGCTGAAAAGAACAGACTGTAATGTAAGGTTTCCTTGACATATCTCAAGAGTTTTTTTAATGCTGTCCAGTGAACCACAGTGGGAGTTTGCATGAACTGACTTAGATAGTTCACAGAATATGAGATATCTGGTCTAGTAGAGGTGAGAAATTGCAAGCCTCCAATGGCACTTCTATAGATAAGAGGATTTTGCAATAACTCACCTTGATTAGGGCTCAGATGATTACCAACAGACATAGGAGTATTGCAACCTTTAATGTTCTCCATATTCAACCTTTTTAGAAGTTGTCCTGCATAATGCTCCTGTGAAAGCATCAATCCCTCAGAATTTCTGTAAGCTTGCATCCCCAAGAAATGTGATATAGGTCCCAGATCCTTTAGGGCAAATCTGGAGTGTAGCATCTGGATGAACTTTTGAACTTGACCATCAGAGCTCCCTGTCACCAAAATGTCATCAACATAGATTAACACATATATTAAATGTACATCAGTCTTCAACACAAATAGTGAATTGTCAGCCCTAGACTGAGTAAAACCCCACTGAAGCATCTGAGATCTTATAGCACTGAACCAGGCTCTTGGAGCTTGCTTGAGTCCATACAAAGCTTTATTAAGTCTGCAAACACACTGAGGTCTAGCAGCATCTTCAAATCCCTCAGGCTGTGGCATAAAAATGGCTTCATTGATTGGACCATTTAGAAAGGCATTATTAATGTCTACCTATCTAATGGTCCACTTGAACATCACAGCAACTGTTAGAACAATTCTAATTGTAGAGGCTTTAGCAACTGGACTAAAGGTCTCAGTAAAATCCACACCATAAGTTTGCAGATATCCTTTGGCCACAAGCCTTGCCTTGTGTTTTAACACTGATCCATCAGACTTCAGTTTGAGCTTGAAAACCCATCTGTTTCCAACAAGATTTTGTCTCAGTTCAAGAGTACCAAGTCCCATGTATGATTATGTTGAAGAGCCTGAAATTCCTCTATCATAGCCTGCTTCCACTGAGGATTACTTAGAGCATCAGACACTTTAACAGGTTCAGTTAGGTGAGCAGGGATATTGGATCTGGTGATGGAAGAGTGATAGGCTTTGGGCTTATAGATGCCACTTTTGGACCTGGTTTGCATATGATGACCAGTAGGTCTAAGAGGTGTCATAGGTTGTTCCACACTACTGGGTGAGAAGGATGAGGAAGAACTTTCAGAATCAGGATCTAGGTCTTGAGGAGATATATGAGGAGTTAGGACAGGAGAGTGAGTGAAGGGACTAGGAGATCCATTGGATTTGGATGATACAGGACTAGAGCTAGGGCTGTGATAGGACTCCTCATGAACAACTTCAAAGTCAGACACACCTTGACAAGGATCCTTATTAGAGTTTTCAATAGTAGTAGGATTGTGATTCTCAGAAGGAGTGGAATCAGCGGTAGGTATATTTAGAGAAAAGGGGTAGGTATTGACAAGATTAGGGTCAACAAGGACAGCCCTATTAGGGCCTTGAGAGAAACCGGTTTTGAAGGGATATTCATGTTCATTGAAGACAACATCTCTACTAATGTAGATCCTTCCAGATTGATCAAGGCACTTGTAACCTTTGTGCTGAGTGCTTAAACCTAGGTTCACACACTTAGTGGAATGATAACTGAACTTATGACTGTTGTAAGGTCTGAGATTAGGGTAACAGGCACACCCAAACACCTTATATCTAGAGTAGTCAGGCTTGTTTTTCAGGAGAATTTGAGTGGGTGACTTGTTATTTAGAACAGGTGTGGGAAGATCATTAATGATTTGCACAGCCTGATCAAAGCTGTGCCACCAGAATCTAAGTGGCATGGAAGATTGAGCAAGGAGAGTCAGGCCCATCTCCACAATGTGCCTATGTTTCCTTTCTGCCCTACCATGTTGACCATGAGCATGAGGACAGGGATGTCTAAAAGCAATCCCATGTTCTTTAAGATAAGATTCAAAGACTCTATATTCTCCCCCCCAATCAGACTGAATGCATTTAATGGTGGTTTGAAACTGATTTTCAACAAGTTTCTTGAAGGCAATGAAGGTAGACAAGGCATCGATTTGTGTTTCAAAGGAAAATCCAGTGTACCTAGAGTGATCATCAACAAAGTGAATATAGTACTGATATCCTAAAGTGGAAGTAACAGGTGCTGGACCCCATAGGTCAGTGTATATCATATCTAAAACAGAATTAGCATGAAAGGTGGATTTAGGATAAGGTAAATCATGCAATTTCCCAAACTGACAGGCCTCACAAAAGGATAAATCATCCACAAGATTGATATTACAAGAGTTCAAAATGGTTTTTAACACAGACTTAGAGGGGTGACCAAGCCTCTTATGCCAAACATCAAGATTTTTGTCTAAAACAGTAGAACAAACAAAAGCATTACAGATAATTTTATTGGATTCTGACTGCTTCTTGGATTGGAGAGAGCTTTGTTGACTGGATCTTTGGATGACAGGAACCTGATACAGGCCATTTCTAAGAACTCCTATTTGCAGCAGGGTCTTGGTTTCCTTGTCCTTAACATAACAACAATGATTGTCAAATTCTATGATAACAGGATAGTCATTGGTGAGTTGAGAGACACTCACTAGATTCTTTGTCATATTGGGAACATGTAAAGAGTTTTTAAGGTGCAAAGACTGACTGTTATGGGTAGGAAGAAAACAAGAACCAACATGTTTTATAGAAAGTTGCTCACCATTTCCCACTTTGTTAGATTATGCAACCACCTGTGTAATCTCCAAAGATGTGCAGATTATTAATATCGGTTATGTGATTTGTTGCCCCACTGTCAAGATACCAAGCTCCATCATGAACACTCTGAGGTGTAGCCACCATAGCCTGTTTGGAAGAGTTGTTGGAGTTAGAAGGAACAAAATCTTGCTCAAATCTGTGCCAAAGATGCAAGAAACTATGTGCCCTCTTGCCACACAACCGCACACGGGCTCATTCTTTATTCTTCTTGGAGTTCCTACCTCCACCTCTCGCCTCTATTATTTCGACCACCTCTCCTCTATAGTTTGTTGTTGAAGTGATTTCCGTGTCTTTGAGTGTAATTAGGTCTATGATTGCTATTGCTGACATAGTTTGCAACTGGTCCACCATGACTGTCACCACCAATACCACCATTAAACCTAGCTAGGAGCCTCTCATGGACAAGGAGTTGGGACTGAACTTCTTGCCAATTCATAGAGCCCACTCTTGCTGTCAAATTCACAATAACTGCTTCATACTCCCTATCAAGTCCACCAAGAGTAGCCAGGATGAGCTCAGATTTGGATATCCAGCAGCAGCTAAGTTGTCAGAATATGACTTCATCTGTGCCAAGTAATCTGCCATAGAATTTGACCCTTTTGTGGCTCTGGTTAAAGCACTATTGTATTCCAACATTCTAGCTTCTGCCTGACTGTTAAACAAGGTCTCTAGGGTTAACCAAATTTCTCTAGCAGAAGTGCATCCTACAACCTCTTGTAGAGCTTCAGTAGTCATAGAGCTCATTAGCCATCCTATCAGTAACTGATCAGTAATACTCCACTCTTCGACAGTCTGTGGTCGTTGGAACGGTGAAGGTGACACAGACAAAGAGTTTAAACCTGGTCTAGGAAGCATTTCTTCACCAAGAATATGATTCTCTAAACGATGACCTCTAATAATGGGCGAGCATGTTGATTTTCACAAATGTATAATTAGATCGATCTAATTTAACACAAACAAACTCGATTAAGGTTACCAAAGAAAGGGGATTCGACATAGGTAGGTTCCCAAAGGAGTTAAAAGGACCAAGATTAGGTGCAGGTGGTAAGGAAGAACCACCAGTGCTCAAGTACAGAGGATTGTTGTCTATCCTACCAAAGGTCAAACTCGATATAGAAGGAAAACTAGACTGGAATAAATCCTTGCTTGCGATATAGCTTCTAGGTGCAAAGGTAGTAGTTCCAAAAAGAGTTGAAGTCGGAATGCCAATGGCGTTGCTCGGCGAGACTTGAAAGAGAGCCATGAGTGAATCCAAGTCCAACAAAGAAATTAAAAGCAATCAGCTCTTGTTTGAGTGTTCTCGTGGCGGGCGATGTTTCTCCAAATGGTTGTGGTGATTGCCGCCACATCACGGCTTCGAGACGCGAGTAGTCATGGTGAAGATCAAGACGCCGGCGAACCTCGGGCTCTGATACCAAGACTCAAAACAGAAGGAAAGATGATTAAAATTATTACATACGCATCTGTCCTTTTTACATACATTAAATAGCACACACTTTCACAAGTCAACATACTAACACAATAATAAACATAGTAGACATTATTTAACTGTGTTGATGTATAGTGTTCAGTCCCGCAACACATTATGTTCTTCTGAATTTGAATGTTTGTTGGTGGACTTTGTAATGTTATGCTCAGGTACCAGATCAAGTCGATGGTTTGACAAAAGCTTGGTTCGTTGTGTGCTTTTCTCTCTTTGTGGTAAACTGATATCTTGCCTTTCTTTTTTGCAGAGGCAGTTAATTTTGCCTTTTTGAGCTAAATCTGATTTAGTGGCAGTAAATTGACCATAAATGGCAGTGTAAAACTTCAGATCCTGAAATCGAGAACATCAGGTATCAACATTAAAGTCGATCTTAATGTTCATTTTTCGGTCGCATTTTTTGTATGCAGGTTACCGAAGAATATAGTGAGCATCTGGGTGTTAATGCATGCTTGGATAAATCTTTAATGAGCTTTTTTTTTTGGCATCTTTAAGAGTTATATACTTCTTTTTGGGTTCCTTTTTGAGGTCAAGGTAATTTGCATCTACGATCTTTACAATATGTTTTTGGGATATGTATGTTTCAGAACTGCTTCTATTGGCACCACTATTAACTTTCTTTCGACACTACATTTTTTCAGCATCTTGCCATTGACGTTTCTCCCAACGTTACTGCTATTGACATTTCTGCCCATACAAATACGTTATCAACGGGAGAAACGTATGCTCTATGCGAGATGCTGAATTAATGTGATGTCCGAATCAACTTGGTGGTACCAAGAGAAGCACCCTTCATTATTAGATTAGAATATAACATATCTCTTAAAAATAATAATATATATATATAAGCTGCCGAAATCAATCATATCAAGCTGCCTGTTTCAGGCATGCAAACCGTTGAAAATTACTTAGCAGTTCATGCACGCTACAAGAACAAAATTCCAAAAAAGCGGTTTATTTTATTTTATTTTAATTATCATGGCAACTTAATGTTTCCTTGCTTCAAGTTGTTTTCTCTCCTATAAAAGTACTTGCATTCCATCCTATTCATATGCAGAAGAAGCAGTACTAAAGATTAATCCTATATAGCTAGACAATTAATTATATAGCTTACAACTGAATATGGAACCAAAAGCATCAATCCTTATTTCTTTTCTTTTATTACTCATGCTACTTCAACTGAAATATTCTCAGGGTGGAGGGATTTCAATCTACTGGGGCCAAAATGGAAATGAAGGAACTTTAGCCGAAACTTGCGCAACCGGCAATTATAAGTTTGTGAATCTTGCATTTCTTGCAACATTTGGCAATGGCGAAACACCGATGATCAATCTTGCCGGTCATTGTGATCCATACAGCAATGGCTGCACCGGCCTAAGCTCTAATATAACTCTTTGTCAATCACAAGGGATCAAAGTTATTCTTTCGATCGGTGGCGCTTCTGGTAGCTACTCCCTTGCTTCTGCTGATGATGCCAAGCAAGTTGCTACTTATCTTTGGAATAACTTTCTCGGAGGCCACTCATCCTCACGCCCTTTAGGTGACGCAGTATTAGACGGGATTGATTTCGACATTGAAGGAGGATCGGGATGTTAGAATTTTTGTAGAAGGTTGAATGGAAAAGGCTAGGATTGATGAGTGTGAGATGGAAAATGATTGATAAGTTGGAGAGATTGGAGAAAGGAAATTGATTGTATTGATTGCTTGATTGCTTTTGTTGCTTAGTTACATGGTGGTGGTGCTATTTATAGCCCCCATTGGATAGTTCAAGTGTCTAATGGAGTTTTCTAGTTCTTTCTTAATTTTGAGTAATCACTACTAGAACCTACATGCTTCTAGTAGCTTCCATTCTAGTGTAGCAATATTTATCTAGACTCATACATACAACTAGAAGCTTACACACTAGGAATGCATTTCTACTATCTAGATATTTCTTTTCTTTTTCTAGAAATGTGTAGCACAATTTAACACTCCTCTTTGGTACACATTTCAAGGTGACACCAATATTTTCTCGTAATAGCTCGAACTTGTCTCTTGGTAGTGCTTTTGTGAATATGTCGGCTAACTGTTTCTTCACTCCTCGCAATGCATGACTTCTATTTCTTTATTGGCCACACTTCTTCTCTCGATGAAGTGGTACTTGATTCTTATGTGCTTAGTCTTGTTGTGAAATCTCGGGTTTTTCGCCATTGAAATTGCCGAATTGTCACGGTGAGATCAATGTTGCTTTTCTTGAGGCTCCCCATGTCCTCAAGTATGCGTTTGAGCCATATAGCTTGGCATGTTGTCAATCTTTCTTTGCTACATATTCTCGCTTCACTGTTGATAGTGCAATTGTGTCTTGCTTTTTTGTTGCCCAAGAGAATATTCCCGAGCCCAAAGTGAATGCATAGCGGATGTGCTTTTATCATCCGATGATCCCGCCTAATCGCTATCATTGTACCCAATCAATTTTGAGTCGGGACTCGATCCATACCAGATGCCGTAATCCTTTGTACCTTGCAGATATCTTAGCACTCTTTTAGCTGCTCCGAAGTGAACTTGACTTGGACATTGCATGAACCTTGAGAGATAACTTGTTGCAAACATAATGTCAGGTCTTGTAGTTGTTAGATAGAGTAAACTTCCAATGAGACGTCGATAGACCGTACAATCTGCCCTTGGTGTGCCATCTTCGCTCTTGAGTGCTTTGTTGTCAAGTGGAGTTGCAACACTCTTGCACCCTTCCATCTTGAATTTTTCAAGAAGACTATCTGTATATTTCTTTTGGGAAATGAAAATCCCATTTTGTTTTTGGTTTACCTCGATTCCAAGGAAGTAGTGTGTTAAGGCCATATTTATATGATTATTAAGGGTGTATTTCATTATTATTTTCCCCACATTTGCGTAATTTACATGAGAATTAAGGGTTTAAGTGTAATTATTTAATAAAGATGATTTTAAGAGGGTTGTATGCAAAATTGATGATTTTAAGTGTTGATTTAATGGAATTATTATTATTTGGATTTTATTACATTTTTGCATTGTTTATTTATCATGTAGGAGTTAATTTTCGTGCATATAAAGAGGATAAATGAAGCTCAAGTCGAATTATTCAAGATAGAGTTGGAATTGGCTTGAAGAAATTGGATAAAGATGATGAAATCCGACCTCGATCTTGGACGGCGTTAGTGCGGCGTCCATTCCAGGCAGGCGTTTGATAAAGTGAACGAGCGTCGGAATTGTATTTTACATCCAGAGAGTTCAGACGGAGGATGAACGAAGCGTTTACTCGGCGTCCCAGCATTCGGACGGGCGTCCCACAAGACAGCATTTAGCGTCCGTTGCCGACTTAACCCTAACCGACTTAGAGCTCTATAAATAAAGCGGCACCCCAACCCTAATTCATATACCACATAATTGAGATCACAAATTCACCAAAAAGTCATGCCAAAGAACCCTAATTTCACGGAGATGCAAATCTCCCAACCAACAATCATATCCAACATGATTGTTGGCTAGAAACCTTGCAGTGAGTCGACGGAGGAAGCCCATCATCAACACAACCAACTAGAGAGTTCGATGCTTTATGTTAGTGAGTTTAATTTATAGTTTTTCATCACTTTGGATGCTGTTTTGTATTGATCATGTTTTGTTGGAATTAACGATTTGATGAAACGATTTATCTATATCTATATGCTTGGATCTATGTATGAAAATATATTGGTTTAAGTTTTATTTCGTTCAAGTGATGCAATTATTCGTGTTTTAAGAGATTATGCATGATTAGTTGAGTGAGAGTTTGGAAACAACCTCGTGATTTCGTGTTGATTGTATGTTTAGTTTATTTGAAAAGATAAACGAAACCCTAGAATTTGATTGAAGATATTTAATTGGATTCGTGAATAAATCACCACTAAAAACTACATCTTAGATCACCATCTAGTTGGGGGTTGTTGGTTGATGGGTGGATTCGTTGCCTCGCTGTGTTTTCCTTTATTGTTTATTAATCGAATCATTAGTTTAATCTTTAGTTTAAGTTTTAGTTTTATAAACCCTAGTTTCCTGCTTTGTTTTTACGCAATTTTCTTTCGATTCGTAGTTGGGCGCCGTCCGCAATAGCGACGCCCGTCCGTTAGATACCGTTTTAGACGCTGTTCACCAAAGTGAACGCCGTCTGCAACTTTCTGCTTTTCTTATTTTTCAGCTTGTTTTATTTCTGGTTTTCTGTTTTTAATTCTTAGGTTTAGGTTTTAGTTAGTTTCACCTTAGTTTAGTAGTTTAGTTAATAATTGTGACGTAATCAATAGAATAATTGTCCCTTGATCCGATAAACATTCCACTCCCTTAGGACGACCCGTAAACACCCTATACTACGATCCTTATACTTGGGGTGTTTCGGTTTATAAATTTAAAACTAGTTTTTACCGAACATAGTGCATTAATCCCAAGTCTGTCATTTCGAACGTCTTCATCATGTCTTGTCTAAAACTCTTGATCATGTCCCCATTGTTTCCCGTAAAGATGAGATCATCAACGTATAAGGAAACAATAAGTCTGTCACTTGAATCTCGTGTCTTAATGTAAAGTGTAGGCTCGCTTTTGCTCCTCCTGAAACCTTGCGTGATGAAGTAATTATCAATTCTGCTATACCAAGCCCGTGGGGCTTGCTTGAGCCCGTATAAAGCTTTCTTTAACTTTAGTACTTTGTCTTCTTCTCCTTTCACGATAAATCCTTGAGGCTGCTCCACGTAAATTTCTTCCTCAAGGTATCCGTTGAGAAATGCTGATTTAACATCCAGCTGATGAATTTTCCATCCTTTTTGTGTAGAGAGGGCAATTAATGCACGTATCGTATCCAATCGTGCAACAGGAGCAAATGTCTCGTTGTAATCCACTCCAAACTGTTGAGAGTAGCCTTTGGCTACAAGCCTTGCTTTGTGTTTTTGGATTGAGCCATCAGGATTAAGCTTTGTTTTATAGACCCACTTAACACCGATGACCTCTTTGTCTGGAGATGGACTTACTAGCTCCCACGTTTCATTCTTGTTTATCATCTTAATTTCTTCTTCCATTGCTTTTCTCCAAACTTCTTCTTTGGAAGCTTCTTCATAACTTCCTGGTTCTATCAAGGTGAGATTGCATCTCTCATATATCTCACTCAAGGATTTTGTTTTCCTTGGTGGTGTCTCTGGAGAAGAACCTTCATCTTGTGATGTTTCTTCAATGATAAGCGAAATGGTGATTCTCAGTTGACGGTTGTCTTCTTCGTTGGTTCGTAGAAGTGGTGCCATATTAATAGTTTTCCTTTCAACTTCCTCTGTTTCCCAATTGAAGCTTGCATCATCGTCAAATTCAACATCTCGGCTGACAATAAGCTTTCTTGTTCTTAAGCTATAAACACGGTAACCTTTTGATTGTGTACTATAGCCTAAGAAAATCCACTCTCTGTCTTTTCATCCAACTTTACTCCTTTTCTCTTTGGAATGTGAACATAACGAGATGGAGCCGAAGACTCTAAGATGCTTTGTTTGATGGCTTTCACCCACTCAGGCTTGAATGGTGTTTTGTCTGAACGGCTTTGGTTGGGCATCTGTTTAGCAAGTAGATCTGCAGTATGCACTTGCCTCCGCCCAAAATGTTTTTGGAAGGCCTTTCTCCATTAGCATAGCTCTTGCTTGTCTCCATAATCGTTTCTATTTTTACGTTCGACACACCATTTTGTTCTCGAGCGTATCCAATCACAATTGATGCTCCACGCCTTCATCTTCACGAAACTTGTTGAATTCTTTAGATGTGTATTCTTTGCCTCGATCACTTCTTATGGTCTTCATGTAGTGACCACTTTGTTTCTCGACATAGGCCTTATATTTTTTTAAATATTTCATATACTTGCGATCTTTCACGCATAATATAAACCCATGTCATTCTGGTAAAATCATCAATGAATAGAATGAAGTACCTATTTTGTTCATGTGAAGGAGTGCGCATTGGGCCACAAACGTCTGTGTGCACCAATTCTAATGGCTCCTTCGCTCTCCAAGCTTTTCCGACAGGAAATGGTTGTCGATGTTGTTTCCCGAGCATGCATCCTTCACAAACACGATCGGGTGCCTTTATAGTCGGGAGATCTTTCATCATGTTCTTCTGATGTAGTATTTTTAATCCATTGAAATTGAAGTGACCAAGCCTTCTGTGCCATAACCACGAGTCGTCAACTTGTGCCTTCATTGCGACATCTCTTGCATAACTCCATTGGATCGGAAAGCATCGTTTTTCCTTCATTTTTATTTTTGCAATTTGAAGGGATTTATCTTTTTTATCATATATTGTACAAGAATCTCCTTCAAAATGCAACGAGTATCCTTTCTCCATCATTTGCCCGACACTCAATAGATTTTGATCTATACTCGGAACCAAGAGCACCTCATTTATGTATCTCTTGCCCTTCTTTGTGTTAATGACAATAGTGCCTTTTCCTGTAGCCTCCATAAATTCTCCATTTCCTATCTTAATATTTGTCTTGAATTTTTCAAGATGGCAAAATATAGATTCATCTTTTGTCATGTGATTGCTGCAACCACTGTCAAGATACCATGTATCTTTCTTTTCCTCTGTTGCTACTTGACAGGCATAGAAGAGGTTGTCTTCGACGTCCTTTTCTTCAGAAAAGTTAGCTTGATGATTCCTTTTTGATCGACATACCTTCTCGACGTGACCAAATTTCTTGCAATTTTTGCATTTTGTTTTCCTTTAAACCAACAGTCTTTCTCCAAATGGCTTTTCCTCTTGCATATACCGCAAGGAGAAAATGTTTTGTTTGGAGGCTCTGTATTTTTAGAGCCTTCATTTGATCTCCGATCATTTTGTTTTGATTTTTGTGACGGAGTTTTGAACTTAGATTGAAAAGCATTTTCAGTTGTGCCTTCGTGACGCCTTTCCAATCTATGTTCATGAGCTTCTAGAGACCCCATCAATTCTGAAGCAGACAATTTTTCCAAATCTTTTGACTGCTCAATAGCCGTAATGATTGGATCATATTTTTACATGCATGTAATTAATATTTTTCCACAATTTTCTTCTCTGGGATGTCTTCTCCATTCGCCCGCAATTGATTTGCTAATGAATCTACTCTTGTGTAGTAGTCTTTAGCATTCTCCGAATCTTTCATTTTAAATTCTCAAAATTTCTCCTCAATGAATGGAGTTTTGAGACTCGTACCTTTTCATTGCCTTGAAACTCCTCCTGCAACTTATCCATCGCTTTTTAGCCGTCTTGGCACTCATGATTCTCGAAATAATTCTTGATCAAGCTTAATCAAGGGCTAATAATGCTTGAGCATCTTTCATTGATTCTCCTTGAGTTCTTTCTTTTGTGCGGTAGATAAATTTTAGATGTCGTCGGGGATGCTAAATCCCTTACTTACGATATCCCATAAATCTTGAGCACAAAAATAGGTTCTCATTTTAATGAACCAATAGTCGAAATTTTCACCCCGGAAAATTGGAACCGGAATGGATGAGCGGAGTGTGTAATCTGCCATGATGTTGATTTCGCCCAGTTGTAGTTGTGTCGAAACCGAGCTCCGATACCAATTGTTAGAGTTTTTGTAGAAGGTTGAATGGAAAAGGCTAGGATTGATGAGTGTGAGATGAAAATGATTGATAAGTTGGAGAGATTGGAGAAAGGAAATTGATTGTATTGATTGCTTGATTGCTTTTGTTGCTTAGTTACATGGTGGTGGTGCTATTTATAGCCCCCATTGGATAGTTCAAGTGTCTAATGGAGTTTTCTAGTTCTTTCTTAATTTTGAGTAATCACTACTAGAACCTACATGCTTCTAGTAGCTTCCATTCTAGTGTAGCAATATTTATCTAGACTCTTACATACAACTAGAAGCCTCTACACTAGGAATGCATTTCTACTATCTAGATATTTCTTTTCTTTTTTCTAGAAATGTGTAGCACAATTTAACACGGGACTGTACTGGGACGATCTTGCTAGGTTTTTATCTGCATATAGCAGCAAAGGTAAGAAGGTTTACTTAACAGCAGCACCTCAGTGTCCATTTCCTGATGCTTGGGTAGGGGGTGCTTTGAAAACCGGCCTCTTTGATTATGTTTGGGTTCAATTCTTTAACAACCCGCCATGCCAGTATTCTTCTACCGACATTGCTAATCTTGAAGATTCATGGAAGTTGTGGACATCTTCAATTCCTGCTACAAACATTTTTTTAGGGCTTCCTGCCGCTCCTGAAGCTGCCGGAAGTGGCTTCATTCCCGTGTCGGATTTGAAGTCACAAGTCCTTCCAGCTATTAAGGGTTCTAAGAAATACGGAGGAGTCATGCTATGGTCCAAGTATTACGATGATCAATCTGGTTACAGTGCCTCCATTGAAGGCGACGTCTAAAAGTCGAAAAAACTTCAATATTCGCCAGATCTTTATGTAAATATTGTTCATGTTTATACATGCATGTATATATGTATATATATGCGTTATGTTTGTGTTTACTAAGGCAATGTTGAAATTAGTGGTTGTTTCTCGTAAGTTGTAAATGTTGTTTTTAAAAAATTACCTGTAAATTACATGTTTTATTTACTCGGCTTCAATTTCAATGTTTCAAAGATCTTTCTGGTGATGTCCATATGATTATGATTGTTCTGTACAATATGTTTTTTTTTTTTTAATTCACATCCTCAAGCTTCCATGTTTAGAAGATTGATAATGATGCGATAAAAAACTTTAAGAACTATACATCATAAATGTCACAGTAAAATATGATCAATTACTACTACTGGGGAAGGTTCTGAGAGAATTGGCTCAGAAGATCATCAAAAGACAGAGAACAATTACAACAACAAAGAAATAAAAAACTTATGAGGAAGTGCTGATGAGACCTGACAAAGAGAAATAGCTAGAAGCAATGATATCTGAAATGGGATCCATGAAAGACAACCAGGTTTGAGACCTAGTTGACCCAACAAAGGGAATCGTTCCTATTGGGGTGCAAATGGGGTCTTTAAGAGAAAGATCGAGATGGATGGTAATGTGATTACCTATAAGGCTATGTTAGTGGCAAAGGGTTATAAACAAAGGCAAGGAATTAATTATGATGAAACCTTTTCGCTAGTAGCCATGCTAAAGTCTATTAGGATTTTGCTTGCTATATATTGTAGCATACCATGATTATGATATCACACAGATGGATGTGAAAACAGTTTTCCTTCATGGGAATTTGTCTGAGGAAGTGTAGATGACACAACCTGAGGGTTTACTTCAGACGATGCACAAATGGTATGTAAACTGCAAAGGTCAATTTATGGACTAAATCATGCTTCTCGGAGATGAAATCTTCGTTTTGATGAGTCGATCAAACAATTTGATTTTATCAAGAACAAATATGAGCCTTGTGTTTACAAGATGGTTAGTGGGAGTGTATTAGTTTTTTTAGTACGTTATGTAGATAACATAGTGCTTATATGTAATTATATTCCTATGTTACAGTAAGTTAAAGTTTGGTTATCCAAGAACTTCTTCATGAAAGACTTGGGAGAAGCAGCCTACACTCTGGGAATCAAAATGTATAAGGATAGATCTAAGATTTTACTTGGTCTATCACAAACATAAATAAGATGCTAAAAAGATTTAGAATGGACAGTCCAAGAGAGGATTATTGCCCATGTTTCATGAGTTCTATGTGTCAAAGGAAATGTGTCCTAAGAATGAGGACGAAAGGGCGCATACGAGTAAGATCCCTTATGCCTCATCTGTAGGATCTATCATGTATGCCATGTCGTGTACACGACCGGATGTCTCGTACCCTCTAAGTATGACTAGTAGGTACCAGGTGAATCCAGGTGATGGTCATTGGATTGCAGTCAAGAATATCCTCAAGTATATGAGACGTACTAATGATATGTTGCTAGTTTATGGGAACTCCGATTTGGTAATTCAAGGTTATACAGATGCTAGTTTTCAAACTGATAAGGATGACTTTAAGTCATAGTCTGGGTTTGTTTTCACACTCAATAGTAAGGCTGTTCGCCGGAAGAGTTCCAAGCAAGAAATCATTGCATATTCTACAACAGAGGCCAAGTATATTGCAGCCTCAGAGGCAGCAAATGAAGTAGTTTGGATGAAGAAGTTCATTACTGAACTTGGTGTGGTTTCCTCCATTAAAAATCCAGTTCCACTGTACTGCGACAACAATGGGGCAGATGCTCAGTCAAAGGAACCAACGTCTCATCAAAAGTCCAAACATGTATTGCGGCGCTATCACTTGATTATAGATATAATTGATAGAGTTGATGTAAAGATAGATAAAGTCCACACGGATGATAACATATTATATCCGTTGACCAAGTCTTTCTTGTAGGCTAAGCATGAGAAACATGTTCACGAGCATTAGCTTAGGCATATGGGCGATTGGCTTTAGGTCAAGTGGGAGATTGTTAGTTTAGTGTCCTAAACCCAATTGGGTTGGATCGGATCCAACCGGGTCGAGTCAATTACAGTCTATTTTGTTTATGTAATATTATTATTATGAATAATAAAAGCATTGTTATTATATATTTTATCGCATAAACCAATTTACTATTGTATATATAACAACGTCCTTAGCATTAAACTGTGATAGAGAAACCATAATAGTGATTATGGTTTGTGAGATCTCAACCCACTTCAAAAGGTTTGATGCTTAAATATCTTTAGTCGTATGTATATTTTTTTTGGAAGTCGTATGTATAATTAAATGGGGCATTAATAATGCGATAAGACAAGCACATATTAGAAGTCTTATATCTTGTGAAGATAGTGGCAGATCTTATTTGTCAAAGTGTGTGGAACTTGGACTGTACGTGGACGTGTATTAGAGAATGCGTACGTTAGATCGATCCACTTACTTTATTAAGTGTCGCACTATGTGGCGGTTGTGTAATTATCCTTAGATCGGAGTTTCTATAACATCACGGTGTGGATTGTCATACTTTGACACTATTGAGGTTTCCCTTACCACGGGGCAATCGTGCGGTAGTGTTTGGGTATGATTCTGAAGCATGCGTAGGATTTATGTTGCTCGTCCGGAATCAAGTTTCCAAACAGTAGGAATAAATATCCAAAATGACCTTTTATCAGGAATGTCTTATTCTCGAAAGTCCTTGCAAAGCGGATGTAAAATGTTCCTTCGAGAGAATATGGTATCCAGTTTATTAGATACGGTCATTGATGTTCTGACACTCCAATAAAGACACTATGGATATTGCAACATTGGTAGGATGGTATTTACACAGTAACTATTTCACATGAAAGGCAATAGTCAGATGAGAACCTCCCAGATCCATACGAGATTCTCTATTGTCTTTAGATTCGATCTTGATTTAGCCGAGACCATATGTGATCAATGATTCGAGACTTGATCACCGGACCTCACCGAGAACATCATGCGTGATACTCATAAAAGAGTATTCAGACGTGTACACATATTCAGCTCTAATCAATCAGATTTAACAGCTTCGTATGAGAAAGCTGAGAGTAGACATGATCAACAGATTCAGACTTGATCACCAGAGCAAATGTGATTACCAGATTAAGACATAATCACATCAGCTGAACATATTCAGTTGAGTTCTTCAGATTCAACTCTTCTCCAACAGGTTCAGATGTACACTCAAAGTTCAGATCAAATGAAATTTTATTGTTCTCAGCTGACTTCTGCAGCTCAGCTGATTGAACCTGAAGCTCCTCCTGTTTGTTAACACCCCAGATTCCGATCCAGACAGAATTTTCATTAGGGCCCTTAAAACCACCCTTTTTGAATGTCTTCTTTCCAGGGTTTCCATTTATTTTGTCAGCCACTCTCGGCAACCAAACCAATCGCTTTGGTTATGCAGACTTGTACCAGCTACATTATGCCTCAGCTCTTGAGTATGGAGAGACGACCTAATATCCTCCAATGACACTGTGTCTTTTTCAGTGATAAGAGACTGCACAAAATTCTCATATTATGCTGGCAATGATACCAAAAAAATTAGAGCTGCATCTTAATCTTCGATCTTAACATCAACATTCCTCAAATCAAGCAATATTGTGTTGAGCTTGTCCGGATGATCTCTGAGAGGCATTCTTTCATCTTTAAACTGAACAGACGTTTCCTCAATATCAACTTGTTGGTCAACGACTTTGTCATATACAGACTCTCAAACTTAAGCCACAGCCCTGCTATTGAATCCTCTTCAGCAACTCATGTGATAATATCATTTGACAAGCACAACAAAATCATTGAATGCGTTTTCTCCTCCAGACTGGCCATCTCAGCGTTTCTGACATCCACCTGCATTGTCAGTGGAGCCCAAAACCATAGTTGTTTTATCAGGGCACACATCTTGATCTGCCACAGACTGAAATTTTTCATTCATGTGAATTTATCGATCTTTACATTCAATCCAGACATCTTGATCTTGCCGAAAATCTAGCGTTGATCCCAAAACCTAGCGTCAATTACGACATTGGTGTCAATCAACCAAACTCGAATAGATTTGGGATACCTTGAACCTTGCTTTGATACTAGTTTGTTATAATGAAATGAAAACATATTGGAATCTTAATTGTAATAATCAAGAATAGACAATAACGATCAAACACACATGAACAAAAACACAGAGATTTAACGTGGTTTTCGGCAATGTGGCGACTAGTTCACAGGCAAACACGAGCAAATTACATTATCCCAGAGTGTTAACAGATTTTTGAAATTGAACTAAGTTACAACAGATGCGTATTTATAGCCACAAAATCCTAACATGAGCCGTCGTAATGACACAGTAGCAGATTGACTAAAATACTACTGATGTAGTCTTAATAATATTCAACTAAGGACTATTAGATGTAACCAGATTCAGGCTCAAAGTTGATTTAGACGTGAAAATTGAGATGTTACTGTTACCTTACCGTTTGTTGAAGACATTATTGATACGACGTAGTTTTGGTTATAACCTATTTGTAATTGTGTATTTACAGTCTTACCCATACTCGTTGTACTAGTATATAAACTATACCATTGTAATACTTTTTATTATCAATATACAACACAAATTACCACTTGGTATCAGAGCTAGGTTAATAAAAAAAACAAACAAACCCTCCGGCCGTCCACCATCTTCTTCGGCAAGACCTTCTTCTCCGGCACATACCAGCGCCGGCGATCAACAGCAGCAGCGGTCTGCTTCATCACTCGCCAACACACAAACCCGCAGCCAAAACCCTAGCTTTCTCCACAAGCCATGTCGTCTGATACCAAATCCGGCGCCACCAACACTGCTGCCGCCGCCAACATTGTTGCCGCAAACACTGCCGCACCCTACCCGTCCTTTACTCCGTCATCCGCAGTGCACATCACCAAGTTAACTCGTCAAAATTATAATCTATGGCAAGCACAGGTTTTACCGTATCTAAAAGGCCAAGGAGTCTACGGGTTCGTTGATGGCTCGATCAAACCACCTTCGCCGACTACCATCACCGACGGCCAGGCCGTACCCAACCCTGATTACGCCACCCACCTTGCAGCTTGGACTAAGATTGACAATATGATTCTATCGGTTATCACCTCGTCTCTCTCCGATGAGGTTCTCCAATGTCCTTGTTTCCCCTGTCCTAAAAAAAAATCTCTTATCTGTTCAACTTTTTTGTTCGGATAATTATGTTTTCTTTGAGTTTCACTACTCTTTTTTTCTTGTCAAGGATTATTCAGGAACCATACTGCTTAAAGGCTTTGTACATGACGGTCTCTACCACTTCCACAGTCCACCCTCTCGGCCTATTCAAGCTCATCACACAGTCTCCGGTCCCTTCACCAAGTGGCACTTCCGTCTCGGTCATTGTTCCTATCATGTTCTCCAACAGGCTTTACGTAGTTTATCTATTTCTGTTCCAAATAAACCACCGGATGCGGTTTGTGCTCCGTGTCAACTTGCTAAGAGTCATCGTTTTCCGTTATATACTTCCGATTTTACTTCTAGTCAACCTTTGGATTTAATATATTCTGATGTTTGGGGACCTACTGAATTTTCCATATATGGCAATCGTTACTATGTTAGTTTCCTCGATGACTATACTAAATACATGTGGTTTTAACCGATTAAGCATAAATCTGATGTTGAATCCCTTTTCCCGAAGTTCCTTGCACTAATCGAACGTCACTTTAATACCAAGCTTAAATCTATTCAAACTGATTGGGGTGGCGAATATCGGCACTTTGAACGTACCTTAACTCACTTGGGAATTCACCATCGCCGCTCTGCCCCTCACACCCATGAACAAGTCGGTGCTATTAAACGCTGACACCGCCAAATTACCGAGGTTGGGCTTTCCCTCCTCGCTCACTCTAATCTTTCCTTACCCTATTGGGAAGATGCCTTCACTACCGCCACTTATATAATCAACCGTCTCCTGCCTCGTGTGTTAAACCATAAATCGCCTTTCGAACTTGTCTATCACCGTCCTCCTGACCTTTCTTTCCTTCGTGTCTTTGGTTGTGCATGTTTTCCATACCTTCGACCCTACGATCGCCACAAAACAGACTTCCGCTCGAAGGCTTGTATTTTCCTTGGATACAGTCCTTCTCACCATGGCTACAAATGTCTTGATCTTTCCTCTGGTTGTGTCTACATCGTTCGCCACGTGATTTTCGATGAAACCGTCTTTCCCTACTCGGCCCAAAAGCTCCCACCTCCTCCACTTCCCGTAACCGTTCCTTTACCGTAATCCCTACCACCCCACCCCACTGCCCCTCACACAACCAAACCCACCCCACCACCCAACCCGACTATCCCCCCAACTGTCCCCTCCCCAACTACCCCCTCACCACCTACCTCTCCTCAAGCCGAGCCTTTCCCTGCCCCAGCACCCTCTCTGTCACCTCAAATGCCCGCCTCCTCTTCCTTATCCCCACCACCACCACCGCCACCTCACCCTATGACCACTCGCACTCGCACAAACACCTTGAAGCCCAAACACAATCTTGATTTTATTCGATACCCGCTGCCAAAAGCCTTAGTTACCACATCTACCATTTCTGAGCCGACCTGTTACACTGACCCTGTTAAACACAAAGTGTGGCTTGATGCCATGCATGATGAGATTAATGCTCTACTTCATACTAACACGTGGGAACTTGTCCCCTATAGCCCAAATATGAATGTAGTGGGGAATAAATGGGTATTTCGCACCAAACTACATGCGGACGGCCACATTGAACGTCATAAGGCTCGTCTGGTTGCCAAGGGCTTTCATCAAGCACCGGGCATTGACTACTCTAAGACCTTTAGCCCGGTTGTCAAGCCTGTTACTACTCGCATTTTGTTATCTCTTGCTGTTTCACAGGGATGGTCACTTCGTCAAGTTGATATTCAAAATGCCTTTCTTCATGGCAACCTGACTGAAACGGTTTATGTCTGATTATGTCTGTCGCTTGAAGCGCAGTTTGTATGGCCTTAAGCAGGCACCCCGGGCTTGGTTCTCTAGCTTTACTGATGTTCTCACGCAATTTGGCTTTGTAGGTTCCAAGGTTGATACATCTTTATATGTCTATACTCGCGGCTCCATCCGTCTTTATATACTTATTTATGTAGATGATGTTATTATTACTGGCAACAGCTCGACTCACATTGAACAGGTTATTCGGTTTCTTGGCACCCATTTCCCGGTTAAGGATCTTGGGTCTCTATCCTACTTCCTTGGTATAGAAGCTCTTCCCACCCCGGATGGTCTATTCCTCACTCAACGTAAGTATATTTTCAACTTATTGCAGAAAGCAAATATGGATAAATCCAAGCCGTGCTCCACTCCTATGGCTGCCTTGGCTCGACTACATCATGACCCTGGGCCTCTCTTTTCGGATCCGGCTTTGTATCGTACGATTGTTGGCAGGATCCAATACCTCAGTTTTACTCACCCCGACATTGCCTTTACCGTCCACAAAGCTAGTAAATTTATGCACGCACCTACTGAGGCCCACTGGTTAGCGGTCAAACGACTTCTCCGCTACTTAAAGGCTACGATCTCTGAGGGTCTCTTTTTCTCCCGTCGTTCGACCTTGCATTTACGTGCCTACTCGGATTCTGATTGGGCCGCCGACCCTGATAATCGGCGCTCTATCGGTGCTTATTGTATTTTTCTTGGTGATCACCTTATAAGCTGGCGCTCCAAACAGCACTTCACTGTTTCCAAAAGCAGCACCGAGCCCAGTACAAGACCCTCTCTAATACTACCGCCGAGCTTCAATGGATTCGAAGTCTTCTCACCGACATGCACGTCTCTACGCCTACTCCGACTCTTTGGTGTGATAATATTGGTGCTACCTACCTTGCTCACAACCCTGTCTTTCACGCTCGCACTAAACATATTGAGATTGATTTTCACCATGTTCGAGAGCTTATTGCCGCCAAGAAACTGACTGTTGCCTTCCTTACATCAAAAGATCAACTCGCGGATCTCCTCACCAAACCGTTGGGCAATCCTTGCTTTGCCACTTTGAAGACCAATCTCCGTGTCTACCCTATACCCACGGGATTGCGGGGGCGTGTTGAAGACATTATTGATACGACGTAGTTTTGGTTATAACCTATTTGTAATTGTGTATTTACAGTCTTACCCATACCCGTTGTACTAGTATATAAACTGTACCATTGTAATACTTTTTATTATCAATATACAACACAAATTACCACACCGTTACATAGGTTTTGACGGCTAAATTACAATTTTGGTCCTCTAACTAGACACGTTTTTCGATTTTGGTCCTGGTTTTTCTCCGGCGACAATTTTAGTCCATTAAGTGGTCTTTTTTTTTACAAAAATAGTCCTGGACGCCGGAAAGACCACTTACAGGACTAAAATTGTCGTCCGAAAGACCACTTACAAGACTAAAATTATCGCCGGAAAAGACCAATTTCAGTCCTGTAAGTGGTCTTTCCGGCGTTCAGGACTATTTTTGCAAAAAAAAAGACCACTTACAGGACTAAAATTATCACCGGAGAATAACTAGGACCAAAATCGAAAAACGTGTCTAGTTAGAGGACCAAAATTGTAATCGAAAAAGTTCTTTGTTCTTTATTTTATTATTTTATGAGTTCTAGTCGGAGAGACGAATGAGTCACCACCTAGGGAGAGATCCAAGGGAGATCTACGCTCGTCTTCGAGGGTATGATTTTCTATCTTTTCCAATATGTAGATCTGTCGTTGTTCTATTCGACTAGTATGTTTTAATTGCTTATTTAGTTTAATTATATAGTAGTTAGTTTATTTTAGCCCATGTGTTATACAACTAATTCGTTGGTGAAGAAATCATGAAACAGTGGTTGTGTTCTTTAGATCTACGACGGTCTATATCGCTAGATCTGAATGCCTAGTAAATTACTAGTTCATGATAATCGGCGCCAGCTGTGTTGATCGATAGATTTAATTTACATGTTAGTAGCCTGGTCAACTATTTGCATGTCATCATAAATTAGCATGAAGTACTGATAGTGAAGTGTTAGTTTGGACATTATCTAGATGGACCCTAGGAACGTGCTAATCAGTGTCGATAGCTGTCTAGGCGGGTTTGCGGTATGAGCTAGCGCTCAATACCGGCAGCTCTAGTTCTTTATGCGTATGGGCTATTACGGACCAATTAAAGAGGGTAGCTTGCGTATAGATTGTCTAATACTATGGTCGGAGTAGGTAGGGTTAGGAGTTGTACCCGTAGCTGAACAATGAATTAAAATTCACCAATGGGGAGGACTGTTGCATGTGTGGGGGGAATAACTAATTACTCATAATTGAACTTAAACATTATAAACTCTTGGTTGCATCCGTGTGAGCTAGCGTAGTATTGTTAGTGTGTGAGACCAAATTTACTACTGTCTAGATTATAGTTGGTCGTACACCATATTTGTGACAAGCTCAATCTTGATAATTTAATGTTCTTACGAGTCTCTATGGGATCGACCTTGACTCGCCAGTACTCTACTATGATAGACCTAGTCCTATTGCTAGTAAGTGCTTTGCACGCAATCAAGATTTTCTGGCGCCAATGCCGGGGACTCGTGTCAAGAATACTTTTTTATTTAAGATTGAGTGTCTATATATATTCAAGTCTGTTTTATTGAGTCTTTTTAATAGTCTGCTTTATCTTTGGAGTCGCATGCAGTCGATTCTGTTAAAATATGGAAAAAGTACATCCGGTTTATCGGGGTTATACCGCGGAAAACCGGGGGTCCCAGATTCGGCAGGATCGTTTCTGTCAGCTCAGTGTCGAGTCAGGAGTCAGAGTCTGTATTTTGTGATTCTTCCAGGCGTGTGTAACAGCCGCCGAGGCAAGTCACTAAATTTTTATTTTCTTTTTGTGTCTTGTAGTACGCTACACGAGGTTCAGTAGCCAAACTCGAAAGATTCATACCTGAGATCGAAAAGTTTGCTAGACAAAAAAGAAAGAAAGCTCAAGAGAATACGGTTAGGCTGGCGGATGACGTAAGCTCACAATGAAGAGATCACAGTGAGAAGGAAGAAGAAATTCCACCTTTGGAGGATACAGAAAACACCATGGCAGAAAATGGACACAACGGAAGAGTCAATGGAGCAGGAGTTGTGGTACAAAGAGAAATGAGAACTCTACAGAGTTATGCAATGTCGACGATTGAGCAGTTCATGCCAGCAATTGTTCTGCCAGAGGATGCGGCTGAGATCTTTCATCCGAAACCGAATGTGATACAGATGGTGACTAATTACACTAGCTTTCATGGAGTACCAAACGAAGATCTTAGTGTACACGTCACCAACTTCTTGGAGATAGTCAGCACCGTCAAACCAGCAGGAGTACCTGAAGACAACATTAAGCTAAGTTGTGTCCATTCACTCTGAAAGACAAAGCGAAGATATGATTATTGTCTCTAGCACCAGGATCGATCCAAACTTGGACCGATCTGCTGCAGAAGTTTATGAACAAGTACTGCCCGCCTGGGAAGTCACTTTAGATGAGACAAGACATTATGAATTTAAATCAGAAACCCACTGAAACTTTCGAAGAAGCTTGGGAAAGATTTAAGGAAGCACAAAGGAAATGCCCTCACCATGATATCACTTTGCCGTACGAATGCATAGTTTTTATCACCGATTACGGCCAAGTGAACAAATGAGAGTTGATGTATCGAGCAACAGATGTTTTGCATTGCTAGCACCTGAAGAAGCCGAAGAAAAACTGGAGCAAATCGCACTGACAAGCCAATGGGGAACGCATCAAATTGAGACCGCCAAAGTAACTGAAGGCGTATTTGGAGAAGATACTTCTCAAAAGATCTTATACCAGTTGATGGCGATGAATGAGAAGATACATGACATTCAAGATCGTATTGCCAAGGTTGAGAAAGTTCAAGAGATCGAAGCAACCAACATCGAAGATGTGAACTATCTGGGGAGGCAAGAAAATCCCTATGGGGGCGGATATCGCCCAGGTTTTCATGACCACCCTGGTTTTTGACTGAGTGATCCTAACGGTGGAGAGAGACTGAGACAAACTGGTGGATTCATGCCTCAATTCAACAAGTCAGGTGGTTGGGAAGCAGCCATGGATAAGATGAGCTCAACTGTGACCGACACGGTCAATCAACTTACCAAATCCATGACTGAACTGAATACAAACTTCATCACATATTGTCAGAAGAATGATACAAGGCTGACCACAGGAAGCCTTAGTATAGAATCTGTCGCACCATGTGGGGCAGATCGCCGAACAAGTGTCAGCCCGTCCTCCGGGAAGATCGCACAATAATACTGAGAAAAATCCAAAGGACGTGAATGAAATCATGACTAGAAGCGGAAAGGAATTGCCTGGACCAGTTATACCAACTGTCCAGGAAGAATCAGAAGAAAAAGAGGGGCCGGTAAATCGGGACACAACCCCGGTAAACCGGGCGTCTGAAAATTCAGCAGACGAGCAGGCAGACCAGTAGCCGGCAGCATGTAAGTCTTTATGAACTGTAACTATTAATCCTACTACTTTACCCTATCCCCCTAGGAAATATAAACCGAATAATGATGATGCCCGTTATAAAAAGTTCATAGAGATGTTTAAGAAGTAGCAAGTGAATATACCTTTGGTAGAAGCTCCGGCCGGAATGCCAGAGTATACGAAATTCTTGAAAGAAGCAATCCCTACAAAAAGGATATTATTAGACCTTAAGACTATTGAAATAGTGTCCTAAACCCAATCGGGTTGGACCGAATCCAACCAGATCGGATCATTTCTACTATTTCTTTATGTTTATACATATGATAAGGCTTTTCTGTTGTCATATATTTGTTCTTTCATAAAACCAATTGTGAGTTGTTATATGATAACGTCCTTAGTATTAAACTGTGATAGAGAAACCATGATAGGCGACTATGGTTGATGAGATTTCTAATCACTTTAACAAGTTTGATACTTTAATGTCCTTAGGCTTATGTACTGTTAAACAGGGCATTGATAGTACAAACAGGCTAGCACATATTAGATGTCTTCTGTCTTTAAGGGCAGGGATAAATCTCGTCTATCGAAGTGTAGAGACACTTGGACTGTACGTGGACGTGTATTAGAAAATGCGTATGTTAGACTGACCCACTTACACTGTTAAATGACACACTGTGTGACGGTTGTGTAATTATCCTTAGGACTGGAGTCTACATGGCATCACGGTGTGGATTGTCATGCTTTGACACTATCGAGGTTTCCCCTAGCCACGGGGTGATCATGCGGTATTGATTGGGTATGATACTGAAGCATGCAGAGTATACATGTTTGGTCGTCCGGAAATCGCATACCCTATCAGTAGGGTGAATATGCGAAAGGGCCTTCTTATAAGGAATGTCTTACTCTCATAAATCTTTGCAAAGTGGAAGTAAATGAGTTACTTCGAGAGAACATGATATCAAGATTATAAGTTACGGTTTGATGTTTGACACTCGACGAACGACCGTATGGATATTATTACAGCAATAGGATTATATTTACATGGTAACCGTTTCACATGAAAGGTAGTAGTCATTGCATTTGACTCTTCCGATGATTGGGGGTCACGGTGTGTTGCCAGACGCTATCCCGTGATCGTTAGGCATGAAGGACATTTTTGTTTTTGCACTTTGTGTCTACGGCCAACATATTCGGAAGCCTATCGGGTCACATATAAGAACATCTAGCCGGATTAAAATGCGGTTATAGTGATAACCAAATAAGAAAATTTTATCTTGACTATAAAGTGTTATAGTGCTAAATTAATATGGTGGTATTTATTTATTATGAATAAATTAAATACTCGATATTAATTATATTGATTAATTAAAAATATTCCGGATGCCAATTAGTTGGCAATATGGGCGCAATTTTGGAGTGTATAAGATACACATGGATTGTGCAATTTAATTAATAGTATTACCAAATATTAATATTAGATTTTAATATATATATATATATATATATATATATATATATATATATATATATATATATATATATATATATATATATATATAGGTTGGGTTCCCCTACATACCATACTATCCATACATACCTACATACCACTTAAATTAATAAACCAAACCAATTTGAATTACCCTTCCTACCCTTCCTCCTTCTATTCAGTCTTCTTCTTCCTTCGATTACGATTACCTTACGACCTTCCTTCTTCCCTTCTCTATTGTTGCCTTCTTGCACATCTATTTCCTTTTAAAGTGTTAATCGAACATAAATGCTTCGATTCTCTACGCATTGTAACACGCGCCTTTCTTTTCTGAATCGACTTTGGTGATCGCGAACAATAACTATTTTTGATTATTGTTTTTTGCGTACCATAGCAATGGATTCGAATCGAATATGATGATGGAAATCAGCGATGGAGAATACTCAAATTGTTTTGTACACAACTTCAATTTTGGATGAAAGAGTACAAAATACACCTTATCAAGCGAGTAATTTTTCGATTTGTGCATTTTTTCCTATTGTTACAATCTCACATCTGAAAGTCAAGAAATTTTGAATCTTGTTGTAGATAGTATTCAGTTCACGACTTGTTGTTTAAAGAATAGAATAAAGCAAAAATGCTCTGTTTTTTGATAGGCAAATATGTGAAACAAACAAGGGATGGTATTATGGTAATGGTACCTTTCTTTCATCTTCCCCGGACCCCTTGACAAGGGCTAGCAACACAAAAATACTGCTTATGAAAAATAGTAAGCATTTGGATTTGGAGTATGTGCATCATGATGATGCTTTGTTATGCATGCAACAACACTCTGTTAATTTTCTTATTATTGTTTAGTGATCCTTAAGTTGATTGTAGCCTTGTACTCTGTGGATTCTGAATATAAATAGGAGGTAGGCAGGTGTAAACGAGCTGAGCCGACCCGATTTCACGCTTAAAGACCCTTAAAATATAACAAATTGAGAAAGGGAGAAAACTGTACCTTCTTGTTGTCTTCCAAGTTATCACTATTTGCATTGATACTAACTGACAAAAATGTTGAACCTTGTAGAACGAACCTCCCTTGCAGTGACTTATCCAGGATTAGTATTAGGGGTCTAGTTTTCTTAAGGGCAAAAAAAAAAGGAAAAGTCTACTGAACAATATCTACTGTGCAAAATCATGTAGTTCATTATGATTATTAGGTACATCTAGTTGGGGACATGTTGTACCTTATTCTGTAAATCCATAACTGTACCTTATTTTTTCCCCAAAAAATTGGTGTGAGGAGGAGAGGGGAGGGGGGTGTTTATCCCCCAAACATCTTGTTAGATATGTCCCTGCTCCCTTGCTTCCAGAAATCCTCACAATTAACCTCTGGAATGTCCAATGAACCAACTGTTGCACATTAAATATACTAGAAGTTCAGTTTTCTAAGATTTGAACAGCAACTGAGAATGGCTTAATGCACTGTTGGGATTGGGGAAAGTGCCGTCGTTTCTGCTTTGGTTATCTGAATGGGAAAGATGGTTTTATCAAGGGAATGGGGTGGCGGGAATCTGAACTCTAGACATACCAGGAATTACTAGTTGTTGATTTAGTGCATCCGGTTTGTTATTTTTTTAATTTTTCGTTATCATAACCTTTTCACTCTGCATTCTGAAACTACGAGAATTAAGTGAAGAAATCAACACTTCTAGTTTGACAAGTATGGTAGTAGCTGACGTTGTACCTGACATAAGTACACTAGGTGAATTTTCTTATAATTTTACTTCTTCTTCCATATTTTTGATAGAATATCATGTAAAATAAATGAGCAGGTGTGTTTAATTTATCATTCAAATAATGCAGATAGTGTGGAAGGAATCAACTATGAGTCACCTTTAGCAGAAGAGGTAGTCGAACAATATGGTACTATAGGTAATAGTTATTTATGCTCTCTTTTTACGTTCAATTGCATCTTATTAGTATTTTAGTGCATCTAGTCACTTTTAATGTGCATCTGATATTAAATTTTAATGTTTTTATGAAGCTACTCCTGTCGTCACTAGAGACCCTATCAATCAAATACCCTATGTTCTAGAGAATTTAAAGCCGGTTGTAGGGATGTTGTTTGATGACCTAAACAGTGGAATACGGTTTTATAGGAAGTATAGTGAAGTCGCCGGGTTTAACATCAGGTTGGATATAGAAAAACATGGTAAAGGACTATAAAAATATTATATACAAGCGTTGCGTATGTAATAAAGCGAGGATAAGTAAGCCGACGAGGAAACAAAGAAGGGTTCCAATAACTAGGGTTGGTTGTCGAGGCTAAAATAGTTTTCAAAATAATAGAAGATGGTGTAGAGGAAGAAAAAACATGAAATACATGGTTGCTACTTTTATAGAAGGCCACTCACACCATCCCAGAATACTCCAAATACCATGGTCCATTTGAAGCAAGCTAGAGATATAAACATCGTGCATAAGAAAATGATAATTGACAATGCAAAGGTAAATTTTGGGGCGACCAAGTCATTTAAGATGTTCAAGGAACATGTAAGCGGTTTCCGTAATATTGGTGCGTCATTAGAAGATTTTAAGAACTTCTCCGAGATGTCAAGAAATTTATCAAAGAGTATGATGCACAGATGTTAATTGAAAAGTTTATGCAAAAAAAAGCAATGTATCTTTGCATTCTACTTTGATTTTGATGTGGACAAGGATGGGAATTTGAGCGAGTATTACAGGTGATCCTATTGCTATAAAAAACTACATGCTCTTTGGTGATCCGGTTTCGTTTGATACAACTTTTAATAAGAACCAATATAAAATGGTGTTTGGTCCATTTACGGGTGTGGATAACCATAAGAGATGTGTGGTCTTTGGAGTGATGCATTATCAAATGAGACCACAGAGTCATTTGTTTGGCTTTTTGAAAACTTTTTGAAGGCCATGGGTGGGCGTTATCCAAACTTCATAATAACGGATCAAGATCCGATCAAGCGAGGAATAGAAAGGGTCTTTGGAGATAAAACATAACACAAGTTTTGTGTGTGGCATATAATGAAAAAAGTGAGCGAGAGAAAGTAGAATTCGGCTACATGTAAAGAAACCAACTTTCTAAAAGACATTAATGCTTGTGTGTGGGGCGATGACATTGAGGTGCACAGGAGTTTGAGCAAAAATGGGCATCGATGATTTCGACTTACAAATTGCATGATAATGAATGGTTGGATAGCATGAAGAAATTATGTGCCTATTGGATCCTGCATATTCAAGGGATTTGTTCTTAGGAGGGCTTATGAGGGCGACCTCAAGATCGAATCAAAGCAGTTTCTTTGGAAACTTCACTAACCCCAATTTATCCTTGGTTGAATTTTACATGAGATACGAGGCGCAATGGATTCTCAACGATGGAAACACTCCAAGTTGGTAGCGATTCCAAAAATTCATCGCCTCAACTTATTACCCCGCTTGAAATGGAAGAGCATGCTTCTAAAATATACACCCTGTTATATTTTACGAGTTTCATTGAGGAGGTAAAGGCTGCTTGTTTTAGATGTGGGTTTAAAAATAGCACTACTGAGATGGTGTGGTAGATACTATTATCATCACGGACCGGGACGAGAATAAGGATTACATAGTCCAATTTGTTATCTCTGAATATAAATTGGTATGCTCTTGCAAGAAGTTCACGAGAGAAGGTCTCTTGTGTCGCCACGCGATTTGTGTGTTGAAAGATAAGGGTTTTGATGAAGTTCCGAAAGAGTACTTGTTGGATAGGTGGATGAAAAACGCAACTTGTCAGCCGGTTTTTAGTGTAGATGGAACGTTACTTGTTGATTGTTCAACATTAGACACTAAAAAAACAAAAGATTGGAGAGTTGTACACTTTGAAGCATTTGCTTGTGTATCTATGGTTGAAGACAATGAAGAAAAGCGGATGAGTTGTTGAAACTACTTCGTAACTTTAGAGAGAATGTCACAGGCGTTAAAGATTGTTGTGAAAATCAAAAGAAGAAAAAAAGTCAACAAAGATGATGAGATTGAGAAATTGCTAGGAACAAAACTTCCAAAAGAAGTTACTATACTTCCTCCAAAATAGTCAAAAACCAAGAGTGCGGAAGATCGGGAAGAAGGATTATTTCGAAAAGGAAAAAGCTATCGAAGAGCGAGCAGGGACCCAAGAAAGTGCAACTATTGTGGTAAAATGTCATACCATGACTACGAAATTGCCCCACACGTCTCCTACAGAAAGATGCCACAACGAAGCAAGCAGTACATAAAAGTGTTGTTGAACATTCCACATTTGCATTTGTATTAGGTTATTTGAACATAAGAAATTAGAGGGTCATTATATTTAAAGTGGTTATAATAGTATATTTATTTTGCAGTGAAAACACACGAGACATTGGTGGGAAGATATATGAGATGATCGATCTTTTCTATCAAGCAACTAGGAGTAGTTCCAGAGCTACGAGGGGTGTTTCTTGTCATGATTATATATGTCCTAGTTGTCAAGTAGTTGTTACTTTTCCTAGATACAATATTTTGTATGGTGATTTATTCTCTTTTGGGTTTCAACCTAGTCTTTGGTTATCTATTTGGTTTCTATAGTTGATTTTGATGCGATTTGTAACTTTGTTATGTTTGCCTTCTTACTATGTATGAATTTGGATCCCTATTAGCTCATGATCTTTTGCTTTTGATTACATTTTATTGTTAACTTTTGCTTTGCGTGTGTTGTTTTCCGATTCTGCTTTGCTTGTGGGGTTGCAAGCAACGGACCTTTGTAAGGTAACGATGTTTTGCTGTATCGTTTTTATATTTCCGATTCTGCTTTGCTTTTAATGATTTTAGTGCATCGATCGGTATTTTAGTGCACTGGTTATTGTTTGAGTGCACCTACTTATTGTTTGATTCTAACGATTACTTTTGGTTCGATTTTCTTTTACCTTTAATCTTCTAATCTCTATGGATAACCGTCTCGAAAGGAAAGAAAGAAAAAAAATAATCATGGAATAAATCCTAATTGCATGAATTATTTGATGGGTTGGTTGAATGAGTGCATATGTAGATTCACTTTAGACTCATTTCACTTTTAATGATTTTAGTGCATCTGATCACTATTTTAGTGCACCTGGTTATTGTTTGAGTACACTAGTTATTGTTTGATTAGGTAATGATTACTTTTAGTCCGATTTTCTTTTACCTTTAATCTTATAATCTCTATGGATAACCGTCTCGAAAGGAAAGAAAGAAAAAAAGAATAATCATGGAATAAATCCTAATTGCATGAATTATTTAATGGGTTGGTGAATGTGTGCATATGTAGATTCAATTTAGACTCATTTCACTTTTAATGACTTTAGTGCATCGATCACTATTTTAGTGCACTGGTTATTGTTTGAGTGCACGATAGGTGTTTTAATCGTCTCCTTACTATTTTAGTGCACCATATGTTGGTATCTTTTAAATGACCGAGAAAGAGTAAATATTAGTCTAATTTATTGAACAAGTGCGAAATATAAACTAGAGAATATGATCCCTAACGCAATCTCATAAAAACATTGACATCCAAATTGTGCAGACAATTTTGTTTCCAAATACATACATGAATACATTTGCCATTCACTTTGTTCAAATACTGAAGACCTTGTTCCAACTAATTCAGACTAAAAACCCTTTTAATAACACCGACTAAAATCAAACACACATAAAAAAACAAAAACAAAAAAATCATAAATCCTACAAAGTGCAACTTTGAGTGCATCGATAGAAATTTTAATGTACATAATGCATTTTTAATGTAACTACTAAATTCATAAAGAAAAGTGTTTATTAAAATGTTAAAAAAATTTAAAAGGTCTTTTAAAATATTGCTCTCGGGATTTAGATGTATATTATTAAAAGACATAAAATTTGTTACCTTTAAAAATTCATATCCCATCCCGAGTAGATCGAGCATTGTGCGAGAAACGGTATTCATCAACTTCGCACAAAGAATCATAGATAATATTATGATACAAAATTATCATAATTAAATAAATCATTAAATCAAGTTGACTATGCATACCTTGAAATAATTTGTGTTGGTCCATAACGTTTCATCGATTGTAGCTTCCAAAAATTTTAGTACATACACTCCACAATCATACCTTACAAATTGAGCATAGAAAACAAGCGAGGCAATTTTTTTAACAAACTTGTTTCATGCCTATGTAGAATAAGAAACATAGGAAATTATATATAAACCGAAGTACCCATTCTTTTCTTTGGGGCACCTTAACATTCACCACTTCAAACTTGTTCATCCTTTTTTAACTTATCATAACCAACAAAGTTTTAAATCGATAGCCACTCAACATTATAAACCTTGCAAAAGTAACACGATAAACTCAGTCACCAAATCAAAAACAAAACCTCATTTCCATCTTTCACATATATATACAATCTAATTAGCACATGGTGCACACACAAAGAAACACCTATATATACTACAACCACGGCCACATAACACATAACTCACATAATTTAGGTGTGAGTAATATAAGCATCTTGATTCAGTTTTGAAAGAGTATATAATACGATATAAGTGCGAAATTGAAACAAGCGAGGCAATGTATAAACGATGATAAAATGAATGAAACAAGGCGGTGTACAACTATATCACGATTTTAGATTACAGATCCAGTACTATAGAATATCAACAATTCAAGGTCAAATTACTAATCGAATAAATACATATACTAGCACATATAAGGGTCAAACACAGCGATACTAATATATTACGAAAAGAGTAAGCCCAGGATCAATAAGTACGACAAATTACAAATGATGCAGGTTCGACAACAATAGCGAGATCAAGGTATCGGCGAGAGAATAGTCAATTACAGCAGTTAACAAGGGAATGGCACGAACACTCACTACCTAAACAATCAACGACCTATGATATTACAAGGTATTGAAAGAAGGATCCGACAAGGTGATCCCGTGTAAGTAAACCTACTAGCAAGAAAACAAGGTCAAAAATCGTCAATTACTGATATTTGTAACCGACTAAAGCTTTGATTATGATTCAATTCATGATGATCGTAAGTCAAAAGTTCATATTCTTCAGTACATACACTCCAACCAACATTCTCATATTTACCTTAATACAATAGCATGATATGTCAAGGTTAACAATAGTGCATCTAACACAACTAACAATACATCTAGCCCACCTAACAATGCATCTACTAGTGCATCAACAATTACTCTTTTGAAAATAATCACAGCATGAGTAAATCATTAGCGTAATACTTAAAACTTATATGTATGTTTTACACAAGAAAAAAAACTTACCACTTCACTTTGTAGCGATTCTTTGCAACCATTTTCTTTTTATGCATTAGTGAGTCTAAGATGAATGTTGTTTTCTTCTCCAAATCACAAACACAGCAAAACCAATGGTCATCGTTTAATAAAGGAATAAACACACATGCGAAGTGGTGAAGAAAAAAAACAAATGAACAAAATGAGTGCGGTATAACGTTACAAACTCTTGTTTGATGCATAAACATTATACATAGTTTTTTTTTTACTTTTTGATGTCTTTTCCATCATTAGGCATGTAATGCAACTTTATATATGCATTGTCAAGTGTTTTCTTCCATCGGCTTCAAATCTGAATGGTAGAAAATGCAAGTTAAATTACGAGAATAAAACATTCTCGAGAAACTATACAAATCTGTTTGTGTTTAAAATTTTACCTTAACAATTGTAGGCATAAAGAGAAACTCGGATTAAGTAAAAGAACATTTAATTCCAACAATATCAATCACCTAAAATCGATAAGTGTTAGAATATATAATGAGAATGAAATGAAGAGTTGTTTATTTACACTGTTATTGTTTGAGTCTGGTGATTACTAGTTTTTGATGCTTATAATGTATTGATTAAAGGATGTCGAGAATATATAATGAGAATAAACATAGTAAAGCTTTAGAATTAAACTAAAAAAGTTTGTAAATGCAAGTAAACTTACATTATACATTATCCATTGGCGTGGCTTTAAACTCATCATCCGCTTTTACCGTGACTTGCATCCATTCGGTATCGACAAGACTAAAAATATAAGTAAGACGATTACATATTGACAAATAACCTAATAAGCAACATAAACACATAAATAAAAAATTTCTTACATTGATGCATGGTCGCCTTCTGAACAAATTCGATGAAGATGTGCATCCGTGTATTATATACGATTTGAGGTCTTTGGTGACTATTACATGGAAACAAGTGTCTTATATTAGAAAGGCGGAGTAAGCTAGTACATAAAAGTATAAGAACACATGTTATGAAAATGGTTCAAATTACCGTAATCCATGAAGTCATAAAGTGAGCAAATTGTTTGATTTTAAAATTCGGGATGTTTTGGTGAAGTCGGGATCCGAAAGCATGCTCTGACTAAACTTCTTCAATTGAGCACTCTGAACAATATAACGAGTTCCTTCTAGTGAATTTTTGATTGAAATGAATATTGTAAAACAAAGTAATTTTAAAACTAGTTCTTACATCTTTAAAGCATGGAGTGTATCCTTGCTTCATGCCTTTGTAGGTGTCCATGAACCGCATCATGTAAACACCGAATCTACACCATCAACAATATAAGGTTTACGCACGAACTCACGAACATCAAACCTAAAGAGGTTTTCACAAGCTTTTGCTTTCCCTTTCAATATCTTACCCATGAAAGCCAAGCTGTGTCAAATCTGAATAAAAAAGAACATATTATAATAAAAAAACTTATTAGATAATGGGTACAAAAAAAAGTTGAAACACATACCACATGTTTTACATAGACACCATATTTGACCGACTTTGGTTTCATAGCATGAATAACTTCAAGCTTTGATTTTGACAAGTTTGCACAAAGAGAATAGGATTGGGATTGACGTGTGTAAGGTGGGGCACAAAAATCTGTAGGTACAAAAGTGGACATGACTTCAAAAAAGCGAAAATAAATTTTAAATAAAATCATATACTTTACAATCTCTTTACCAGTCTACATCATTGAAATTGATCTCCACACCATCAATGGGCTGAAAAAATACAATGTTTGTTAGAAAATATAAGCATAAAATAGACGTTTTAAATTTAAAAACATAGCATATAAGAGCTTACATCAACGGATGATGACAAGTAGAGAAACAAGCGTGGGGGAATCACTAGACTTGTTATACTCTCCTTGTTTAAAATGTCACACCGGACATATATAAGCGAAGGAGAAACATTATCTCCAACAACTAAAGATTTCAAATGCAGCGGGTCAATTCATGTTTGCCCTTTCTTTGAATAGAATTTCCTACACACAAAAACAACATGGTAGATAATGCATAAAGCGAGAAAAAAAAAAAATATTCTAATGCATCTAATATAATAAACAATGCATCTAGTACTTGAAAAAGTGCATCCATCTACTAGCACATGTTTCTCAAACTCACCAAGAGACATCTAAAACAATAACCAGTGCACCAAACTAGTTACAGTGCACCAAACTACTAACAGTGCACAAAAACATTAGCACTCCGAAAAGTGCACATATCACGAAAGAAAATACATATAGTAGTTCAAAATGTGAACTGATATGTTAGAATAAAAATAATTGTAAAATTAGAAGACCAACCTCCACATTACGACTCTAAACATCACCTTTTTAAGAGGTCAATTTGAATTATCGAACACATACTCAACTACATCAATTTGAATTATCGAACACAGACTCAATTTGAATTATGGTACCTTTGGCTAAATAATAACACTAAGAGCATATGACAGTGATATAACAAAAAACAAACCTCTCATCAGAGTTGTCTAAGAGAGCATAATCAATCACATACTTCTCAAGCTTAGTCAAATGAGAGAAGATGTCAATGTTCCTCTGCAAAAATGGTGATCGATAAACATTAGAACGAACAACGTTCCGTTTCGTTTTCAAATTTTCCTCATGCTCAACTTCCTGAGGGGAGGTGTCCTTTGTACCACTTCCACTTGCAAATGGTCTGGTGATGGCTGACTAGAAAATGAGTCTTCTTCATTGAGAGCAACATCAAAGGCTACAGTGATGCGTTATATGCACCATTTCCACTATGTGTACCACTTCCACTTGCAAATGCAATTCGTGATGAGCGCTTTAACACAACTCAAAGGAGTGGGTTGTTTTGGGGGACAACTGCGGCTCCACTTGGGTGGTCTCTTGGGTGGAGCCAAAATCGAACCCAAAAGATCGAAAGATGGCACCGTAGGGTCGACAAAATGAACCTTCTTCTTCTTTACCTCTCCTCCTCTTCCATTGGATGCTTTCTAAAGTTTTTTCAAGCTTGAGGAACACCTCGATGTAAGCCGTCGATTATTTAAGCCAAGAAGATCAGCATTTTCAACTTTGAAAAGGAGTAAAATTTGATAACATAGCTTAGAATAAGAAAGATGATGACAATAATGATAAATAAGAAGATAGAGAATAGCAATATGCCTTTTCATCATTTTCTCATCTCTTTCAACTTCTGTCTATCTAACTTTTCCTCCTTTTGGCTAGCCGCCACATTGCCTTCTGTCTGGTAGCAATATACCCATCTAAAGCTATACGCCGGAGAAGCCATCTGCTTAACAAAATCGAGAATCGAGTTTTTCACAATTGCTTTCCTCAAGCGGAAAGAAAAGTTATCATCACCTTGGCAAACTCCAATGCCGCTTTGAGCCAACAACTTAACGAAGAATTATCGTTACGATCTTCTTTAGCATCGTTCTTCTCCTCACTGCTCATCTTTTTTATCCTCCTTATCCTCCATTGTCTCTTGCTTTTTATCCATCTAAATCCATAACTATAGGACCTTACACACGACCCTTTCCAAAACCAACATCTTTTTCTTCCTTCACCCTCCTTCTAATTTCATCATTGCCCCAATTTGCAGCGTTGGGAAGATCGTTCAACGATCCTCCATCTAAAAACAACTCTGTCAAGATATATAAAGACCAAAACCATTATCGGACCCTTATACACAAGCGTAGAACTAGCTTGATATTACCTTTGCCAACCATCTTTTGCCAATTACAAATAGAGGTAACCGGTGCCTTAGTAAATGAACACCAATTGAAATTCGATGCATTTGCGGATCTCCGCCTAAAATTTCAAAAGCGATGGCGATCTTGTGTCCCCTGCCTTACCCATCAAAAGTGTAGATGCGATATAAACTATAAAATTTCTCTTGAATTCCACACCTCCCTTTCATTGTGAAATTAATTTGTCCAACAATGATCTCTTCAAAACTTTAGGAATACAACCAAAGCTGTAGCAACCATTTCTTTTTTTTTCTCTAAAAATCTTACGATTTTCACTCGTCGTAACCATACAACTCAATGGAACCCATTGGTAGCCCGATCATAATATGAATGTCCGTGTCTTTTATTTGAAGTTGATTGTTCATCGGTGAACATGCACTAGTGTTAAAGTCGACAACAACCAAACGTACTAAGGCGGTAGGAGGCGTATCCGTTTTCAACTTCAACAGACCACCAAAACCAATGGCCTCAATGTCCGTATTTGCTCATCACTTGGACAACTTTCAATAAATTTTGTGATGGCACAAGGAGACATCCTGGTTTTTAAAGTAATGGCTTTGCTTGTCGAAGGTGAATCGTTGTTATCTTTGCTTCATCTTCTTGAAATTTGTTTGGCATTACCGAACTTCACACTCTCTGATTGTCATTAGCTAACTTCACAATCTCCTTCCTCTTCATTTGTCACAAAATTGCATTCAAACAAAAACCCCAAAAATCAAGATTTAAAATCAGTTCAAACAATCAAACAGTATAAAAATCATAAAATTAAGCCATCAAAACATCGCAATAAAACATGTAACACGTGGCCTAGGGTGACCCCAATAAGGAAAAAACATGTAAACAAACAAAGCTGGCGATGTTACTTCAAGTTTCAAAATTTCATTAATAGCGAGCAATACAGCTGCAATTTCCTACACAATCATGCAAAAGTACACCAATACTATCTAAATTTTAGACAACACCTTATGATTATTATAGCTCATGGCAAAGTAAGCTTTTGTTATCTGAGAAAGATAGTATGTGTCTAGCATCTAATGCGAGGAAGGCTAGGGCAGGTGATTCTCAACAAACTAGAACATAAAAGAGGTAATGCATTCAACATCTAACACAAAATAGGCTCCATTACACATCTAGAAAAGTCCAAGCCTAATTCCCTTTTTGCATCACATACCACTTTGCCTATGAGCTCTTTTTGAATCGTGAAACTTGCGACATTGATAAGTAAGAATACAAAACCCTACCACTTTAGACTATCTTCACAATTGAAAAAGAAATGAATAAAAACACATTAAGTAGCTTGAAATAATCGGGTCGAATCGGTACCACCATCCAAACTTATACTAATAATCCACATAAACAAAACACTACTGACACGTTTCACAACGTTTATGTGACATTCGAGAGATTAAACCATTAACGGAAGGAAAATCAATGATTAACCAAAAGAACAAGTAGACATGAGCAAATTTGTACCAAAGAAGTGTATCCGATTAACAAACATCCAAGGATACAAGTGAGGAAAGATTCTCCATTAATTACCTTCATTTCTTCATTTAATTTGCAAAGAAAACTAACCCAATTTTTTAAAAGATACAAGAACCCATGAAATTCAGTCCAAGTTGAGAAATTTAAACCATTTCATCGATTATTCACGAAATTTACGCCCAAATCAAGCGAGTTCAAGATATAATTACCTTGCCCCTTTAAAAGCTAATAATGAAATCATTTAAAGCCCAGAAAAGGCCTCAATTTACATACGAAATCACAAAAGATAACCCAAAGCAAATGTGTCCTCAACAAGCAAAGTAAACCAACAATTAAAACAAATGCAGAACCAAAAGAACATGAACAATACCGGACATTTTATCCCCAAGACCAAGAGAAGCAACAAGCTTAGACAAAGATCAAACCCGAGTATAAAAATCGTAAAATTAAGCCATCAAAACATACGCAATCCATCGGACTATCTTCAAAATTGAAAAAAGAAATGAATAAAAACACAGATGAAGTAGCTTGAAATAGCGGTCGAATCGGTACCTTTAGATCAACGAGGAGAAGAAAACGCCTCGAGAGAATTTGATGAGACAACAATCGCAATGTCGTTGTTACGAACTCGTCGTCGCGGAGTGCAAGGAGGAAGGAGGAAGGGTGTTGGAGCGATGTAGACTTGGAGTTGCGAGAAATTGTAGACTTCGAAGTTGCGAGAACGAAGGAAGGAAGAGGAAATTGCGTGGTGGGTTACTGTTTGAGATGAGAAATGTCGAGGATTGAGGTTTTAATTACTAGTAAATGCAGTAAGCATGGATATAGAGGTATGTATATGAACCCATTTCTATATATATGAACCCATTTCTATATATAGAAATGGGTTCATATACATACCTCTATATCCATGCTTGCACGTACTTACTAGTAATTAAAACCCTCAATCTCGATTTCCTCATCTCAAACGAGAACCCACCACGCAATTTCCTCTTCCTTCCTTCGATTACTGCAACTCGAAGTCTGAATTTCGCAACTCGAAGTCTACATCGCTCCAACACCTTCCTCCTTCCTCCTTGCACTCGGCGACGGCAGTTGAAACAACGACATTGCGATTGTTGTCTCATCAAATTCTCTCTCGGCGTTTTCTTTCTCCTCGTTGATCTAAAGGCTTGATTCGACCGATTATTTCAAGCTACTTCTTGTGTTTTTATTCATTTCTTTTCAATTTTGAAGATAGTCCGATGGATTGCGATGTTTTGATGGCTTAATTTTACGATTTTATACTGCTGTTTGATCTTTGTCTAAACTTGTTGCTTCTCTGGTCTTGAGGATAAAATGTGCGGTATTGTTCATGTTCTTTTGGTTACATTTGTTTTAATTGTTGGTTTACTTTGCTTGTTGAGGACACATTTGCTTTGGGTTATCTTTTGTGATTACATATGTAAATTGAGGCCTTTGGAGGCTTTAAATGATTTCATTAAGCGTTTCTTAAAGGGGCAAGGTAATTATATCTTGAACTCGCTTGATTTGGGCGAAATTACGTGAATAATCGATGAAATGGTTTAAATTTCTCAACTTGGACTGAATTTCATGGGTTCTTGTATCTTTAAAAATTGGGTTAATTTTCTTTGCAAATTAAATGAAGAAATGAAGGTAATTAATGGAGAATCTTTCCCTCACTTGTATCCTTGGATGTTTGTTAATCGGATACACTTCTTTGGTACAAATTTGCTCATGTCTACTTGTTCTTTTGGTTAATCATTGATTTTCCTTACGGTTAATGGTTTAATCTCTCGAATGTCACATAAACGTTGTGAAGCGTCTTTATAGTGTTTTGTTTATAGGGATTATTAGTATAAGTTTGGATGGTGGTCTTGATTCGACGATTATTTCAAAGCTACTTAATGTGTTTTTATTCATTTCTTTTCAATTGTGAAGATAGTCTAAAGTGGTAGGGTTTTGTATTCTTACTTATCAATCTTTGCAAGTTTCTGCGATTCGATAGCTCATAGGCAAAGTGGTATGTGATGCAAAGGTGGCTTGGACTTTCTAGATGTGTAATGGAGCCTATTTTGTGTTAGATGTTGAATGCATTACCTCTTTTATGTTCTAGTTTGTTGAGAATCACCGCCCACTAGCCTTCCGCATTAGATGCTAGACACATACTATCTTTCTCGTATAACAAAAGCTTACTTTGCCATGAGCTATAATAATCATAAGGTGTTGTCTAAAATTTAGATAGTATTGGTGTACTTTTGCATGATTATGTAGTGAAATTGCGACTGTATTGCTCGCTATTAATGAAATTCTTGAAACTTGAAGTAATCTTGCGATTTTGTTTGTTTACATGTTTTTCCTTATTGAAGTCGATCCTAGCCACGTGTTACATGTTTTTATTGCGATGTTTTGATGGCTTAATTTTATGATTTTATACTCTGTTTGATTGTTTGAATCGATTTTAAATCTTGATTTTGGGGTTTTTGTTTGAATGCGACTTGTGACAAATGAAGAGGAAGGAAGATTGTGAAGTTAGCTAATGACAATCGAAGAGAGTGAAGTTCGTAATGCCAAACAAATTTCGAAGATGAAGCGACATAACAACGATTCACCTTCGACAAGCAAAGCCATTACTTTAAAACCAGGATGTCTCCTTGTGTGCCATCACAAAATTTATTGAAAGTTGTCCAAGTGATGAGCAAATCTGGGACATTGAGGCCATTGGTTTTGGTGGTCTGTTGAAGTTGAAAGCGGATACGATTCTACTTTTATCTGCGGGTTGTTGTCGAACTTAACACTAGTGCATGTTCAGCGATGAACAATCAACTTCAAATAAAAGACGCGGACATTCATATTGCGGCTGAGGCTACCAATGGGTTCCATTGAGTTGTATGAAGAAACCGCGACGAGTGAAAAATCGGAAGATTTTTTAGAGGAAAAAAGAAATGGTTGCTACTGATTTGGTTGTATTCCTAAAGTTTTGAAGAGATCATTGTTGGACAAATTAATTTCGCGGCGGCGAAAAGGGAGGTGTGGAATTCAAGAGAAATTTTATAGTTTATATCGCATCTACACTTTGATGGGCGTTAAGAGGACGCGTATAAATCTTTTTTTGAAATTCTTAGGCGGAGATCTGGCAAATGCATCGAATTTCAATTGGTGTTCATTTACTAGAAGGCAAATTGTTACCTCTATTTGTAATTGGCAAAAGATGGTTGGCAAAGGTATCTTGAAGCTAGTTCTACGTTTGTGTATAAGGGTCGATAATGGTTTTGGTCTTTATATATCTTGACGAGTTGTTTTTAGATGGAGGATCTGATGAACGATCTTCCCAACGCTTGCAAATTGGGGCAATGATGAAATTAGAAGGAGGTGAAGTGAAGAAAAGATGTTGGTTTTGGAAAGAACATTAATAAGTCCTATAGTTATGGGCGAGATGGATAAAAAGCAAGAGACAATGGAGGATAAGGAGGATAAAAGATGGCGGAGGAGAAGAACGATGCTAAAGAAGATCGAGCGATAATTCTTCGGTTAAGTTGTTGGCTCGGCGGCATTGGAGTTTGCCAAGGCGTATGATAACTTTTCTTTCGATTGAGGAAAGCAATTGTGAAAACTCGATTATTTTGTTAAGCGGATGGCTTCTCCGGCGGCGCCAGATGGGTATATTGCTACCAGGCAGAAGGCAATGTGGCGGCTAGCCAAAAGGAGGAAAAGTTAGATAGACGAGAAGTTGAAAGAGATGAGAAAATGATGAAAAGGCATATTGCTATTCTCTATCTTCTTATTTATCATTATTGTCATCATCTTTCTTATTCTAAGCTATGTTATCAAATTTTTACTCCTTTTCCGGTTGAAAATGCTGATCTTCTTGGCGAAATAATCGGACGAAACCATCTGCTGAGGTGTTCCTCAAGCTGAAAAACTTTGGAAAGCATCCAATGGAAGAGGAGAGGTAAAGAAGAAGAGGTTCATTTTGTCGACCTACGTGTGCCATCTTTCGATCTTTGGGTTCTGATTTTGGCTCCACCCAAGAGACCACCCATGGAGCGGCGATGTCCCCTGAAACGACCACTCTTTGAGTTGTGTTAAAGCGTTCATCACGAATTGCATTTGCAAGTGGAAGTGGTACACATAGTGGAAATGGTGCATATAACGCATCACCGTAGCCTTTGATGTTGCTCTCAATGAAGAAGACTCATTTTCTAGTCGACCATCACCACACCATTTGCAAAGTGGAAGTGGTACAAAGGACACCTCCCTCGAAGTTGAGCATGAGGAAAATTTGAAAACGAAGCGGAGCGTTGTTCGCTCTAATGTTTATCGATCACCATTTTTGGCAGAGAACATTGACATCTTCTCTCATTTGACTAAGCTTGAAAGTATGTGATTGATTATGCTCTCTTAGACAACTCGATGAGAGGTTTGTTTTTGTTATATCAACGTCATATGCTCTTAGTGTTATTATTTAGCCAAAGTACCATAATTCAAATTGAGTCTGTGTTCGATAATTCAAATTGATGTAGTTGAGTATGTGTTCGATAATTCAAATTGACCTCTTAAAAGGTGATGTTTAGAGTAAATAATGTGGAGGTTGGTCTTCTAATTTTACAATTATTTTATTCTAACATATCGGGTTCACATTTTGAACTACTATATATATTTTCTTCTTACGTGATATGTGCACTTTTCGAGTGCTAATGTTTTTGTGCACTGTTAAATAGTTTGGTGCACCTGGTAACTAGTTTGGTGCACTGGTTATTGTTTTAGATGTCTCTCTTGTGAGTTTGAAAACATGTGCTAGTAGATGGATGCACTTTTTCAAGTACTAGATGCATTGTTTATTATATTAGATGCATTAAATATTTTATTTTTCTCGCGCATGCATTATCTACCATGTTGTTTTTGTGTAGGAAATTCTATTCAGACGTGGCAAACATGAATTGACCCGCCGATTTGAAATCTTTGAATTGTTGGAGATAATGTTTCTCGCTGATTATATATATGCGGTGTGACATTTTAAACAAGGAGATATAACAAGTCTGAGTGATTCCCCTCACGTTTGTTTCTCTACTTGTCATCATCCGTTGATGTAAGCTCTTATATGCTATGTTTTTTTAAATTTAAAAACGTCTATTTTATGCTTATATTTTCTAACAAACATTGTATTTTTTTCAGCCCAATGATGGTGTGGAGATCAATTTCAATGATGTAGACACAGTAAAGAGATTGTAAAGTATATGATTTTATTTAAAATTTATTTTCGTTTTTGAAGTCATGTCCACTTTTGTACCTCACGATTTTTGTGCCCCACCTTACACACGTCAATCCCAATCTATTCTCTTTGTGCAAACTTGTCAAAATCAAAGCTTGAGTTATTCATGCTATGAAACCAAAGTCGATCAAATATGGTGTCTATATGTAAACATGTGGTATGTGTTTCAACTTTTTTGTACCCATTATCTAATAAGTTTTTTTATTATAATATGTTCTTTTTATTAAGTATTTGACACAGATTGGCTTTCATGGGTAAGATATTGAAGGAAAGCAAAGCTTGTGAAAACCTCTTTAGAATTTGATGTTCAGAGTTAGTGCGAAACCTTATATTGTTGATGGTGTAGATTCAGTGTTTACATGATGCGATTCATGGACACCTACAAAGGCATGAAGCAGGATACACTCCATGCTTTAAAGATGTAAGAACTAGTTTTAAAATTACTTTGTTTTACAATATTCATTTCAATCAAAAATTCACTAGAAAGGAACTGTATATTGTTGAGTGCTCAATTGAAGAAGTTTAAAGTACAGTAGAGCATGCTTTAGGATCCTGACTTCCGACCAAAACATCCTGAATTTTAAAATCAAACAATTTGCTCACTCTATGACTTGCGGTTACGGTAATTTGAACCATTTTCATAACATGTGTTCTTATACTTTTATGTACTAAACTTACTCCGTCTTTCTAATATAAGACACTTGTTTCCATGTAATAGTCGACCACCCCTCAAATCGTATAGAATACACGGATGCACATCTTCTTGAATTTGTTAAATAAAGCGACCATGCATCATCAATGTAAGAAATTTTTATTTATGTGTTTATGTTGCTTATTAGGTTATTTGTCAATATGTAATCGTCTTACTATATTTTTAGTCTTGTCGATACGAATGGATGCAAGTCACTCGAAGGAGATGATGAGTTTAAAAACCCGCCCGATGAATAATGTATAATGTAAGTTTACTTGCATTTACAAACTTTTTTAGTTTAATTCTAAAAGCTTTACTATGTTTATTCTCATTATATATTACGACATCCTTTAATCAATACATTATAAGCATCAAAAAAACTAGTAATCAACTGCACTCAAACAATAACAGTGCGATCAAACAACTCTTCATTTCATTCTCATTATATATTCTAACACTTATCGTATTTTAGTGATTGATATTGTTGGAATTAAATGTTCTTTCTGAATCCAGAGTTTCTCTTTATGCCTACAATTGTTAAGGTAAAATTTTAAACACAAGCGATTTATATAGTTTCTGAATGTTTTATTCTCGAAATTTAACTTGCATTTTCTACCATTCGAGATTTGAAGCGATGGAAGAAAACACTTGACAATGCATATATAAAGTTGCATTACATGCCTAATGATGGAAAGACATCAAAAAAGTAAAAAAAACTATGTATAATGTTTATGCATCAAACAAGAGTTTATAACGTTATACCGATACCATTTTGTTCATTTGTTTTCTTTTTCTTCACCAGCGCAGTGTTTATTCCTTTATTAAGCGATGACCATTGGTTTTGCTTGTGTTTGTGATTTGGAGAAGAAAACAACATTCATCTTAGACTCACTAATGCATAAAAGAAAATGGTTGCAAAGAATCGATTTGCGATGAAGTGGTAAGTTTTTTTTTTGTGTAAAACATACATATAAGTTTTAAGTATTACGCTAATGATTTACTCATGCTGTGATTATTTTCAAAAGAGTAATTGTTGATGCACTAGTAGATGCATTGTTAGAGTGGGCTAGATGTATTGTTAGTTGTGTTAGATGCACTATTGTTAACCTTGACATATCATGCTATTGTATTAAGGTAAATATGAGAATGTTGGTTGGAGTGTATGTATGAAGAATATGAACTTTGACTTACGATCATCATGAATTGAATCATAATCAAAGCTTTAGTCGATTACAAATATCGATGAATTGGCGATTTTTGACCTTGTTTTCTTTGCTAGTAAGCGACTTACACGGATCACCTTGTCGGATCCTTCTTTCAATACCTTGTAATATCATAGAACGTGTTGATTGTTTAGGTAGCTGAAGTGTTCAGGCCATTCCTTTGTTAATCTGTTGTAATTGACTATTCTCTGTTGATACCTTGATCTGCTATTGTTCTTTGAACTGCTCATTTGTAATTTCTTTGTACTTATTGATCGAGTTACTAACTTACGTAATATATTAAATAACTGTGTGTTTGACCCTTATATATGCTAGTATATGTATTTATTCGGTTAGTAATTTGACCTTGAATTGTTGATATTCTATAGTACCGGATCGTAATCTAAAGCGTGATATAGTTGTACCTTTATCTTTGTTTCATTCATTTTATCATCGATTTATACATTGCCTGCTTGTTTCAATTACGCACTTATATCGGTATTATATACTCTTTCAAAAAGCTGAATCTGCATGCTTATATTACTCACACCTAAATTATGTGAGTTATGTGTTATGTGGCGTGGTTGTAGTATATATAGGTGTTTCTTTAATATTGTGCACCATGTGCGAATTAGATTGTATATATATGTGAAAGATGGAAATGAGGTTTTGTTTTTGATTTGGTGGCTGAGTTTATCGTGTTACTTTTGCAAGGTTTATAATGTTGAGTGGCTATCGACGAAAACTTTGTTGGTTATGATAAGTTAAAGGGATGAACAAGTTTGAAGTGGTGAATGTTAAGGTGCCCCGAAAGAAAGAATGGGTACTTCAGGTTTATATATAATTTCTATGTTTCTTATTCTACATAGGCATGAAACAAGTTTGTTAAAAAAAATTGCACTTTGTTTCTATGCTCAATTTGTAAAGGTATGATTGTGGAGTGTATGTACTAAAATTTTGGAAGCTACTGAATGATGAAGCGTTATGGACCAACACAAATTATTTCAAGGTATGCATAGTCAACTTGATTTAATGATTTATTTAATTATGATAATTTTGTATCATAATATTATCTATGATTCTTTGTGCGGAAGTTGGATGAATACCGTTCTGCACAATGCTCGATCTACCGGATGGGATATGAATTTTCGAAAGGTAACAAATTTTATGTCTTTTAATAATATACATCTAAATCCGAGAGCAATATTTTAAAAGACCTTTTAAATTTTTTTAACATTTTAATAAACACTTTTCTTTATGAATTTAGTAGTTACATTAAAAATGCATTATGTACATTAAAATTTCTATCGATGCACTCCGAGTTGCACTTTGTAGGATTTATGATTTTTTTTTGTTTTTGTTTTTTGCAGTGTTTGATTTTAGTCGATGTTATTAAAAGGGTTTTAGTGCGAATTAGTTGGAACAAGATCTTCGATATTTGAACAAAGTGAATGGCAAATGTATTCATGTATGTATTTGGAAACAAAATTATCTGCACAATTTGGATGTCAATGTTTTATGAGATTGCGTTAGGGATCATATTCTCTAGTTTATATTTACGCACTTGTTCAATAAATTAGACTAATATTTACTCTTTTCTGGTCATTTAAAAGATACCAACATATGGTGCACTAAAATAGTAAGGAGACGCATTAAAACACCTATCGAGTGCGCTCAAACAATAACAGTGCACTAAAATAGTGATCGATGCACTAAAGTCATTAAAGTGAAATGAGTCTAAATTGAATCTACATATGCTGCATTCAAACAACCCATTAAATAATTCATGCAATTAAGATTTATTCCATGATTATTCTTTTTCTTTCTTTCCTTTCAGAGACGGTTATCCATA